>OY856414.1:861656003-862256003 GCA_963693085.1 Alisma plantago-aquatica | reverse complement strand
ACAAAATGCAAAAATAGAGCAGATACTAGCCTTGTCTAGAGCAGGAAACAGTCAATCAGCACAACATGTACGCACTGGCCAGGTATGAATACATTTTATACGAGATGTATGACATCAATTATTTTCCATGTTGAATTTTGATGGCCTTATGACAAAGATAAAATAATTGTGCAGATCGGAATGAGACATTCAACAATTTATAAGGGACAAGTATGTTTGTATTTGTGTAAATTGCACATCATTCTATGTTTATATAAATTTTTTATTTAAATTGTATTTTGTTTATAGGAAGTGTATGTGATGAGTATCGTAGATGCAGATCATAAAGTTGTAATCGGTCGAGTATCTGAGGTTGACCCCTTGCAAATGGCGGGAGGTGCAATTTTAGGCTCATCATGTGTTGGTGTTTATGTAGAGGTTGTCGTGATGGCCAACGAACCTCTAGTCAAACCTTCTGAGCAATATCAATATATGGATGAAGTTATTGGAAAAGTCATAGCATGGCCAAAATCACATTTACTGCCAAAGTGAGCATATAGTATTGCTTATAATATGACATAATTGAAAACAAAACTAGTATCTAAAGTCGTTTCCATTTGTTGCAGGTCATGAAGTGTAAAGATAGATAATTGCATTCTTGGATACTGTGTAGAGAGATGAAAGCTATAGGTGTGTTTCTTTGGTTCACTTTTTTATTAGTACATAACAATCCAGATACGGTTGTTTCATGTCCATTGTCGTAGACAATGTTGCCAAATGACAATCCTATTTTTCTTTTAGCTATGAGCAGTGTCTTACCTTCTTGTGTGTGACATTTACACAACATATTTTGTTTTGACCTGCTGAATGTGAATGTCTTTTTTTGCTTCCTAAGTCAATAGTTCTCTATAAATTTTTCTTTAATAACTTGATCACATGTTGCATGATAGCTTACTAAGTCAATATTTCTCTAAAGAATTATGCATTTTGTGACTTCCACAACAAACAACATGTCACTGCGTAAAAGGCCAGTTTTTGGAGATCAGAGGCCATTCTCGAGAGCTAAGGTTGTCAGCTCATCTCTTGTGAAAGGCTTCTGCTCAACTCTTATGTGTGAGATTTACACAACATATTTTGTTGTAGTGATTCACCTCAAGATGGTTTGCGGTTGAGCTTCTATGATTGCTCAATATTTAGGCTATTAAGATGTCTGAAATGTAACTGAGATATTTTAGTCGCATGCTTCTATGCATCCTAATTTTTCTACAGAGGTACAACAATTCATTTTCAACATTTCCATGGTACAACGAGTCATTTTCAACATTTCCATACTCTACTTTGGTTAAGAAGTCAAGGAAGAAGCCTCAAGAAATAATGGGTGCTCTTAGTAATATCGGTTCCTCCATGTTCCCTTAATTGTTAAAACAACATCTACAATAATACCCTTTCTGTAACATGTGGTTGTGATGCAGGCCCTAAAAGCCAATAAATATGGTAAGGATCCTCTGCTAAGATCATGTACAGAGAATGACCTTAAATATCCAAGTACAGAGCTGTTGTTAGGACTCAAAAAGGCATGTTTTTGGAGATTAAAGGCCACTCTCGAGAGCGAAGATTTTCATCTCATATCTTGTGAAAGGCTTCAGCTCAGCTACCTATTTCGTTGGCATGAAGTTTCCACTGTCTGACATGTATCTGACATATTTTAGTCGCATGCTTCTATGTGTGTTGGATTATCTAGGCATATTCTCGAGAGAGAAGGTTGTATGTAGGTGTATGCAATCAGAGTTTCATTTTTATGCAATCCTCTTCACTAACATTGCTGCTAGCTCTGCTGTTACTGATATGTTGACAATGATTTGGTGTACCTCTGCAGTTTTGCATCCTAATTTCTCTATAGAGGTACATGAAGTCATTGTCAACATGTCAGAACTATGCTCTGGTGGAGAAGTATATGAACAAGCCTCAAGGAAAAATGGTTTCTCTAAGAGATTAAAGGCCATTCTTGAGAGATAAGGTTGTAAATGTCTTTTTGCTTCCTACTCTGGAAAGTCTTCTTGCATGTTTTGCAGTTACTTGTTTTTTACATGTGGTGGTTGCCATGACTGGTGATGGTGTCAATGATGCACCTGCTCTGAAAATGGCAAACATTAGTATTGCCATGGGAATTTATGGAACTGAGGTGATTATATTCGCTATGGGAATTTGTATATATATCTTCTTGTCTTTTAGTAATTATTATCGATAATGATGTTTCTTCTCTTTTTATGTGTCAGTCCAGGTTGCCAAGGGGCTTCATACATGGTTCTTGCTTATGATAACTTCAGTACAATATTTATTGCAGTTGACGAAGGGAGATCTATCTATAACAACATGAAGGCCTTCACCAGGTTCTGCTCTTATTAATCATTTTATGCTTTCTTACCTTACTAAAATTCTTTCAACTTATTATGTATAGACTATAGTTTTATGAGAACATTGGATGAGATTGAGTTTGATTATAATCTTTTGCTTTTACAAAATTGTCAAGATTGTCAGCTTTTTCCCCTTTCTATAATATGCTTAGTTGTGTTCTTAGCTAAATGTCTAAAGCTTTGCTGTGTGGCAAACTCTATTCAGCTGACATAATGTGAACGGTACATTTGAAATTATCACCCCTGTCGAACTTATTAGGAGTGGTGAGAAGGTGGGTTCTTGTGAGGTTGCCCTTCTTGTAAAGCTTGGCATTAGGCCCTTCTCATATGGATTGGTTGTGATGTTAGTTTATGACAGTGGATCTGTATTCAGCCCTGAGGTCCTTGACCTTACTGAAGATGACCTTATTTATAAATTTGGTAATGGTGCTATCTTCCCTGATACTATCTTATTGCATGCTAGTGCAGTAAGTTTTTTTGTCTTACATTTGCATGCAAGTGCTCAACTTTTTTCTCACTTCATGGTAGGATCCTAGCAGGTTTACAGTTGTTACTACCCCTGTTGCTGCTTCAGGCTATGCATTTGCACCTGCGACTTCTACTGCCAAGGTGGAAGAGAAGAAGGAAGAACCTACTGAGGAATCTGATGACTTTATGGCTGAATTAGCATATGCTATCACTGCATATGAGAAGAAGGATGAGCCTTCCTATCTTTTAGTAATTATTATCGATAATGATTATTTCTTCTCTTTTTATGTGTCAGTCCAGGTTACCAAGGAGGCTTCAGACATGGTTCTTGCTGATGATAACTTCAGTACAATAGTTATTGCAGTTGGTGAAGGGAGATCTATCTATAACAACATGAAGGCCTTCACCAGGTTCTTCTCTTATTAATCATTATATGCTTTCTTACCTTACTAAAAATCTTTCAACTTATTATGTATAGACTATAGTTTTATGAGAACCCTGGACGACATTGAGTTTGATAACCATCTTTTGCTTTTTACATAATTGTTAAGATTGTCAGCTTTGCTCCCTTTCTATCATGTGCTTAGTTGTGTGCTTAGTTGAATGTCTACAGCTTTGCTGCATGGAAAACTCTATTCAGCTGACATAATGTGAATGGTACAGTTGAAATTATCACAATTGTTGAACTTATTAAGAAAGGTGAGAAGGTGGGTTCTTCTGAGGCTGCCCTTCTTGCCAAGCTCGGCATCAGGCCCTTCTCATATGAACTGGTTGTGCTGTTAGTTTATGACCGTGGATCTGTATTCAGCCCTGAGGTCCTTCACCTTACTGAAGATGACCTTATTGATAAATTGGGCAATGGTGCTATCTTCCCTGATACTATCTTAACTGCATGCTAGTGTTGTAAATGTTTTTGTCTTACATTTGCATGCAAGTGCTCAACATTTTGCTCACTTCATTGCAGGATCCTAGCAAGTTTGTAGTTGATGTTGCCCCTGCTGCTGCTTCAGGCTATGCAGCTGCACCTGTTGCTTCTGTTGCCAAGGTGGAAGAGAAGAAGGAAGAACGTGCTGAGGAATCTGATGACCATATGGTCATAATGCTATCACTGTATCTAAGAAGAAGGATGAACCTTCATTGTAGTGTAGCTGGTCTACTCCTGTAGAAGCTCACAACTACTTAGAATGCTAGAATGGAGTTGTATGTTTTTGTAAGAAAATGAGTTTGTATTCCTTTGGGGGGTTTCCAAGTGAAAAATGAGTTGTTATCCAGTTAGTGTTCATGTCTACAATATGTACCATATATAGACATATGTGATGTTGTTGTATTCAATACAAGGGGCAAGGTAAAATGTCCTCCCCATGTAATTGTCATTTGATTATAAATAAAAAAGTTCAATACTTCTGGAATGTGTTTGGCTTCAATTGGCATTCAATTAAAAACTTGATCATGAACTACAAATTGACTGACTAAAATCCATAAAAAAGTTAGTAATGCAGAACTAGTATGTCATTAGTGACTTTTTTCATAAGCCACTACATTCAATCAAAACCGTTTTATACAACAACATTATACAAAATAGTGGCATTTGTTTAAAAGCCAAATGATGGATAATGGATTTTCTATAAATGCCAAATGATGGTTTAGTGGCCTTTATGTGGCATTTATTCGAAGTCACTAAAGACAAACCTTTAGTGGCTTTTACAACTTAAGCCACTATCTTCCTAGTGGCATTGGCGCTAGATGCATTTTTTAAAATGTCAACAAATGCCGCTAAACCTATTTACTGACTTTTTTAGTGGCATTTCTGAAAGGCCACTAATGGGTATTTTTGATGTAGTGCAATGCAAATGTAAATAGGATTAGTTTATATTTCATGTTATGTCAAAGAACGGTGGACACCTAGAGGATTGAGATAATCGTCTTGGGCATGAGATGATCGACTGGTGGACCAAGGCGGCCGATTCCTAGAGCGAGATGAGCGAGTGGTAACCCAAGGAGATGCACGACAACTAGTGAACTGATCAGCTGGAGGCACCAGTCGATCGGCTGGTGGCACCCATCCGACTGGCCTGATGGCGAGCTGATCAATCATGGAGATGAGTTGATCAAACCTAGAACGGAAAAGCATAGTGTTCATCTTGTACAGGTTGCATGTGACGTGGACCTAGATGACTGTGATTCCTCTTGGCTCGATGAATCACATTAGGATGGCCATAATCATTACCTTTTATCATTTCGCATGTTTTCTGTGGGATATAGCATGTATATGATACATATTATATATTGTGGTGATTGTATATATATATATATATATATATATATATATATATATATATATATATATATATATACCTATAAAACCAAATCCCTCAATAAATATTAAGTTTTAGATGCCTTCCAAATGTGACACACTTGAAAAGCTTGATCAACCAAGTGTGGGCACGCCCTAGCATGGTGCACCGTCTATCTTGTGGAAGCGTGAAGGATGGATATGTGGGTCTACCCTAGTAGGGTGCATATTCATCGTGTTGGATTTGGATCAGACTTAACAAGGTGACCTAGATAGGATCTAGTACCTTGAGGCATGGAGGTGATCATGGCAAGGAGTTGTTCATGACATCTTTCAAGAGTTGCATATGATGCAATTGGCAAGAGTTGCCTACATGGAAGATCTAAGTTGTGGGTGACAACCTTAGCTGGTCCATGATTGAGAGGATTTCAGGATCTTGACCCACTAGAAGGTTGTACATTGCAATCTTCTGAATTGATGGTGAGGGCTATCAATTTGAACAAAAATAGTGGGAGTGATAATTAATTAAATTCCTAATTATATTGTAAAACTTTTTCAAATCAATCAAACAAGTCAAAAATGAGTTTTTGGACTAAATTGCATATATTTCCTTTTGTACAAAATGGCTATAAACAATAATTACTTTCTTTACGATCGGTTCGTGAGACAGGCAAACTAAATGGGAATAATTCCATGACTGATTAGGATGTTGAGAAGTGTTCTCAATCGAAGAGCGAAAGCTCTAAGTCCTAGTTATACCAGATGCAGATGAACTCGCTCCCACCACACCAAAGGTTGAAAGGGATGCTTATTGGAAGCATACCGAGGATGCCATTAATGTGGAGTGCTTGATGTTGTATTCTCTAAACTGTGAGTTGTAGTGACAACATGAGACATATGATGTCTCTAAGACACTGTCCTAGTATGTCATGACAGAAGGAGATCCAATTGGTTCTCACACACTCAATGTGATTGGGTATGTGGAAAACCTGACTAGACTGGGATTCCCTCTGAGTCAAGAGTTGGTTACTGGTATGATACTACAAATGTTGCAAGAATCATACAGTTCATGATGATCTACAACATGAACAACTTTGACAAGCCATTGAAAAAGTTGTTGGACATGTTGAGGAAAGTAGAGGCATAGATGAAGAATGACAAACCCTAATCTTTGATGTGATAAATGAAGGGTAAGTCTTAAAGGCAAGGTAAATGGCAAAGAAAAGAAGTGTTTAGATGCTAGCCAGCAACCCAAGCCATCTTCAGCCTCAAGGCATATGGGAAGGGTGAACGAGGGAGGAGAAATTGCCCTCTATGTCTGGAAGAACAAAAGAAGATGAAAGAAGGGGATAGAGATCTCCACCGTAGGTATCATGAAATAAACACTTCTTTATCTGAGGTATATGATACCAAGATGAAGATCTGACATATATGATATGCAAGATCTAAAAAGAAGTGATGGCATTTATGAAAAGGACCAAGAAAGGAGTACTCATCATTGGAGCAAGTGTTGTTGCCATAGATAGGAGTACCTTTCAGTTTATTTCAGCCTAAAGGGCACAAAATAGAGTTGAGAACTGCTATTTCAATTTACCAATAGAAACACTTTATTGTTGCATCTTGTAGTGACAAGATGGCTATCAATATAGTTGATGTTTCAATTTCAAAGATATGATCTTTGTGGCAATGTCTTTCTTTATCTTGTGGTACTTGGTATGCATAAGATAAAATGATACCTACAAGTTATTGATAACTCAAACAACGAATTAGCATTATCATGAGAAATTCATCTTTAGTTTCCATGTTGATGGATAAGCTAGACTCTTTTGGTTGTGAACCATTAAGAGACATGAATATCTTGGACATGATAAATCAATCTTCACTAGTGGTAGAGGGGGAATGATTATCCTATTAGGTATAATACATATGATGTATTTACATACCTATTGGAGCAAATGTTAATACTTCAAATGGTGTTTATATTGAAGTGTTCAAGAAGATCATGAATGAAGTACAAATTTGGTAAAAGTAATAATTCTTGATGTAATCAATGAATGAGATACTTAAACCAAATGTTTGAGAACCTTATGAGTGATTATGATAGTGTATCATAGAGAACTCATGATTAAGGCATAGTGATGTCTAAATAAAAAAGGAGTCATACTCTAAGGAGTTAGAGGATGATTATCAAATAACTAAATTCTTCTTAAATAGAGAATACCTTACACTAATAAAGGATATTAAGAATCGCAAAGTATTGTGAGTTCTCAAATTCCTTTACAGATACACCTCAAATATCTATATGATGAGTTGGTCATATGATGAGTCAACAATATAGATGATATTGAGGAACTGGATTTTGAGTTATGGTTTATGACCATAAGGTCCTAAATGACTTCCATGTGAACCATAAGGTATGACCTTAGTGGTAGCACCCATTGGGATAAAATCCATAAGTGAGAATGAGTCTTAAGCATTAAGACACATGGATGACATTTTGAGAAGGATCATGCGTGTTGATTGCAACTTAATGACTAAGACATTTGGCATATGGATATTAAAACTGCATTCCTATGAGGAATAAGACAAGGATATGTATGTGACACAACCTAAATGATTTTATGAGTCCACTAATGCAAATATACTATATAAGTTACAAATAATCAATGTGATTGATTAAGTACAAGCAACTCAGAACTGGAGTCTTTACTTTGATAATATAGTCAAAGGGTTTGAATGATGTGTCAAAGATAAAGGAGGGATATGTGATTTAGTGGGAGCGTATTCACATTCCACATATTGACGAGGAATGAAATGTTCTAAAATGGAGACCTTTGTGGAAATATCTTTAAGGGAAGATAGAGACTTTTCCTATGTGATAGGAATAGAGATCTATAGAGATAGTTCTCGAAAACCTCTTGACCTGAAAAGAGAGAGCATACATTAGCAATCTGTACAGAAGGGTTCAGTGTACATAGATTCAGTGGGAGAAAACCTGTCCATGTTACATGGAGTTAATATCCCAAGGCCAAGTATCCAATTCTCATGAAGAATGTGAACACAAAGAATATATATGGATCTATCATGTATGTAATCATCCTGTTATATTGCATGTATGGACATAGAAAGAATAAAATGCATTTATCATCTTGTATGTAGGACATGACAATATGATATGCTCATCATGATAACTCATATGTGGGACATGACGAGTGGATGTCTGCCTAGTTCCAGTAAGGGTTACTGGAATACCATGAGAAATTGATAAGTACTTGAGAAGTACTAGTTCTATGGAAATAAGAAAGTGTTCACTGTAAAGAGTTACACTGATGTGAACTTCCGAAAAAGACAGAAAATTTATCACAAAATATATATGGGATATATTAAAGTGAATGTGTGTTGAAAAATGGAAACATTCCAATAAAGTCATTTTAAAAGGAAATGTCGAGTATCTGTATGTTAGAGAATAGCAGTGGATACGATATGGATCTATGAGTTCATAGATATGAACTTAAAGATATTCCAGTCATTGATGACAAGTAGGTGTACTGGGTCATGCAATGAAGCTAAGCGTTAGCAAAAGGAATATTAGATTGCATATTACGGAAACTCCATCTCATACGTAAGACGTACAACGAAGAGATGTGAGGCATGCAATAATACTTACTTAGGCAAAGTGTTGCCATAACTCACTGCATTAGTACTAGAACATGTGGGACATGTTTGGAGATCACTGAGAATATGATTCAAGGGTGACTGGATCGCAGTGCAAGTGGGAGTCTGTTGGTATATATGCCCTGAGAGCCAATCATGGGATGATTGGTGGGATATGTTAAGATTCATTTGATAAACATCAAAGGCAAGCTTCCAATTCATTATGGTTCACTCAGTTGTAAGATAATGACAGATTAGATTGAATGTTTAGAGAATGACAGTACTCAATGACGTATGCTTTCAAGTATGTGACTTGAACGATGAGATCATACGGATGTTAAGAGTTTGTACATTCTTTTTATGTCCCTAGTCGGATGTCATTATGGAAGGTTGATAGACAACAATGACACACAAGACTATATTGTGTGTTGGTTGATGATAGAATCTCATTAGTCATGATATAGTGATATCAAACGAAGAACATAGGTACTTGTTAGAGAACAAGTGTATCGGATAGACCCATCGTGAGAGTGACACATGGAACCATGACTTGGTAGTCACAGGCAGCTCTCACAGTGATGGTGTTGAGTGTCATTCTTTGACCTGAAATCACTACACTCAACACATGTCGTTGGGTACACTTTGACATCATCAAACGCAGTCCTAAAATATAGATTGTTATAAAGGTGATGATTGGGTGACTTTGACACATGGGGATTTTGAGGGGTGAGTGATAGATGTGGGATTTGTCCCTCCTAAGGGAGTTTGATTTCCATGGCCACTTGATGAGTAGGACTGAGAAAGGCATGCACATGCATGTGTGAATCAATATGTGATATTGATGTCACACATATCTCATCCAGTCTGCTCTGAGATCAAGGAAGTGAATGAACGTTGAAAGGATGATTGTTCCATGCCTTGAGTTCATTCGGGATATCAATGACAAAGGAATTATACATTCACTATAACACCAGTCACGGATTGTAGGATAGAAAGTTGCTCTCCAACTTTCCTTTTCACTTGGGTAGCACTGATGTGCGAATAGGCACCACTCTTTACTTGTGAAATCATAAGTGTTATGGACTTTCACTACTAACGTGAAATGGGCCTGCAGGGCCACACACATAGGATTTAACCCGGAAGAGGAGTTTATCCACAAATGATGTTTAGATTGTTTACTAAATGTGTTTAGTAGTTCAATTAAACATTCAATCAATTGACTTGACTTAGAATCACCAAGTTCAAGTGTTGGAGTAACTGATTTGGGTGTCAGATTGATTGAGAACTGCATTGACTGATTTCTACACAACCTGGACTGTCAATCAACCAGTTCAAACTATTGAACCAATCAGGTCAGGGTCAAGTGAAATGACCGGTTCAAGTGTTGAACCGATCAGTTCAGCTGGACCAAATGATCCAGTTTGGGAAAGTTAGGTGGGTGAAAATATTTTCGTTTCACTTGTACAATTTGATTGGGACAAGTATTGATCTTTGGATTAATTGGAAATAGAAAGAGGAAAGTCAATTGGGAACTGCCCTGGGAAGTGAAACAACCGGTTCATGAATGAACCATTTCCCTAAATGACTGGTTCATGAGATGTTCCGATCGGTTCAATACCTAAATGATTGGTTCATTTGTGATACGACCGGTTCACCTGTGGTCGTGTATCAATTCATGGAAATTTTGGACCCTTCCACTCCCACTTTAATCCCCCATCGACCGGGGTTGAGAATCCTAACCCTAACCCCTCCTATATGTAGAGGGGTACTGGGGGCTTCTCAAAGAGCACAACTCAGAACATCAGTTTCTCTACAAAGTTGTCATCTCTAGTTGTGGTAACTGAGAGAGCCCAAGCAAGTGCTACTCGACTAGGGAGGCACAGTGAGGGAAAAACAACTGTAGGATGACAACTAGTGGCAGGAGAGCACGTCAGTGACTAGTATGCTGACAGAAGGGGATGACTCCTTCCAGTGTCTTGTAGGACAGGATGACTGGAGTTCTCGGTGGTCTGTGTGGACTACTATAGAGGCAGGAGATTTCTGCCGCTCGGAGGACAACCGTCAATCCGTCAGTCTGAGTGCGACCAGGAGCTGCACAGACACCATCCAAGACCAGAGGTGAAGACCGCTCTAGCCACAAGATAACATCGTCGAGCAAGCCTCGGGATAAGGTACGCCTCTGCAAACCATCCTTCCTACCGTATAGATGTTGATGAGATCTCTTTGGGTTCTGGGTTTGGGGAGAAAATTTGTGTTTCTACTACCATCTCTTCCTCCCCTAAAACCCAACAAAACATAGATGTATCATATGTCAAAGGTTTCTCTTCCCGTGATGTACGTCATTTCCAAATAATGTAACATCCCATATCGATGCACTATAAAAAATGAATGACACCTAAGGACCTTTCATGCAACAAGCATCAGTATAGACCTAGATCTCAAACATCTAGGAGCTAACCTAGAGGCTAAGTCATATCTAATCTCTAAAAGACGACTACTCTAACTCGTAAAGATGTTCAAGTTCAAGGTTTTATTTAGTTTTGAGTTTTATAATGAGCAAATGTCAGGCTTTGCTATTTTTCATGCTCTAATACCACATGTGATGTCCCCAAATATTCTAAAACTTAATCTGATGTGTGATGTCTAAGTTGAAACCCCACCTCAGTGAGAATCCCAATTTAAATACCACACACTAGGCTAATAAGGATAAAATCAGAGGAAGTCAGAAGGAAACAATAATAGCACATGCACGTGCACAAGAAAAAAACCATACAACACATGTTCACCATTCAACATATAATTACAAAATGAATTGTTACAACATTTCATATTACACATTGAATGATAATCTTTTACATATGCACATACTACCATCTACAACATGATCTTAAGACAACAGGTCCACCAGTACATCATCTCGCCATACAACTCTCAACTATCATGGATCTTCAAGAGCATATGTCCACATCAACTAAACAAAAGATTAAATGTGGTACATGTCAGCACAACATTCAAGAATATTGTATTTATTACGCCTACGTGTCTTTTTATATACCTATCATTACTAAGACTTGAAAATAAGATAAAACTAATACTTGGCAGTAACAGAATAATATAACAAAAGCATACTTGAACAAGAATGTTTATTAACAAAATAGAACACATATTTTAAGCACATTTTTCATTATATCATCCATGCATTTACTACCTGAGAGTTGAATTCATTAAGGCATTTATGATCTACTACCAAAGAGTTGGATCATTTCACAATTGGATCTACTACTAAATAGTTGGATCACTTCCAAGTACTTTTCTACCAAAGAGTTGAGGTACTTTACTTTCCAGCACTTTACTACTAAAGAGTTGAAGTGCTTGGATATAATGGAATAGATATATTATGTCTCATGTGTTCATATTCATAAGTATGGAAAATCAAGAAAGATATCATACAAGTACAATCATTTAATCCAATATCATATGCTAAGTATTTTACTACACATATAATGCAACCATACTAAAAATAGGCCAAGCAAGTGGTAAGGGAATACCTTGATTAAGATATTCTAGTCACCACATATTCCTAATGTCAACTATATCCTTTGTCAAACCCTGATTAAGACAATATCATGTACTATCATCAGACTCTCATCATATTAACCCCAGTTATGTCCATTAGGGTTCCACTTAGATCATTAGGATATTCTCATTTTTACTTGCATTCTTGTCTTAGAATTAGTGTTGTTATTTTCTGATTATGTTACAGATTAGCGTTCATCGTCTGAACATTAGCTTCCATAGTATTTTTTGCACATATTAACTTAGGTTACATGTCTTAATCATGTTAGGGTTTTCCCATAATTTTGTATGAGCCATTATCATATAATCACGAGTTATGTGTATCATTATGATCTCAAAATTACATATTAGCTTCCAATTACTAACATGAGCTTACTCAGTAATTTCTAGGGTTTCTTGAGCATATTTGTAATCATTGCACATTAATTAGGGTTATTAGCCCTAAATAGCTATCTAAAGCATTTTATGTGATTTCTTGCATGAACATTACAATATATGATATCAGATGCATTATAAACATGATTATGGATTAGTGACATATTATCATAAGTTTAGGCAATCATTTGATATTTATTATCCATGAAACAAGTATATAACATCTTACATGATATCACTGTGTTTTAAGCACCAAAAGGATGATAATCATTCCATTCTGATCTACTCATTTTTTGAACATTTTGGTACTTTGTTTGTATATTTATGATAAAAGACTAATTACTATGAATTATGTAAGATTTAAATATATCTGGGTATATTTACCTTGTGGATCCAATCACATGTCGCCACGTGTCCATGGAGAGGCGTGTCTCCTCTGTGTTGCCTTACTTAGGTCCAGCCGATTCATGGTTTTGACCCCGGTTCAGGGTTTGTTTTAGCCGATCAACGACCTCTTCCTTCGCCCTTCTCCTTTCTTGCATTCCACATGATGTCCCCCATCCATGGGTCGCATTATGGCGCCCTCGTTTGTTCCTAGTTTTGGGTGTGTGTGAGCGCCAGCCGAGAGATATAACTCCGATGACGAAAAATAAGCAAACACACCACCTCATCCTCATCTTCTCTAGCTAGAAATTTTGAGTTCATCTTCTCCATATCGACGCCCACCTACGTGCATCATGGTCTCAGTGCTAGCGCCGCTTGGCCCAGCTAGTCTAGTGAGGGCTTGGTCTCCACTTCCATCTCCTCATCAGACTCTTCTAGTTCCTCCAAAGGCTTCATGAAGGTTGATCGGCCATCCTCGACAACACTGGGTGCTACTTGGATTCTTCCTCACAGTGCTCATGGAGGTCACTTCTGCAAGGTGTTGTTGTGGTTGAGCAAAAGGAAACAACACCTTTGTTTGTCCCCAGGCACACCTGAAGCTTCTAAAAGCTTCGCCTGACATTTATAATCCCACTGTTATGCCAAAACACGGTGGAGGGTAGTTGTATTCTTCCTCTAATCTCTTTCTTTGGTCCTGACCTTCTCATCGTAGTGGAGAAACAAGGAGGGATGTGGGTTTTTTCTCCCTCGTCAGATAGACGTTCACTTCATATGAGGGATGAAAAGAATTCCCACGATGGTATGGAAGGTTGTAGTCAGACGAAGTCGTGTGATGACCCACGATTGACCACAAAATTGACAACCATGTTGCCGCCTCCAACCACCCAGAACACTCTTCTGACTGCAAGGTTCAAGAGATAATCTTGGACATCGATTACCAGTGTGTGGTTTTGATGGATCCTGCATAGTATAGGGTCTATGGCTTCCCCCATACAAAGGATGTGTGACACCCAAAAACTAATATCATGACTTAGGCAAATAATCAGAACTTGTACATTAATATATATATATATATATATATATATATATATATATATATATATATATATATATATATATATATATATATATGGTTTCAATATTTTCAAATATCAATAACTTCTAGTAGAAACCTCAAAACTTCATGAGATTTGAACCCTAACTTTATCAGCAATGATTTTGCATTTTTTTCAATTTGGTACTAAGAATCACTTCTTTGATCAATCATTTTATTACCTCAAAAAGGCATAAACTTAGAGATATTCTTCATGATATCAACATCAAATACCATCCAAACTTTGGGTGGACTTTGATACTTCTTAATATAATCCAAATACATGATAAATCACTTACGTCATCAAACATTTAAAGATTCTAAAAGGTCATACCATCACACACGTAATTAAATCCATTGACTGACGACAACTGAGAGGGTGTCTTACTACTATTTATCCATACACAAATGAGCCAATAGTTGAGCATATGACATTAATTACAACCATGAATTATGATAAGCAATATCAGTAACAACAATATTACTTTCTCTACAATTATCTCTACAATCAAACTTCAAAATATTATCTTTGCCTCTCCATGAACATGAATGGTTGTTGTTAATTGTCTTTTTTAATTTACTATTTGTTCTCAACATCTCTCAACATTAGCATTACCCAAACTTAAGGTTTTTCATTATTCACTATAAACACTAGACAATAGTAACTTTCAAAGGGGATCATACTTCACTTGTGGCCAAGTTGATTTCCACTGTTAAGGTTAAACTCTAGGGACTCATCTTCCTTAGTGAATTTGTTTGTGTAAACACTTCAAATCATGGATCTTTAAGTTTAATGTGCTGGCCAAATTGAACAGTACCATACCCTTTATTTTAATGATGACAAATATTTCATTCTTGTGGATTTAACGTGCTACTTGAGTATTTTGGGGTTTAAGAAAATGAGGACATCATACTAAGTGGATAGTTAAAGATCAATGCACTTAAATGTTTAATATTTTCATGATTGTACTCAATTTAAAAATTAGACAAGCATAATGTACAAGTACTTAGATATCATATAAATCAAGTATTAGATATTCCCTATCCACCCAAAACCTTATCTTACACTCACATGAAGACTTTAGGGTAGATATGTTTCATATGAGTCATCAATAGGACCTCACATACATTGCAAATCATTGTTAAAAGTCCTTCTCAATCGACAATATTGTCGATTGAGATATAGCCATTTTAATAGTTTTAAACAAGAGAGAAATAGACATATAGCCATTAGATCCATCTGAACCTAGATAGTCATCCGGTCAACAATATTGTGGACCGAGAGTCATCCGGTCGACAGTATTGTCGACAGAGAAAAGTTCTGGAAACTTTGCATTTAACAAACATTTTAGCCTTTGCAACCCAACTACTTTCTACCTAACCACTAGTTAAGCACTAAGAACACTCTAGACTTTCCCTAAAATGTCCCTAATCTTTTGTAAGCCATTACTATAAATAGGAGAGGCCTTAGTACACCTAAAGCACACAAGCTACACTTGAGAATCCATTCTAGAGAGAAACAAAGTTGAGATTCACTTGCTATCTTCTTCCTTGTGCTCTAAAGTTGTATCCTATAGCTACAATATCCTAGTCACCACATATATCCACGTTCATCTTAAGTGGATAGGAAATCAATACGCTTGATATAGGATCAAAGTGTTGTAATTTATTGGTTAAGTATTTTCTTTCTTCCAATCTATTTCTTTTATATTGTACTTTGTTCTCCTTGATTACTCCTAGGGTTGGAGGATGTTGAAAGGAGGTTGCTTGGTTCTACTTCAATAAAGTGAAGGATGCTCCAATGTGTGCTTGAGGTTACTTCAAGGAGGTTGTTTCCAACGATGTTGGAGCTACTTCTAGGTGAAGGTTATCTCAAGGTGGTGGAGCTACTTCAAGGAAGTGAAGGCTGCTCCAAGGTTGCTTGAGGTTACTTCAATAAGGTTGCTTCAAAGGAGGTTGGAGCTACTTCTAGGTGAAGGCTATCTCAAGGTGGTGCAGCTACTTCAAGGTGGTGAAGGCTATCCAAGGTTGCTTGAGGTTTCTTCAAGAAGGTTGTTTCAAGGAGGTTGAGGCTACTTCAAGGTGAAGGCTACTTCAAGTGGAAGGTGATTTTATTTTGTTGTAACATCCTTGTGAGGTAAATAAAATAAATCACTTTCAAAATCCCAATTGGAAACATTTGGGTAGTGGACTAACAACCTTTGATTCAAAGGTTGGAACCACTCTAAATCGAAGTGTCTTCCTTATTTCCCCCTCCTTCTTTGCTTTAAGTTTTTAATTAAATTTTAAAGTACCAAAAGCTCTATTCACCCCCCCCCTCTAGATCTTTCATAATGTTCATATTATATCCTTCTTAGCCTTCACGTTCTTATTATATTGTTTTTGCATAATAAGAATAAGCAAAAAATATATAGTGGGTCTTACTAATCAAGAAATTTTCCTTCTTAGCCTTCACGTTCTTATAATATTGTTTTTGCATAATAAGAATAAGCGAAAAATATATAGTGGGTCTTACTAATTAAGAATTTTTTAATAAATGAAATGGAGAAAGATAGTTAACTAGATTAAGTAATAAGGTAAAACCTTAATCATGTAGTGTATGCCTAGCATAGTAAGAGATATACTAATGTTTGAAAGCTAAGATAGAGATTTAGGTATCCTTGTAGCAACATGAGGGTTGTAAGAAGGTGGTCCGAGTTGTATAATTTTGACTATACAAGAATGATCAAATATTATTTCTTTGACATTCAATATGGTTATTTGAATGAGTGTGGTTGAGGCTGCAACTCCAATGATATGTGACAAAGTTAATAATATTGTGATCAAGGCTTGTTTTCCTTAAAACATTGATACTATAGATGTCAAGGCAAGAGTACCTGGAGTGGACGTATTCATGTGGATTGTTCTTTGAGCACTCAAGGAGTAGATTTGGATGATGTGCCAATAATCTTCTTATATATGCACCAACCAAGGCATGGTAGGGTCCTATGGAGACCCGTAATCTTTTGGTTTGACTTGGCACATTTGAAAACAACCAAGGTAAGAATCTTATTTAATATATATTCTAGTAGTTTTTAAATGATAAGTCTGACCATGATACTTGTTTGATGTTCATGCTGATCAACTGGAGAACTATATGTGATTATATTTCTTATACTATATATTATTTTTTGTGTGAATAATGTTCTAGTAATGTGAATGTGTCATATCTATTTCTAAACTTATCTTGTTCTGAAATATGGGAATAAGTGGATAGTTGGGAATTGAAATGCATAATAAGTATCTCACTTGCTTTTAGCAATTCACTTTAAAATTCTATATATACATATTTTATGTCATAGCGGGAATACTTCCCTCACTTTGACTCTATATGAGTCTCACATGGTTCTTCCATGATGTTTTTGGTATGGTGAAGCAGAAAAAAAGGAAGTGGCAATAAAGACATAACAAATGATAACATTGTTGTGTCTAGAGTGTCCTTGTACCCTCACTCTCCTAGGTGTTGGGAGTGTAGTTTTAATCCATGTTGTATACTATTTTCCTTAATTTTTGTATATGAGTATAAGTTGTGAACTATATTGGATTTCATATGCTAT
This sequence comes from Alisma plantago-aquatica, assembly GCA_963693085.1. Classification (NCBI taxonomy): domain Eukaryota; kingdom Viridiplantae; phylum Streptophyta; class Magnoliopsida; order Alismatales; family Alismataceae; genus Alisma; species Alisma plantago-aquatica. The sequence goes on along the minus strand of OY856414.1, from coordinate 862,238,171 downwards.
TGTATCTTAACAAACATGGATCTTCATGTGATCTTGTGTAGTGAGATTAAAAAGGGGTTTCAATTCCATCATGTCTGAGTTTCTCTGATGACATAATGTTTATAACAAATTGTAGATTTGACAGGAGTCTTATGAAGTTTTACCATTATCATTTGTAGCCAGATCCATATAGATTTTACTTTAATCCTAACTCTTGGTTCAACATTTTCCTATTGCTATATTTGAGTTGTGATTTGTTTGAGGATTTGTCCTAATGATTGATTTGGGGTAGATAAGTGGAATGGTTCTTTGCAAGTGTGGTATCAATGCGTAGGTGACTTGAGTCTACATGGATATTAGTAGTAAGTAAAGGACGTCATCAAAGCTATGATGTGCAATATAATAACAACTAGGCAATATTGTAGATCATTGATTCAATTATAAGAGATTTCAAGTAAATAGATGTTTAAGGGAATTAAGTTCCAACATAATTAATGTGTCCATAGATGAGGCATGCTTAATAAGAAGATAATCAATTAGGGAGTCTTTCCTTACTATAATTTGTCAATAACTTCAAATCACAAGTTGTTCTTGTAAACAAACATAAATTAAAAATATTTCAAGAAGGGTTGAGACACCATAGGAACTCAGCCTAAAAGTGGCAACAAAAGCACACCCTGGGCATAAAAAGTGCACCCTATATATATACGAGTGGAAAAGTACATGTGGCGGAAGAAGGACACCCTATGCATGGTTGTATATATGTAAAGTATAATAAATTAAATTAGTCTAAACCATGCAATCAAATAGGGAAAAGCAAGTTATTGTTTAGTCAAATCTTCTCATAATTTTGGAGAAGGATGAGAACATCCACATAAGAAGTAAATGATGGTCACATGATTGACAACAATATAATCACATAGTTTTAGAAAAACTTTAGGGAAATAATCCCATAAGAGATAGAATTTCAAAATGATATGAGTAATCAAGGAATAATAGTATGTACCTCATATGAGAAAAAAATTTGAAAGTCATATTATTAATACCTAGATAATAGGAAAGATGCATATACCTTGACTTGAGTATTAATTTAGAGATCAAATTCTATCATTCCAAGTCTAAAGTCACATTAGATCTACTTATAATGTTTTGTACATAAATTAGGGTTCAGATAATGTTAACTAGGATTAAACCATAGAAATCCAAACCTTAGATAAAACCCTAGGTTGAGTCATAATATTAACCTAACAAGAGGGTTTAGGGTTACTATTTATAAGTCCAATCCAATTTATTAATTTTGTTAAGTATAGTATTTCCTGAATTATTAATAATAGAATAAGATATAGCAAAGTCTAAAAATCACGTTTATACAAATTTGGAATTTGTTGATGAACATGATCAAGAGATAGAGAAAAATCCCACAGTTCTAGAATAATTTTTATAATTTTAGGAGCTTCCAATAAAAATTATAGATTTTTATAAGATTCACATTATTTACTTATTTCTTGGTGAAATTAAAATACAAAAGACCAAAGAACCCTTAGATGAATAATTCACACTTAAATTGCGATAAGTTATACATTTCATCATCATATTTGCGGGGTCATGTGACAAATTAAAATAAAAACATAGCTATTGAAAAGAATGCCCATGTGAGAAAATCAGTTGTTGAAGGATATGAGGGAGAAAATCTACAACTTCCCCCTAGCTCATGGTCACCCCTTTGCTCGCATGATATAACAAAAATGTCTCTCAAGAAGCAAAGTCGACACCAAATTGAGGAAAATGAGTTTGATCAAAATATGGTGATTTGGTCATATAGAAATGGGGAGGGTCCAAAGAACCTTACCCCTAAGAGAATTGGTTTGGGGCGAAGAAAGGCGCCAACACCGAGGGTCTATGTGGCGGAGAAAAGACCAAATTTTGGTGAGAAAACACATAGTCATAACTCAATTGGAGTGAGGAAAGGATTATGTTAGGGCCAACGAATATGTTTGGATAGTTATATATAGGGTTCTTTGTTAGGGCTTCTATGTTTATGGGTTAGAGAAGTTTGGGCATTTCTTGAATTCTTTGAGATAGAATTCTAGTAAGATATGGTTGGATGAAGAGTTTGATAAGGAAACTAGTTGAGCAGAAATCCTGAGCAAAGATTGAGTGAGGTAAGAGAAATTGCAATTTTGGTTTACTACGTTCTGACTGATAGTTTCCTTATTTGCACAAGGTGTAAGGAAAAGACATGACCTTCTGTGACTCGACAGTAGGGAAAATTGTGTGCATCAGCTAAATTTGTGGGTCCACATGACAAGGTGACCAGAAACATATCCGAATCAGATTTGGAATAAAGTGAAAATTGAATAATTTGCTTTTGTCTTCTAATCAAATTGGAATAGTAAATAATGTCCCAATAAAGTGTAACTTGGAAAGTAGACCAACAAGGACCCAAAGAACTCAAATTTGGAGTCCATTTTTCCTTTTGGAAAACTATAATACCAAATACCCATAACTTTAGGGAAAACTTACTTTTAACATATTAATGTATTCCTTTATCATTTAGTACCCGAATTTTTTATGTGGCTCCCTCTTGAATATATCTATCCATAGTAAACAATATAGAAGATTTATTTTGAACTTAACTCCTTCAATATTGTAAATGTGCACAATTAGACCCTAATTATTATTTTATTCCTATTTTATTGTATTAAAGCCTCCAATAATTTTTATTGGCTAAAACTTTGTATTTGAAGTTTATTAACATATTGATACAATTCAAATTGAGAAGAGGGTTCTTAAATAAAAGATTATATAGTAAAGGGGAAAAGTAATATTTACTTAAGTTTGAATATGTTACAAATCCATTCCCCTTAAAAAAGATTTCATCCTTCAAATCTCAAATAAAGAGGGAGAAATGAGTTTGCAACATTTTCTCTCTAAGTTCCCAAATGGTTTCCTCCATATCATGATACTTCCACAAAAAATTTACTAGTTCAATTTCCTTGTGCTTTATCTACTTCACTCAGGAGTCAAGGCTCTTCACAGGGTACTCTACATAACTCATATCTTCATGAATCTGTATGACTTATATCAACAACACATGGAGTGAATCCTTAATATAGTTCTTCAACACAAACACATTGAAGACATCATGGATCTTATCATAAGTAGGGTGTCACCAAAAGAAATGCATACTCTCCAAACTTGTCTAGTACTCTAAATGGTCCCACATAGAAAGGATTGAGCTTTCCCTTCACTTGGATCTTGCAATTGACTGAATTGGTTTTATTTTCAAGAAAACATAATTGCAAACCAAAAAGTTCACATACATCCTCATCTCATCAATGTACATTTTCTGGCGATCCTGAGCTACTTTCATCCATTTTTTATCAGACAAATCATGTCTTTCATTAATTGTGTGTCATCAATTTTAACCAGAGTATTCTTACCCACATCATCAGAATGCAAGGGAGAATGATAGGTCTTCCATATAGATCTTCAAAGGGTAAAATCCCTATGCTATCATGATAACTAATATTATAAGAAAACTTGGTCGAGTGAAGATATTTGTCACAAAAACCTCTGAATTCCATCAAAGAGGCTCGCAATAGATCTTCTAGATTCTAAACTATCCTCTCAAACTGACCATTGGTCTGAGGGTGGTAAAATGAACTGAAATGTAGATCTAATTCCATTTCTTCTTGAATTAGTCTCTACATGCATGAAGTAAACCTAGGGATTCTATCAGATATAATAGATTTTTGTGCACCACGTAGATGAACTATCATATCTACATATATTTGTCCATCTCTGAAACCTTATATGTTGTCTTGAAATGTAGGAAATGAGCAGAGTAGGTAAATCGATATACCACAATCCAGACTGCATCAAAACCACTTCTAGATTTTGGAAACGTAGTCATAAAATACATCATAATATTTTCCCACTTCTGCTTTGGTATTTTTAAGGGATGAAGAAGTCCATTGGGTATTTGATGTTTAATATTTACTTGCTAATAGGTCAAGCATTTCTCAACAAAAGTAGCAATGTCCTTTTTCATATTTCTCCACTAGAAACTTCTTTGTACATCTTGGTAATGTGAGGGTGAAGTGCATATTTTGATCCATGAGCCTCACTCAACACCTTCTATCTCATATCATCCACATTCGGTATCCATAATCATTGAAGAAAACAAATTGAAGCACCAATTCCAAAAGGGAAATCAGGTTGTGATTTTTAAATTAAGGATGCCATCTCATTAAGGACAGGAATGGATAATTGAGTTACAATCACCTTGAAGACCCAAGATGGGGTATATGAGAGACTATCCATGTCCACACACATGCATCTACAACAACATCATTCAAGTCATCCTTCATCTTAGGCATCTGGCTATAAACATGCTTCATACTCCTCCACACAAAACAATGGAGAGACACACAGATAACATCCTTCTTATGAATAAGTCATCAGCAACTATGTTTACTTTTCTAGGGTTACAAGTAGTTATGAAATCATAATCCTTTAATTACTCCATCGAAAGTGATTGTATTAGATTCAAGTACTTTTACATCATAAGATACCAAAGACTCTTTTGGTCAGATAAAATCTCAAACTACACACAATAAAGGTGATGCCTCCAAATCATGGGTCGGTTAGTTTTCTTCATTCAGCTTCATCTGGTGAGAGGCACAAGCTATAACCCGTCCTTATTTCATAAGGACACAACCTAAGCCTTGTATAGATACATTATTATAGATGACATAAGACTTTCCTTTAATGGGTAAGGCCAAGATAGGGACAAATGCTAAACAACGCTTCAACTCAAAAAACTCTTTTCACACTGATACCATCTTGGAAGGAGTGTGATCTGAGAGGGGATCCAATCCTTACTTAATTTAAGAAAATAATGCATAAAACCCCATTCAATCACATGATAGATTGCTAAAAGAAACATTGTTTTGTAGTAACAGAAAAGAAAATCTAACTATTACTAAAATCTTGTCCAAGTCCAACAATAGGGCCACAAAGGGGAAAATGAGTTATGAAAACTATCTAGTAGGATTTTTTTGGGTAAACAACCTTCCCATCTCAAAAGCCATCCTAAAACTAGACTTGAGAAGCACCTCCTACTTCCTAGTCCTCAGGTTGTACAACCTGTAGGTGGGTTGATAACAACACCCAGAAGAGGAAGAAAATAAGAGAAAGGATGTCAACAAAGTTGTGTATGTGCAATATAATAACAACTAGACAATATTGTAGATCATTGAGGATTCAATATAAGATATTTTAAATAAAGGGATTTTCAAGATAATTAAGTTCCAATTACATGTCACACTTATTCTACACATGGTATCTTTTCCACCCACTTTTAGGATCAGATCCTATGTTGTCCCAATCCTTCTTGAAAAAATATTTAGTCTATGTTTGTTTACATGCACAACTTGTGACTTAATGTCATTGATGAAATTTTGTAAGGAAAACTACCTAATTGATTATCTTCGTGTTAAGCATCCTCCTATATATACAAGTGGAAACGCACACTGAGGGCAGAAGAAGAGTGCCCTATGTATGGTTGTACACATGTGCCAATACAAGAAATAACATTAGTCTAATCCATGCACTCAAATAGAAAAAGGCAAGTTAAAGTTTAGTCAAATCTTCTCATAATTCAGGAAAAGAGTGATAACATCCACAAGCAATAAATGTAGGTTAAATGATCATCAACAATGTAATCACAAAGTTTCAGAAAAAACATTAGGGAAATAATACCATAAGAAATAGAATTTCAAAACGATACATGAGTAATAAAGGAATATTAATAGATGAATTATATAGGAAAAGGTTGGTTAGTCATATTAGTAATGCCTAGATAATAAAAAAAATGCACATACCTTGACTTGAGTATTAATTCAGAGATCAAATTCCACCCTTCCAAGTCTAAAGTCACCTCAGACCTACATTTAATGTTTTGTGCATCGATTAGGGATCAATTTATGTTACATAGTATTAAATCCTAGAAGTCCAAACCTTTGGAAAAACCCTAGGTTGATGATTGGGAAACATTACGAAATGACCATTTCAAGGGTGAACCGATCGACTCACATGTCAACCTGTAGATTCCACTCTAAACCGATCACTTTTCCTATTGCAGGATGTAAAAGTTTGTGGAATTCCATCCCTTTGACTCCCGCTCATATTGAAAACCCTGACCCTAGCCCTCTATAAATAGAGGGGTATTAGGGGCTTCTTAAACACAACATCAATCGCTTTGACAATTGTTCTCTTCTTTGGTTGTGATAACCGAGGGAACCCGAGCAAGTCCTACTTGGTAAAGGGAGGGATAACAAGGGAGAACAAATATGGGAGAGAAAGTTGGTGTTAGTACAACAACTAGAATGGAAAACTCCTTCTTGTTTGTTCTTCTAGAATGACAGGACTCCTAGTGGTCCATGTGGACTACTATAGAGGCAAGGAGTTTGTTGCCTACTGCTCGGAGGACAAGGTCAACTGATATCCATGGTGATCAATAAGGAGTTGGCGGTGAAGCTATTTAGGTGCAACTTGAAGAAAGGTGTACACTTATGCGAGGGAACTGTCGTTGGACTTGCTACAGGACCAGGTATGACCTCACAAACCATCCTTCCCATTACATATTTATAGACATGATCATCAATTAAAGGGTAATATGCTAGTTAAATTTTTGTTTCCATTGCCTTTTTTGTAGATGTATTTCTATGCAGTGGTATGAAAGCCACGTCAATTTACTATGTTTTGGGATTTAACTAATATGATCAGATTTTGGTTTTTATCTTTTTTTTATTGCATAAGATGTGTATACTTAGAATCATTAATGTACATATCCAATTAAATACCACATACGATCCCAACTAATATATATATATGACATGTGTCACCCTAAAAGTTAGGTTTTATGGTGGATGTGTAGCATGGTTATGGCCAATAACCCTAGTTGGTTGTGCTTGGTTGGTTGCAGTTGTTTATTCTTATTTTATATATCAGTTTGCATATTGAGCCTCCACCTTCTTATTCCACATGTATAAGTATTATTCTCTCCTTCCTATGATCCACTCAAATATAACTCAAGGTTTCCGTTACCATGTAATAAGATAAATATCATTAGGTTAGTTTTAATTCTATTACAATGAAGACAATGTTTAGCACCAGACGAGCCACCCATTTCAGAAAACAAGCCCATCAACTAGTGGACCAAGGAGGATAGATGACAGGAGGAGTTGAACTGATTGGCTGGTGGCCCAACTAATCGTTTGGAGGTGTCTAGATATTGTTTGGATCGGAGGCTAGACGGTCGTTCCGACAACCAACCGACCGACCATGAGGAGAGTTGATCGGTTTAAGGGTTGAACCTATCAACTTGGATTGGTTCAAGCATATATTTACAACAACAATAGGTTCATGCATGTGATGCAGACCTTAGATTGTAGTTATTCCTTGTGGATCCAAGGAATTACAACAGTATGTCCATAACCATCACTTATGTTTTCAATTTCATGGTTGTGGGATATAGTATGTATATGATACGTACTATAAGTATGTGTTGTTGGATATATATATTTATTTATAAATATAAAATCATCAATCTACATACTAAGTTTAAGATATTTTCCATTAGAAACACACATGAAAAGCTTGATCAACTAAGTGTGGGCACGCCAAGTGTGGTGCACCGTCTATCTCATGGAAGTGTGATGGTAGTTATGTGGGCCTACCAAGCGGGGTGCATTACTATCGTGTTGGCTTTTGGGTTAGACTTTACTAGGTGTCCATATTGAGATTAAGCACCTAGAAGGATGAAGATGACTATGGAAAAGAATTGTGCATAACATCTATCTAAGAATTACATCATATGCATTTGGAAAAAGTTGTCTGCCTTAATGATTGATTATGAACGTTTACATTAGTCGGGTAATAAGTCAATTGTTTTAGGTCTTGTCTCACTAGAATTGTGTACGTTGCAATCTTCCAAATTGATATGAGAGGACTATCAATTTGAACAAAATAGTGAGAGTGATAATCAATAAAAAGGCCTAACTAAATATCATCAAAATTTTATATCAATCAAATCAAATCAAAAATATTTAGACAAAATTGCAAATTTCTCTTATAGAATCAAATGACAACAAACAACACATTTCCTTTGTGATCAGACTTTGATAAGGAAAAATTAAATGGGAATAACTTCCATCACTGGTTCAGGATGTTGAGAATTGTTCTCACATAGGATCGCAAGCTCTATGTCCTAGAGACACTAGAGCCAGTTGAACCTACTCCCAATACACCAAAGACTGATAGAGATGCTTACAAGAAGCATACTAAAGATGTTGTATATGTCAAATGCATGATGCTATGCTCCATGAACTATTATTTGCATATATATCATGTGAACATGGATGCATTGAGATGGTAACACATCTTAATAACATGTTCTAAGATCACACAAAACGGGAGAGATATGATATGTAACTATTCAAATGTATCATGGCAAAAGGAGATCTAGTAGGTCCTCATGTGCTCAAGCTTATTGGGTATGCAGACAACCTTGCTAGATTGGGATTCCCCTTGGGTCAAGAGTTGACCACTGATGTGATTCTACAGTCTCTGCCAGAATCATACAGTCAGTTTGTCATGAACTACAACATGAATGATTTTGACAAGCCGTTGATAGAGTTACTTGGCATGTTGAGAACGATTGAGGCTCAAATGAAGAAATACAAGCCCAAGTTTGTGATGAGGATCAACAAACCAAAGGGGAAGTCTAAATGCAAATGCAAAGATAAGAGGAGTTCTAAAGTTGGCCAGAAGCCCAAGTCTTCAACACTCAAAGCAAAGGGAGGGGTGAACAAAGGAGGCAATTGTAATGACCCCTCCATGTTATCCCCTATTCAGGTTGACCAAGAAGGAAAGGGTCATTACCAAAAATTACAAGATCGAGGTTTACCAAATAACCAGAATTATAAATTTTCACTAAATGGGAAAAAGTTTGAAATTTATAAGGAGTGACATGATATGGGAACTAATGTTTGCAATGGAAATGAATTCTATCTATCTATATCCTCCATAATTATAATAAATATTTTTCTTTGGTGCCGTTTTCTCTGGATTCTCATCTTCTCATCATTATTGCAGGATAGCAACAGATTAACCTAAAACATCGTGAATCCAAAAACATGGTCAGTATAACAAGTTATATGGGTATGTGGGGGGGACAAAATATTCACATGTAAGTGTAACAACATATTCACAACAATTATTGTTACAGAATAAAAATTAATAGTTTCATCATAACTTCTCCACCCATTTTTACTCAACATTTGGGGTACCCTCCCTTAGGGTCTTTTACCTACAGTGGACGTTGACCACCTTCTTAATTTGGAGCTAGCTGTCATGTTGGCCTTCCCAATCTAGGTACTGACCTCATATGACCTTCCAATCTGGAGTCTGGCTCTAGTCATCTCTATGACTTATTCTTTCTATTCTTAGACTTCTAGAGATGGTATGAGGGGTTAGATCAAGTTATAAGAATATAATGTGATATCTATGTTGACTTTATAGATTATAGGAAATAAATAAACAAGCAACTATTTGTGTGCAATATATATGGGAAAACTTTGAGAAACTAGGAAAGTCAATTAGTTTAAGTAGTCATAGGCGTAACCACATACCTTCCTCATAAGTAACTTGATGTCCAATAAAAAAGGCAACAAGAGCAACCAATCTAGCAACTACCCTAAAATTAAAGCATAATACCCATGTATTATTATTTTAATCCAAAATCTACCTATAAGACTGTATTGGGTTCTAAGTTAGGGTTTTACGGTCAACTTAGGGTTTCATTAGGGTTTTGGCTTCCCAAACCCTAATGATCACCTTTCATGCCTTTTTGGTTTACAAACCCCTATTTTATCATCATATGCACTTCTAACTCAAGGGAACCCCATTTTTTAATCTAAGGATTATAAATCTAAATTAGATCCAAGTTATCCTTTTTATCTAAAAATATCAATGTTTGATTATTAAGATCAATTGAACATATAAAGATCATCAAAACCTAGAAATTAAGGTTTTTATGAATTAAACACATTAAAGATAGAAACTTTAAGCACTTCTAGAATTGTAAACAGAATGAGGTCTTGATTATATTTTATTGTTTTCCTCAGATTTTTTGAGCAAGATTCATATATTACAAGCTATCATTAGACCATCCTAAGGTCTATTATAATTTTTGCAAATTTAATTAGTTTCAACCAATCATAGGTCACCGCCTAGGCAACGCGCCCCGGTCTTGGCCTTGCCAACTAGGATGGGCCCGACCAGTGGGCTTGTGCCACCTAGGTTGGGCTCTTGTGTTTCCTCTCTTAGTCAGGCAAAGAAAAAAGAGAAGGTAAAGGGTAATAGTACCCTTACCTATGTGAAGAGATGTTGAGGGAAGACTAGTCTTTCCCCTTCCCGTCTTCTTCTTCCTCTGGTCTATTAGCGAGCAACTCTGGTGATTCAATAGAGGAGTTGACTCTAAGGATCTTGCCTTCAGAGTGATAGGAAAAGGTGCTCTCTCCTTTGTATCGATGCGACAAAGTCGACGAGACCCTTAATTGTCCTAGAGATTTTTAGGGCGAGGAGAATGATGAGAAGGTCTTCTAGCTACACAGGGATGTATCAGGATGGTGGGTTGTAGGGCTAATAGTGGAATTGAAGTTGGAGAAATAGTTCTAAGATTGTGTAGGACTTTGTGATCACATTGGTTCTTTTGCATTGGATGCACATGCCCTTATGTAGCCCTAAGATGGAGGGTTGGTCCCTATTGTGTTGGCGGGTTCAAGAAAAATTGGTAGGGTACTCTAAATTAGGGAAAACTTAGGGTAGGTAGGTTTATATTGATTTCACAAACTCAAAGGACATGTTTCACATCTTTTCTTGAATCGAAATGGCATAGATTTGATCAAGAAAGTTATCATAACCGAGTTCCTATTTCAATATCTGGTGGAGGTAGATGATGACTCCATTATCATAGGATATGGTATCAACGGTCAAGAATTTATGTGAAAAAATCACTAATTCTGGGTATATATCAAATATGAAAAGGAAAAGGTGACATTTAATGTACAATTTTCATATATCTCTCCTTCAAGGATTTTTGTAAAATCCATATCAATCACACCTTTAATCCTTTTTATCCCAAACTTTAAGGGAAAGTCTTTAATGTCTTTATCTAATCGTGGGCAAGGTTTGAGACCAAATCTCAAAAAGAAAAGATACTTTTCTTAACGTTGAAGTCTTCCTCTTATAAGGAACTTTTTAGGCATCAAAACAACCCTTTTCTCTTTCTATCTTTTCTATATTATTTCTTTTATTTCTTTTCTTATTAGAAATCATGTGAAACAGAAACCAAATAGTTATTGGTCATCCATACCACTTTCTAGAGAATTACACATAATTATCACAAGTAAATTATTTATTATCTATTATCTTTTGCTTTTTTCTTAATATTGGATTTTCTTCTTTTCCTTTTCCCACATATCCATTATCAAAATCAGTAGAAATCATGAAATCCATAGCAAAGGGGATTTTTGCAAGAGAAATCCATACTTTTAAAACAAAACACACCATTTGATAGTATGTCCTTTTTGTTGAAATAATTGCATTTCAACTATGTAAAATACTAGTAGAAACCAGAATAACATCCTTCACCTATTATAGGATTTTTTCCTCAAAATTCGACTACACATACAAACAATTCAAGATGGGACTTTTCCATGTCCATATTTAGCTCTCATGTGGCTTCATCCTCTCCATGGTGCTTCCAAATAACCTTTACCATCTCTATCTTTTTATTCCTGAGCTCTTGGTACCCAATATCCTCACAGGTGGCTCAGGGTATGTCAGTATCCCTTGGAGTTTAATAGGATTAATTCTCAGCACATGGCTAAGATCCTTCACATAGAGCTTCAGATTGGACACATGGAACACATAATGCATCATACTATATTGTGGGAGTAACGCTAGATGATAAGCAACTTCACCAGTCTGTTCTAGGATCTCAAATAGACCCATGTATAGGGGACTCAGTTTATCTATGGCTCGGAGGGGTCAGATTTTTAGAAACACATAGTCACCTATAGTAAAGTGCAAATTCATCTGCTTTGCGTCAGCATACGAATTCTGTCAATCTTGGACTCTCTTCATCAGTTGCTTGATCAAAGCAACCTTGTCAGCATACAATTGTAGTTCCTCTATCTCATTAAGGTCCTCTCGTAGACATCATCCCAGTGAAGCGGTGACCGACATGGTAGTGACGCCCCCAGATTTTTTAAAACTTAATCTGATGTGTGATGGCTAAATTGAAACCTCACCTCAGCGAGAATCCCAATTTAAACACCACACACTAGGCCAAGAAGAAGAAAATAAGAGGAAGTCAAAAGAAAATAAATAGTAGCACATGCACATGAACAATAATAAAACCATACAACACATGTTCACCATTCAACATATAATTACAAAATGAGTTGTTACAACATTTGATACTACACATTGAACAACACACTTCTACATGTACCTTGTACTACCACTAAACAACCAGATCTTAAGACAACATGTCCACCTATACATCAGCTCGCCACACAATTCTCAACTATCCTGGTTCTTCAAGATCACATGTTCACAACCTAAACAAAAGATTACATGTGGTACACGTCAGCAGAATATTCAAGAATATTGTACTGAGTACGCCTATGTGTCTTTTTATGTACCTCTCATTACTAAGCTTGGCAATAAGATAAAACTAATACTTGTAGCATTAAACAAATATAAGAAAAGGCATATACATGCACAAAGATATTTATTACCAAAAGAGAACACATATTTTAGGCAAACTTTCCATTATATGCATGTGCATCTGCCTACCAATGGGATAAATACATTCAAGCCTTATGATCTGCTTACCAAAGAGATAGATCATTGTACATGTGATCTTCTTACCAAAGAGATAGATCACTCACTAGCACTATGATTACCAAACAGAAATAGTGCTTTTATATAATGGAACATATATATTATGTTTCAGGTATTCATAGCCATAAGTATGGAAAATCAACAAAGATAGCATACAAGAACAATCATTTCATCCAATACCATATGCCCAAGTATTCTACTACACATATAATGCAAGCAAATTGTATAATAAGCCAAGTAAGAGGTAATTGCATACCTAGATCAAGATAGACAAACCTAAACACATTCCTGATGTTAACTATATCCTTGGACAACCCTGATAAAGAAAAGACCATGTATTATCGTCAGATTTTTATCACCTTAACCCTAATATGTCCATTTTACAGTTTCGCTTGGTTCATTAGGATATTCCCATCATTACTTGTATTCTTGTCTTAGAATTATCTTATTGGTGTCATAATTTTCAATTATATTACAGATTAGGGTTCATCATCTGAACATCAAATTCCATAGTACTTTGTGCACATATTAACCCTAGGTTACAACATTAACCTAAATCAGGGTTTCATAAAATGTATTAAGGGTCATCTTCATATAACATGAATTCTATGCATCTAACTGATATCAAAGTTCCACATTATCTTCCCATTACTGATATTAGGGTGTTCTATATATTCCATCATTTATTGAGCAGGTATGTATTTATTTCATATTATTTAGAGTTATTATCCCTAATTATCCATATGGAGCAAATTACATGATTTCATAAACCAACATCATAATCAATGAGCTTAAATGGATTATAAATATGAATATAGATTTACTGATATATTATCATAATTTTAAGCCATCATTTGATATTTATTATCTATGAAATAAATATTTCACAACTTACCTGATATCAATGATATTAGTGCATCAAAAGACATATATTATTGTTTCAATGTGTTCTACTCATTTTTTTGAGAATTTTGGTACCTTGTTTATATTTTTTTGATAAACATACTAATTACTATGAATTATCCAAAATCTAGATACTTATTGAGATTTTACCTTATGCAGCCAATCCTAACCCGCCACGTGACCAGCAAGGCAGCAAGTGGCGCGGCACCTTCTTTGCCTTACTAGGATCTGGCCGGTTCGGGTTGGTTCTGGCATTTGGACCCGGTTGGTCTTGGTTAAGTCGGACCGCTTCATTGGTTGGTGTACTGGAGCGGTCCTCCTCTCTTTCCCTCTTCGTCGCACCGTGCGAGTCCGCCGGGACAGGGCACCGCCGCACTGGAACTGCTCCGATGAGCAATCGAACTCCAATCCGTCCTCCTCACGAACTCAGAGCACTAACAAAAGCTTTTTTATTTCTTCCCTGGTGCCTCCGGCCTCGAGGCCACATCCTCTGTGGTAGCTCCTCGCGGCTGGAGTAGATCGCCACCGCTGGAAGGGAGTGCGACAGAGGGAAGGGCAAACAGCCTTCTCGCCATGAAAACTCCACCTGAATCCCTCATGAGCACCGGAAGACCTCCACAAACTCGTGCCTATCCCTCATTCTCAGTGAGAAAGTGTGTACATAGGTTTCCGAACTCCATTTCTCTTCCAGCCAAACTTGGCTTCGTCGGCCATGGAACTCACAATGGAGGGCGTCAGAAACGCCCTAGTTCAACTCCTCTACTCGCCCTCTTTCTTTTCCTCTTCTCTATTTCCTCTAATATGTGATCTACTCCGACTCCTTGCCAGCTTCCTCTCTGCCCCATCAGAGGTAAGGATTGCTATCCAGTAGAACCACCGACAATTTAGAGGCCCGGGGCAAAGATAAAAAATAGGTCCTCTATATACTCTTATTTAACAAATTTAAGTAAAGACAAGTTTAGTCATAATTGTCAAAATTGTCATATAAAAAAATACAACATGTTCTTACAAATCAAACTAATAAGAAGAACGTAAAAATGAAATATAGATATTTCCTTATCAAGTTTCACTCATCATATAAAACGACTTCTTCGAGCCTTTCTAGATGCAAAATCTTGAATAACAGTGTCAACATCAATATTTCCCAACATATTCTTCTCAATGCATAATATTGCCAAACCGTTCAATCTTTCTTGAGACATTGATGATCTAAGGTAGTTTTTCAACAAATTTAGCTTGGAAAAACTCCTTTATGCAGACGCTACTGTCACTGGCATTGTCAACATAATACGATAAGCAATTGAAATGTGAGGGAAACAATCTGCATCTTTCACAAATTCAAGAACTTCGATGGCTGACTTTTGCTCTTCTGGCAAACTCGCCTGCAATACTTTCAACTCGGAAAAAAGTCATCCAAGTTTATATCTGATGAACTTTCATGAGAAAAAGTAGCATGAAACTTAGCTTTATCCAATGATTTTAAAATTTCTGAGTTATATAAGAATCTAAAAGAATCTTCAAATATCTTCACTTGTTCAAATCTCTCCTTCAAACAAGAGATTGCCATATCCACAACCACTAGAAAGTAATTCACTCGAAAAGACTCTTTCTCTGATTGAATAATATCATCATCATCATCATTCTCGTCAAAATATCTTTTCCTAACAATGTGACGCTTAACTTTAAAAGTTGTCTCAACATTCATCTCAGAGGCAATCTCAGTAGCAACAGCAATACTAGAAGCAAATCTTTCATCTTTGTATTTCTCAAGAAAAGACACCATATCTTTCAATAACTTAACAGCAGCATCAATACAAATAGATTTGGATTGCAACTTCTTACTTATTGTATTAACAATATATAATATTTCATGCCAAATAACAATACCCAACAGAAACTCAAAACTCTCGATTGAGTAAACTAGACTATTTGCTTCACTTTGTGTCTTTGCATCATCACGAGACTTGGATAATTCCAATAGAGCCAACCTGATTTGAGGAGCTTGAAATCTAATAGCTTTGACACTTTTAATACGACTCTCCCAACGAGTATTGGACTATGACAAGCACAAGGCATATATACGCTCTGGGATTAACCTCGAGTAACCGCGTTTGCACACCTTGGTGTTTTCCCTTCATATTAGAACCGTTGTCATGACCTTGACCTCTCACATCCTCCACATTAAGATCAAGAGACTCAAGAGCATTTATAAGTTCATTAAAAAGCCCCAATCCAGTTGTATCGTCAACTTTTAGAAACTCTAAAAAGAACTCCTCTATTTTTATTTTCTGACCAGACATGTTCACGCATCGTACAATGAGAGTCATTTGTTCTTGGTGGCTCACATCAAGAGTACAATGAAGAATTATGGAGAAATATTTATCCCCTCTAATGATGTTCAATAAAGAACTCTTAATATTGTCGGCTAAAAGAGATATCAACTCATTTTGAATTGAATGGCCAAGATAATGATGGTGAATCTCATGATCCTGAATGCGTCGGACATGATCTTGCATTACCAAATCAAATTCTACAAGAATTTCAATTATCCCCAAAAAGTTTCCATTGCTATCTTGGAAAAGTTTGTCATTTGATCCTCGAAAAGCCAAATTACATTTTGCAAGACACTTAATGACATATACTATTCTTAATAAAACTTGTCTCCAATGCTCTTTCTCCTTTGAAATTTCTTTCTGCAATTCTTTATCAATAGTTTGCTCATTGCTAAATCTTACTTTTAATTCATGCCAAGTGCTCATATTAGTGAGATGCTCGATGCTATTCTCATGCTCTTTGAGTCTTTCACTAACATGTTTCCAATCTTTGAACCCATTATGAGCTAGTGTACTTTTATTGTTCTCAGACTTGAACAACTTACAACAAAAACAATAAATTTTATCAACATGTTTCGAGTAAACTAGCCACTTCCTATCACGAGTTTCTCCATTCCTCAATTTTCGAGAATAATATGCATATGAGAAGTGTCTCTTATTATCATCTAAAGGAAACACAAGATTCAGTTCTCTTTTAGGACCTTTTTCAACTAAAATATCCCTAACTTTGTTGTCAATATTATTCCACTTTAAGGGATCATAAATATCCAAAGGAGGGAGAAGTTGTTTAACACTGTCTAAGTTGCCAACATTTAAATCAGTGACGTCAGTATCCTCAACCTCATCAACATTTTCATTTCCAATTATATTTTCAACTTCTATAGTAATATGATCATCATCATTCACCTTTTCATTAGATTGACCAGGGTTATCAACATCTTTAGAAGTCTGTGGAATAATGGAAATAAATTTATCAAGCGCACCTTTCTGAGTAGCTAGAAATTGCTCATCTTCCTTCTTCTTTCTTCTTTTCTCGCTTCCAGATAGATATTTTTTCAGAGGCATGTTGAGTAAACCCCACTGCAAACATAGAAGACAACAAAAGTAAAAGATTAGTGATGAGTTTATTGTGTCATTTTAAAAACTCATGTAGTATCGTTGCAACATCATTGTTTAAAAAAGAAAACACATGACAAGAAGCAAAGATTAGTGATGTAAAATCCAAGAATATAAAGTGTTCTACCTAACAATGAAACTATAATATTTTTTTTAACATAGTATGATTGAATCTACTCACGATAAATAAATAAGACATAGGTCATGCGTTTTTTGATTAGTTGATTGAAATAGACTAGTAAGACAGTAGACAAATGTTTATTCGGAGACAAGTAACATCAAGAGTCTGAAACATCAAGTAGAACTTATTTTCAGAATAAACAAATCCAACGAACCCATTGTTTACTTTTGATTCTTCATCATCATCGTGCACAACATCAACATCATTAATTAAGAACTTACTTTTGTCTCAGTTCAAGAACAGGTTTAGGTTGTTCGCATATTAACGGCAAGAGCAACCTTTATGTCTCTATCGCCTAAAATTTTATCGCCTCAAATTAAATTTACAGTTTGAGTTCCTCTCTAGAACACAGATTACAGATACAAAACAAGCAGTCCAAAAAAACATTGGACGTGTATGACCAAAACACTTTAGGTCGCGGTCGTAGGCGGTGGTAGAACCAAGGAGGATTTGACGCGGCAATAGTAATGTCTCCTTGACGGTAACAATGCAATCGAACCAGAAACTACGAATCCAGAACCAGCGGCAATGGATTCTAATTACTATTACAGATCAAGTATCAGCAAATAGCATAAACACCTAGGACTCTTGGTCTTCTCCGGGAGTTGGCGCACCGCTGCTTGACGAGAGGGATGCGAGCACCTGAGAAGGGGTTAGGCGGAACTTCCGGGCAACTTCGGGAAACTCTAGTTCTGGACTTCTATCGTACTAATCACGTAAACTAGAAGGGGAATTTGACTTCTAGTACTAGTCAGACCCTTAGCGGAAGTCACAAATTATGGGGCCCCTTTTTTATGGGGCCCCTGGCCGTCGCCCTGGTTGTCCCCCTAATGGGCCAGCCCTGGGTACCACATTATCAAGGTAAGGGTGACTTCTTATTAGGTGGCCCTAAGTTATCAATCATATATATACCTTACTTCTAATTGATCCAATCCTTAATTATACACATTATGTTATCATTTCAAACCTCAATGTCTCTGTCTATGGTCATCCCAACAAGATGAAACTTCAACCATAGATTTACAAACATGTCTTCTATATTTTATCCAATGTTTCCACCAAAAGTATACAATATGATCACTTAACCACATTTTTTGAAAGGTATAAACTTAGGGATATTGATGCCAATATCAACATCAACAGATTTCAAACTTCATCAAAACTATTGGAACTCTCAAATAACTCAAACACATGGATCCAAATATGTCATCAGATATTCAAATACTTCAAAGTTCACTCTATCACATCCTACATGCCTTAAAAGAAACTTTGTCCTCAAAATTAAGCAAGAAATCAAGTCTATCACAATGGCCTCCCACAAAGAGCTTCATATGGAGAAATATGGATATTATCTTGGCAACTATTATTATAGGAAAATTGATCTAAGGGAAATTATTTCTCCCACGATCCACCTCAATGAAGTACACATGCTCTCAACATGTCCTCTAAGGTTTGAATTGTCCTTGTTGACTGTCCATCAATCTGGGGTTGATAAGTCGTGTTGAATTTCAACCGTGGACTGAGTTCTTCATGCACTTGTTTCCAAAACTTAGCGGTGAACTTAGGGTCACGGATAGAGATAATTGAACTCAGAACACCATGCATATAGATTATCTCTCTAACATATAGTCCAACTAGGTCTGACACCTTGGCAGTGATCTTTAGGGAAAGTAAGTGTGTTGACTTGGTTAGGCAGCCCACCACAACCTCATATTACATCATGACCTTTCTTTGTATTTGGGAGACTCACCACAAAATCCATAGTGATCTGGTCTCATTTCCACTCAGGAATTTCAATTTATTGTAGTAACTCAGCGGGTCGTTGGCATCCAACCTTCACCATTTGGCATGTGAGACAACTAGCTACTTATGAAGCTATGTCTTTTTCCATTCTTGACCACTAAAAATATCAATTTAAGTCCTTAAACATCTTCATGGTGATAGGGTGTACTGTATACTTACATTAATGAGCCTCTTGCAAGATACAAGCCCTCAAGAACCCAAATTTGACTTCTATACCAGAATCCACCATCAACACTGACCGGGCTAAATCACGCGTCCTAAAATTGGAGGCGTATTTGAGGTAGTCGAGCCTTCGCATTTATAACCCGAATCCTTCTAGGCCCCCGCAACTTTGTTTACGGGGTCGAAGTAGTCATACGGGGTCGAACACAGGGACAAGGTGGGTTGTGTTGACGACTCTGAATCGACACTCTACACTCCGGTGGATATAAAGAGATAATGAAGTTCCCCGAAGGGAACAACCATATGTCACGATTAAATCAAGGAAAACTATCTCCAACTGGAGTTACGAGAAAGATTAAGATTTTGTCATTTAGCAATTTTTAGGAATTTTCATGCAACAGAAAATAGAAAGGTAAACTGCAGTTTAAGGCGTAATGCAAGGGATAAGACTTTTAGAAAGATAAGCGGTAGTAGTAACACCCTGCACCCCTCCTCTCAGAGCGGGTGCCTCTAACCAAGCTTCAACACCCCTCTCGAGGTTGCTGGACTCAAGTTAGAGTGGAATGATACTAAAACAACTCCGTTCCGGGCACTCTCGTACTCCAGAATCGGACCGAACACTAGAGCCACAACCCAACTCTCGAAGTAGTTGCGACGGGAAAGACGATTCGGTAGCTAAGCGAAACGCGATCCAAAACATGCAAGCTAGAGTTCAGATATCCAACATAGTAGTTACCCAATCATAAGGCACTAAGCATTAAACAAAGAGCAATTTAGCATTTCTATTTCTATCAGCAATAAGGGTCTAATACAATGCATAAGCTAAGAATTTAAATAACAGAATTAAAGATAGATGTCGCCTTCTTGATGTAGAAGGGCGACAGACTACTACTACTCCCAGCCCGATACCGTCCGGGGACCTATCCCAGTACAGCCGTGTCGGGCGGCACGAACTCTCGGACGGCACGCCTGACGGACGACTATATCGTTCGAAGACCCTGGCCGATACTCTCATGTCGGGCGGCACACCCTCTCAGGCGGCACGACTGACGGGCGGAGCGTATCGGGTTCGGTATCGTGTCGGCCATGGATTTACATATACTACTGTCGGGCATTGTTGTCAGGCACTCGTGTCGCGTATCTACGTCGGCCGATATCGGCCCTCAGTGTCGTCCAGTACAGTTCTAGGTGAACCGATCCCCTCCCTCTCGGGATGAGGAAGAGCTCACCTAGTGTCGCCCGGTACGAGCACTGGGGCACGATATGGTTGCTCTCGCACTTCTCTCGCAGATCGTTCAAGTCCCCAACTGTCCGAACGGGGAACTGGCTAGCCGTCTCGACCTATCCAACCTCCGACGTCTCCCGACCTGTCTTTTCGACTTCCTGTAGCTGCTATTTATACCGGCGGTTGAAGGAGTTATGGTGCTGGAAATGCCACGTAGCCCCCTTATACGTCGGTCGATGGATGTGGACGGCCGATACAGGTATGCCTTCGGCGCGAGGCGCTGGCTATCGGTCACGTGGCTGGCGGCACGCCTGCCGGTGGGTGGCTGTGTCGCCCGACGAGCTGGGTCGTCGGGCGGCTTCGGCTCCCTGTCGGGTAGAAGGTGTGTTGGCCGGTACGTCCCTTTCGCAAGGCGCCCTTCTCCGCCGATCATTCTTGTGTCGCCCAGCCCCTGTCGGGCTGGGTTGTATCGGGCGTCAGGAAGGTCGAGACGGGCTTAGACTTATCGTGGGCCGGAATCGGCCTTATTGCACAAAAACGAGGAAAACCATGTAAAAGATAGGAAAAACTGGAATAAGAGCGTTGCTTGGCCAATTATTGCGAAAATGCTAATAAAATAGAGGAAAATAGCAGAAAAGGGTAGTTTTGATAACAGAATAAAGGGCAAAAACGTCACAAAATTTGGTGTTATCAACTCCCCCAAACTTAGCTTTTTGATTGTCCTCAATCAATATTTAAACTAAACTTTGTGTTGCTTCTTCTTGCACAGCAAAACTTTAAGGCTAAAGGGTAACACAAGATTTGCGATGTCTTGGAGGTAATGTTGTCTTAAAGCGAGCAAAAGACCTTGCCCTACTTGCCTTATTATTTAAGTAAAAATTTTCTTCTCCACAGCTTCAGCGAGACTTTGGTGTATGATTCCGAAGTTAGCTTCCACACCAAACAACTTTATTTTAAGGGCAGAAAGTTGTGTATAGGGTAGGCTAAGGCTTTTTGGGTTTTTCTTCTTGTTTCCCATCAGTCCATCCAGGTAAGGGTCTGTTAACGGGCAAGCGGTCCCTGCAGTCCAAGCCAGTTGGCTTTAGAGCAGTGATTTCACATCCTACGTACCACTGCCCCGGATCTACCATGCCTAAAGATGGGTACTTTTGGAAAACAAGGGTGTATATATTTTTTTCTTTTCTTTTATTGGGCACAACTCTCATACTTTTATTCACGCTCATAAGGCTTCTTTCTCTTTTTGGGATTTTTGCTGGGTAAGGGAAAACAAAAGAGATATCTGCTGTTTGGGCAGCTTTTTCCTTCTCCATACTCGTCACCAGTTTGAGCTTGCATGCGACTATATCCCGAGCCTAAATCGCGCGTCCTAAAATTGGAGGCGTATTTGAGGTAGTCGAGCCTTCGCATTTATAACCCGAATCCTTCTAGGCCCCCGCAACTTTGTTTACGGGGTCGAAGTAGTCATACGGGGTCGAACACAGGGACAAGGTGGGTTGTGTTGACGACTCTGAATCGACACTCTACACTCCGGTAGATATAAAGAGATAATGAAGTTCCCCGAAGGGAACAACCAGATGTCACGATTAAATCAAGGAAAACTATCTCCAACTGGAGTTACGAGAAAGATTAAGATTTTGTCATTTAGCAATTTTTAGGAATTTTCATGCAACAGAAAATAGAAAGGTAAACTGCAGTTTAAGGCGTAATGCAAGGGATAAGACTTTTAGAAAGATAAGCGGTAGCAGTAACACCATGCACCCCTCCTCTCAGAGCGGGTGCCTCTAACCAAGCTTCAACACCCCTCTCGAGGTTGCTGGACTCAAGTTAGAGTGGAATGATACTAAAACAACTCCGTTCCGGGCACTCTCGTACTCCAGAATCGGACCGAACACTAGAGCCACAACCCAACTCTCGAAGTAGTTGCGACGGGAAAGACGATTCGGTAGCTAAGTGAAACGCGATCCAAAACATGCAAGCTAGAGTTCAGATATCCAACACAGTAGTTACCCAATCATAAGGCACTAAGCATTAAACAAAGAGCAATTTAGCATTTCTATTTCTATCAGCAATAAGGGTCTAATACAATGCATAAGCTAAGAATTTAAATAACAGAATTAAAGATAGATGTCGCCTTCTTGATGTAGAAGGGCGACAGACTACTACTACTCCCAGACCGATTCCGTCCGGGGACCTATCCCGGTACAGCCGTGTCGGGTGGCACAAACTCTCGGACGGCACGCCTGACGGACGACTATATCATTCGAAGACCCTGGCCGATACGCTCATGTCGGGCGGCACACCCTCTCAGGCGGCACGACTGACGGGCGGAGCGTATCGGGTTCGGTATCGTGTCGGCCATGGATTTACATATACTACTGTCGGGCATTGTTGTCAGACACTCGTGTCGCGTATCTACGTCGGCCGATATCGGCCCTCAGTGTCGTCTGGTACAGTCCTAGGTGAACCGATCCCCTCCCTCTCGGGATGAGGAAGAGCTCACCTAGTGTCGCCCGGTACGAGCACTGGGGCACGATACGGTTGCTCTCGCACTTCTCTCGCAGATCGCTCAAGTCCCCAACTGTCCGAACGGGGAACTGGCTAGCCGTCCCGACCTATTCAACCTCCGACGTCTCCCGACCTGTCTTTTCGGCTTCCTGTAGCTGCTATTTATACCGGTGGTTGAAGGAGTTATGGTGCTGGAAACGCCACGTAGCCCCCTTATACACCGGTCGATGGATGTGGACGGACGATACAGGTATGCCTTCGGTGCGAGGCGCTGGCTATCGGTCACGTGGCTGGCGGCACGCCTGCCGGTGGGTGGCTGTGTCGCCCGACGAGCTGGGTCGTCGGGCGGCTTCGGCTCCCTGTCGGGTAGAAGGTGTGTCGGCCGGTACGTCCCTTTTGCAAGGCACCCTTCTCCGCCGATCATTCTTGTGTCGCCCAGCCCCTGTCGGGCTGGGTTGTATCGGGCGTCAGGATGGTCGAGACGGGCTTAGACTTATCGTGGGCCGGAATCGGCCTTATTGCACAAAAACGAGGAAAACCCTGTAAAAGATAGGAAAAACTGGAATAAGAGCGTTGCTTGGCCAATTATTGCGAAAATGCTAATAAAATAGAGGAAAATAGAAGAAAAGGGTAGTTTTGATAACAGAATAAAGGGAAAAAACGTCACAAAATTTGGTGTTATCAACTCCCCCAAACTTAGCTTTTTGATTGTCCTCAATCAATATTTAAACTAAACTTTGTGTTGCTTCTTCTTGCACAGCAAAACTTTAAGGCTAAAGGGTAGCACAAGATTTGCGATGTCTTGGAGGTAATGCTGTCTTAAAGCGAGCAAAAGACCTTGCCCTACTTGCCTTATTATTTAAGTAAAATTTTTCTTCTCCACAGCTTCAGCGAGACTTTGGTGTATGATTCCGAAGTTAGCTTCCACACCAAACAGCTTTATTTTAAGGGCAGAAAGTTGTGTATAGGGTAGGCTAAGGCTTTTTGGGTTTTTCTTCTTGTTTCCCATCAGTCCATCCAGGTAAGGGTCCGTTAACGGGCAAGCGGTCCCTGCAGTCCAAGCCAGTTGGCTTTAGAGCAGTGATTTCACATCCTACATACCACTGCCCCGGATCTACCATGCCTAAAGATGGGTACTTTTGGAAAACAAGGGTGTATATATTTTTTTCTTTTCTTTTATTGGGCACAACTCTCATACTTTTATTCATGCTCATAAGGCTTCTTTCTCTTTTTGGGATTTTTGCTGGGTAAGGGAAAACAAAAGAGATATCTGCTGTTTGGGAAGCTTTTTCCTTCTCCATACTCGTCTCTTAGCTGTTTGCGAGATTATTATTTTTCGAAAATTTTTAGATGGCAAGGCACTATCTTTTGTTTGTTTGAGACAACATTATCAGAAAGATATGACAGAACTTGTAACTCGTTAAAATATACAGAAAGTAAACTTTGCAAGAAGTCACAACATGTTTTTATTATTATTACAGCAACTTTGTACATATGCGTAGGGGACAAAATAAGCAAAATTTTCAAAATTTTCAAAAATTTTGGTATAAACATATATATGTACACATGATATAGGAAAGAACAAAAGGATAAAGAACAAAAGAATAAAGAATTTAAGATAAAGAACAAAAGAATAAGGAATTTAAGTCAGAGAGATCAGAGGATTTTTGTACCTCCCTCACTGGTACATGGTACCCCCCCAAACTTACTCCACACTCTGTCCCAGAGTTGTGAAGTAGATGAGGTAAGGAAATGTTAATCAGTGAGGGTTAGATGATCAGCGCGCCTGGGCTAGCTAAGAGCTCCCACACATATTCTCCTCTTTTGCTGTGATAGTCGATGTGGAGGAGCTGATCAGGCGTTGCCTCGTTTGCCATCCATTCCAGGACGAAGACGCCGCAGTCGTTGGATAGTTGAATTTGCTGTGGGCTGCGGTGGCAAAACTGGAGTTCATGCCGGCCTCTTGCTTGCATTCCCAGGAATGGTTGTATCAGCGCTGCTATATCGATATAGTACTTTCGTACTAATCGTTCAAGAGATGTCAGCGTTGTCGATGTACAAGGCACTGGATGGTCTTTATTGCTGTCCGAGCTGTTGTAGAAAATCCCTGCTCGTTGTTGGGTGTACACCGTTAAGAGCGTCCAGTGGTTGTTGTGCAGGATTGGAAGGAGAATGGTATCCGAGACTCTGCATTCCAATTCTGCTAGGAAGGGTTCCTTTGCCCCTTGTTCATCGGCTAAGCAAATGTCATTGAACAGCATTGGATCTGCTATGTATGCGTGTTCAGACTTGTTTCACAGTATCTGGATGTAGGCGACCGCCACAGATAACGCCAGACACCCTCCCTCTTTTACCATGTCCCTTAAGTCGTCAATCGGGACTATGACATCACCTGCCGAGTAAGCTATGTCTGCAGGGTTGGAGTCAGCCAACTTCATGTGGATTTTGTTGACCTGTTCTTGCGTGAGGGTAGCGCATGAGAAACGGTCGAAGTTGTGGATTGACTCCTCCAGGTTCTGGGGCGAGGCATGTTCGTCGTGTCCGAAAACTTGCCGCAAGATGTTTATTTGTTTGCCTACCCCACAGACGTTTGTCTCTGCTTCTGCTTCTTTTTCAGGAGGGTTGTTGTGCTGAGATGACTCTTCTTCTTGTTCACTATCTAGCAGCTCCTCTGGTATCCCCGCGTCTCAGAAGTAGCGCTTATCCTTTATCAGCAGCAATGCATATTTGCTTCTGAGATTGTAGAAGTTAGTATTCTGGAGTTGCTTGAAGTATCCGAAGATATGTATCATCTCCATGGCTCTGAGGACTACGAATGCGCTATTTCCACTTCCCTCATCTTCTTGGACTGGGAAGTCCTTTAGTGAGTAGAAATTCCAGACGCCGTTGTGGCGCTGGACTCCGTACTTGATGACCCAGTGGAGACGTAGCGGCAGCAGTCTTAGCTTTACGTCCTTTGGGAGTAAGAACGTACTTCCTGTGTGTGGGACCTCTTTGCTGCAGCAACAATGCAGTTGGACATGATGATTTCGGAGGTCGGCAATGCACATAAACCAGTCATTTCTGTGTTTGTAAGGGGCCAGCACCAGTTTTGGATTGTGCACTTCAATGTAATCCAACATACTTTTTACCTGCGTAGAATTGTACAACCCCATCATTAGTCTTCTTGCTAGGGCTGGAGTGGCAGCGTAAACTGTATGTTGGTTCTTGTTGTCGGCGTTTTCTATAATGGCCCCTTGTAGCACTCTGAACAAACTCTTCCCTACAACGGCCTTGGCGCGGAAGATGTTTCTCAGAGTTCCCCGTTGTACCAAGAAATAACCGTCGCTCCAGAGTACCTCTTCCTCGTCAGCTTGCGATCTTAGGACCATGTTGAGCAGTTTCTGGTCTCTGATCGTTAGATATCCTATGACCCTTCTGTCAAAGTCAGCCATTTCGAAAGAAGGTATCTCTGTCGGTGCGGAGGAATCGGTGATGTCGGCCCTTGAACTCCTTCCTCTGGGGAGGTGTCTTTCGTTTGCGGTGCGGATGTCCCCCCCTTCTCCCTCGGATTCGTCAGAAGAGCCTTCCCCGACGCTGATATCTTCGTTGTTATCCTCAGCTTCATCAAAGGGGGCTGAGGGAGTGGCCTCATTCAGGTCAAAAGGG
Source organism: Alisma plantago-aquatica (assembly GCA_963693085.1). NCBI lineage: Eukaryota > Viridiplantae > Streptophyta > Magnoliopsida > Alismatales > Alismataceae > Alisma > Alisma plantago-aquatica. The sequence goes on along the minus strand of OY856414.1, from coordinate 862,211,335 downwards.
CTTTCTCGTCTGGAAGGAGCTTCATAACCTTGCCCTTGTGAAGAAATTCCTCTGGTTGCTGATGACGATCTACCGGAGGAGGAGGTGGATGAGGACGATCCTGAAGACACTCTTGACGACGATGATTGAGAGCCCGGACCGGGAGGCGACGGCGATCTTCTCGGCTGCCTTGGGCGTGGATGGTCGTCCTCCCTGTTCAGCCTTCCCTCGATCTCGCTAAGGCGCTGCAGAATTTGTTGAAGCGTGGCATTCACTGCCTCTAGCCGGCCAGGTAGGCTGGCTAAAGTCAGCAGCTCTCGTTCCTGCCTATCCAGCCTCTGTTCGAAAAATGAAAACTTGCGGGTTAGGGAAAAAATGTAGTAGAATTGTTTTCCGTTACCTCCCGCAAGAAATCGAGTTCTTGTCCTAGCATCATTCCGAGCGAAGGAGGGTTTTCCGCTTGTCTCCCCCTTGACCTCGAAATGCTCCTCCCGCACGAAGGTCTGCCTGACGAGGCAGAACCTACTTCTATTGTCTGCGCGGCTGATGCTTCTGGGTGAGGTGTCGGTGCTGCCCCGCCCTCTTGTTGTATCGGAGGAGACCGTGTTGTGGGGGACGGATGCTGCCCCATATCGACGATGTCGACGATCTCCTCAAAAACTGCAACAGGTGACTTTGGCGGTGGTGTCGGCGTCACCTGTGCTCTTTCGATCTCCATTTGTAGGATATCGACGAATACCTCATCGCTGGCATCCGGTTGTAATTCATCAGTTGCCCTCAAGGGCGCAGTAGAAACTACGGGGACTGCAGCCGTCTCTCTCGCTGCAGTTCCAGTCCTTGTCTCGGCGACCTCCATGATCGCCGGTTCTTCTCTTGCCACCGCCGGCCTTGTTGTCATGGCTGTCGTTCGTGGCTCCGAGGTAGTGGGCCGCTCGGCAGGAGCTGTTGAAAATACGTCCTGCCGAGTACCCTGCGGGATGGCCCCCCTGGTGACCCCCCGCTCTTGGCTTCTTGGGGGCGGAGCGCAGCTTGCGCCCGCTGCCACAGCCTCGATCTCGGCTGTGGTGAAGACTAGCTTTTCTGCATCGTAGGCGGCGCAACGAGGAAGCGGAAGAAGGATCTTTGTCTGTGCGAACTTGTAGAAGTAACTCCGCCCCTCCTTCTTTATTATACCCGACCTCATGAGGTACTTGAGGTCAATCAACTCGTCCCCTCTCGTTCTTGAGAGGCTGCGCGGCTCACGCGGGTATCCTAACCCCACCGCGATTAGGTTCACGATGCCACCCATGCAATATTCCTTGGTGGCATCCTTTATTGGGTGCAGCCTGTTCAGCAAGAAGCACCCCATGTTGATAGTTCGGCCCTCCATCATGTGCCACATGACGTGGAGTTCCTCGGAGTAAATGTTGCTGGACTCGTTCTTGCTGAAGAGGAGGCACACCACCAGCTTGTGTATTATCCTCCAGAAGCACGAGTGCACTGCCGCCACCTTGCTCCCGGGTTTGAAGGATGACTCCCCGGTTAGCTTTTCCCAGATATCTACGGGGTTGAATCCGTCTTCTTCGGTGATCCTTGCACCGTTATCTAGTCTCCTTCTCTCCTCTTCACTGGAGGAGAAAATCTGGTTGAGCAGCTTTTCCGAAATGACGTGCTCTGCATTGTAAAGTCGCCCCTGGAGTCTGTCTGCTCCGCCATACTGTCTGGCTTCAGCAGGTGTATTCTTTACTCGGTGAAGGGACGCCATGAACTCTCTTGTGAGCTCGGTGTAGGAGGCGGATAGGCTGAAGCAGATTTGCCTCAGACCGGCTACAACAAGTACGTCCTCCAGTCTCCCGAAGATGCCCAACTGCATGAAGGATGACTGGTGGCCGAACCTGCTAGGCCTGTAGAGCTTGGCTCCTAGCTCAGCATACCGGCGTCCGTGCTCTTCATCTCTTGGCACGAACCTTCCTGGTGTGTGCTCCAAGGGTTCTGTTGTTGGAGCAGGTGCTGCAGCTGGAGTGACCGCTTCTTCTGTCCTCACCCTCTTTCCAGACGTTGAGGGTCCAGCTGCTTCAGGGTTCGAGCGCTTCTGCCCAATAGTGGCCACCTCTGCCTCTGGTTCGGTGACGACTCTCCTGCCTTTCTTGCCAACGAGTCTAACGGTTATCTTTGTGCGTGTCATCCCTATCATTAATCAAATAAATGCTATTTTGTTATCAACAGAAAAATTAATAAGGGGAAAGGCACCCCGGCACGACTGTATCGGGCCTTGAGACAAGATCAGGTAAAGCTTGCCCGATACAACCGTGTCGGGCGATACGACTAAAAAGAACTGAGTGCCCGGTAGGGTCTTGAAAGAGTGTTGCCCGGTACAAGAATAAACGGAAGATACGGTCACTGCCCGACACAGATGTATCGGGCAGGTGCGAGAGAAGCGTGTCGCGCGATAACAGTACCGAGCGACAAGAAAAATCAACGTAAAATCCTCGCCTGATACATCGTACGCGATAAAGGTCCGTATCGGGTATGCTCAGGCGATAGGGCTGTCGCGTGATACCTTTGTTTTCCTTAAAGTGCTGTGCGTCACGGGATCGAAAGAGGTCTCTGCGCGACACGGGAGCGGAGGGCAAGAAAAGTACTGCGCGATACGGTAGCTGAAAAAGGTAAAATCCGGGAGCGCGACACGGTAAAGTTTTCGCCGTATATATAGCGGCCGGATGTCGCAGTAAAACGTTCCCTCCCGAGATAATTGAACTCAGAACACCATGCATATAGATTATTATAGGAAAATTGATCTAAGGGAAAGTATTTCTCCCACGATCCACCTCAATGAAGTACACATGCTCTCAACATGTCCTCTAAGGTTTGAATTGTCCTTGTTGACTGTCCATCAATCTGGGGTTGATAAGTCGTGTTGAATTTCAACCGTGGACTGAGTTCTTCATGCACTTGTTTCCAAAACTTAGCGGTGAACTTAGGGTCACGGATAGAGATAATTGAACTCAGAACACCATGCATATAGATTATCTCTCTAACATATAGTCCAACTAGGTCTGACACCTTGGCAGTGATCTTTAGGGAAAGTAAGTGTGTTTACTTGGTTAGGCAGCCCACCACAACCTCATATTACATCATGACCTTTCTTTGTATTTGGGAGACTCACCACAAAATCCATAGTGATCTGGTCTCATTTCCACTCAGGAATTTCAATTTATTGTAGTAACTCAGCGGGTCATTGGCATCCAACCTTCACCATTTGGCATGTGAGACAACTAGCTACTTATGAAGCTATGTCTTTTTCCATTCTTGACCACTAAAAGTATCAATTTAAGTCCTTAAACATCTTCATGGTGATAGGGTGTACTGTATACTTACATTAATGAGCCTCTTGCAAGATACAAGCCCTCAAGAACCCAAATTTGACTTCTATACCAGAATCCACCATCAACACTGACCGGCCTAAATCACGCGTCCTAAAATTGGAGGCGTATTTGAGGTAGTCGAGCCTTCGCATTTATAACCTGAATCCTTCTAGGCCCCCGCAACTTTGTTTACGGGGTCGAAGTAGTCATACGGGGTCGAACACAGGGACAAGGTGGGTTGTGTTGACGACTCTGAATCGACACTCTACACTCCGGTGGATATAAAGAGATAATGAAGTTCCCCGAAGGGAACAACCAGATGTCACGATTAAATCAAGGAAAACTATCTCCAACTGGAGTTACGAGAAAGATTAAGATTTTGTCATTTAGCAATTTTTAGGAATTTTCATGCAACAGAAAATAGAAAGGTAAACTGCAGTTTAAGGCGTAATGCAAGGGATAAGACTTTTAGAAAGATAAGCGGTAGGAGTAACACCCTGCACCCCTCCTCTCAGAGCGGGTGCCTCTAACCAAGCTTCAACACCCCTCTCGAGGTTGCTGGACTCAAGTTAGAGTCGAATGATACTAAAACAACTCCGTTCCGGGCACTCTCGTACTCCAGAATCGGACCGAACACTAGAGCCACAACCCAACTCTCGAAGTAGTTGCGACGGGAAAGACAATTCGGTAGCTAAGCGAAACGCGATCCAAAACATGCAAGCTAGAGTTCAGATATCCAACACAGTAGTTACCCAATCATAAGGCACTAAGCATTAAACAAAGAGCAATTTAGCATTTCTATTTCTATCAGCAATAAGGGTCTAATACAATGCATAAGCTAAGAATTTAAATAACAGAATTAAAGATAGATGTCGCCTTCTTGATGTAGAAGGGCGACAGACTACTACTACTCCCAGCCCGATACCGTCCGGGGACCTATCCCAGTACAAATGTGTCGGGCGGCACGAACTCTTGGACGGCAAGCCTGACGGATGACTATATCGTTCGAAGACCCTGGCCGATACGCTCATGTCGGGCGGCACACCCTCTCAGGCGGCACGACTGACGGGCGGAGCGTATCGGGTTCGGTATCGTGTCGGCCATGGATTTACATATACTACTGTCGGGCATTGTTGTCAGGCACTCGTGTCGCGTATCTACGTCAGCCGATATCGGCCCTCAGTGTCGTCCAGTACAGTCCTAGGTGAACCGATCCCCTCCCTCTCGGGATGAGGAAGAGCTCACCTAGTGTCGCCCGGTACGAGCACTGGGGCACGATACGGTTGCTCTCGCACTTCTCTCGCAGATCGCTCAAGTCCCCAACTGTCCGAACGGGGAACTGGCTAGCCGTCCCGACCTATCCAACCTCCGACGTCTCCCGACCTGTCTTTTCGGCTTCCTGTAGCTGCTATTTATACCGGTGGTTGAAGGAGTTATGGTGCTGGAAACGCCACGTAGCCCCCTTATATGCCGGTCGATGGATGTGGACGGCCGATACAGGTATGTCTTCGGCGCGAGGCGCTGGCTATCGGTCACGTGGCTGGCGGCACGCCTGCCGGTGGGTGGCTGTGTCGCCCGACGAGCTGGGTCGTCGGGCGGCTTCGGCTCCCTGTCGGGTAGAAGGTGTGTCGGCCGGTACGTCCCTTTCGCAAGGCGCCCTTCTCCGCCGATCATTCTTGTGTCACCCAGCCCCTGTCGGGCTGGGTTGTATCGGGCGTCAGGAAGGTCGAGACGGGCTTAGACTTATCGTGGGCCGGAATCGGCCTTATTGCACAAAAACGAGGAAAACCATGTAAAAGATAGGAAAAACTGGAATAAGAGCGTTGCTTGGCCAATTATTGCAAAAATGCTAATAAAATAGAGGAAAATAGCAGAAAAGGGTAGTTTTGATAACAGAATAAAGGGCAAAAACGTCACAAAATTTGGTGTTATCAACTCCCCCAAACTTAGCTTTTTGATTGTCCTCAATCAATATTTAAACTAAACTTTGTGTTGCTTGTTCTTGCACAACAAAACTTTAAGGCTAAAGGGTAGCACAAGATTTGCGATGTCTTGGAGGTAATGTTGTCTTAAAGCGAGCAAAAGACCTTGCCCTACTTGCCTTATTATTTAAGTAAAAATTTTCTTCTCCACAGCTTCAGCGAGACTTTGGTGTATGATTCCGAAGTTAGCTTCCACACCAAACAGCTTTATTTTAAGGGCAGAAAGTTGTGTATAGGGTAGGCTAAGGCTTTTTGGGTTTTTCTTCTTGTTTCCCATCAGTCTATCCAGGTAAGGGTCCGTTAACGGGCAAGCGGTCCCTGCAGTCCAAGCCAGTTGGCTTTAGAGCAGTGATTTCACATCCTACGTACCACTGCCCCGGATCTACCATGCCTAAAGATGGGTACTTTTGGAAAACAAGGGTGTATATATTTTTTTCTTTTCTTTTATTGGGCACAACTCTCATACTTTTATTCACGCTCATAAGGCTTCTTTCTCTTTTTGGGATTTTTGCTGGGTAAGGGAAAACAAAAGAGATATCTGTTGTTTGGGCAGCTTTTTCCTTCTCCATACTCGTCACCAGTTTGAGCTTTCATGCGACTATATCCCGAGCCTAAATCGCGCGTCCTAAAATTGGAGGCGTATTTGAGGTAGTCGAGCCTTTGCATTTATAACCCGAATCCTTCTAGGCCCCCGCAACTTTGTTTACGGGGTCGAAGTAGTCATACGGGGTCGAACACAGGGACAAGGTGGGTTGTGTTGACGACTCTGAATCGACGCTCTACACTCCGGTGGATATAAAGAGATAATGAAGTTCCCCGAAGGGAACAACCAGATGTCACGATTAAATCAAGGAAAACTATCTCCAACTGGAGTTACGAGAAAGATTAAGATTTTGTCATTTAGCAATTTTTAGGAATTTTCATGCAATAGAAAATAGAAAGGTAAACTGCAGTTTAAGGCGTAATGCAAGGGATAAGACTTTTAGAAAGATAAGCGGTAGCAGTAACACCCTGCACCCCTCCTCTCAGAGCGGGTGCCTCTAACCAAGCTTCAACACCCCTCTCGAGGTTGCTGGACTCAAGTTAGAGTGGAATGATACTAAAACAACTCCGTTCCGGGCACTCTCATACTCCAGAATCGGACCGAACACTAGAGCCACAACCCAACTCTCGAAGTAGTTGCGACGGGAAAGACGATTCGGTAGCTAAGTGAAACGCGATCCAAAACATGCAAGCTAGAGTTCAGATATCCAACACAGTAGTTACCCAATCATAAGGCACTAAGCATTAAACAAAGAGCAATTTAGCATTTCTATTTCTATCAGCAATAAGGGTCTAATACAATGCATAAGCTAAGAATTTAAATAACAGAATTAAAGATAGATGTCGCCTTCTTGATCTAGAAGGGAGACAGACTACTACTACTCCCAGCCCGATACCGTCCGGGGACCTATCCCGGTACAGCCGTGTCGGGCGGCACGAACTCTCGTACGGCACGCCTGACGGACGACTATATCGTTCGAAGACCCTGGCCGATACGCTCATGTCGGGCGGCACACCCTCTCAGGCGGCACGACTGACGGGCGGAGCGTATCGGGTTCGGTATCGTGTCGGCCATGGATTTACATATACTACTGTCGGGCATTGTTGTCAGGCACTCATGTCGCGTATCTACGTCGGCCGATATCGACCCTCAGTATCGTCTGGTACAGTCCTAGGTGAACCGATCCCCTCCCTCTCGGGATGAGGAAGAGCTCACCTAGTGTCGCCCGGTACGAGCACTGGGCACGATACGGTTGCTCTCGCACTTCTCTCGCAGATCGCTCAAGTCCCCAACTGTCCGAACGGGGAACTGGCTAGCCGTCCCGACCTATCCAACCTGCGACGTCTCCCGACCTGTCTTTTCGGCTTCCTGTAGCTGCTATTTATACCGGCGGTTGAAGGAGTTATGGTGCTGGAAACGCCACGTAGCCCCCTTATACGCCGGTCGATGGATGTGGACGGACGATACAGGTATGCCTTCGGTGCGAGGCGCTGGCTATCGGTCACGTGGCTGGCGGCACGCCTGCCGGTGGGTGGTTGTGTCACCCGACGAGCTGGGTCGTCGGGCGGCTTCGGCTCCCTGTCGAGTAGAAGGTGTGTCGGCCGGTACGTCTCTTTCGCAAGGCACCCTTCTCCGCTGATCATTCTTGTGTCACCCAGCCCCTGTCGGGCTGGGTTGTATCGGGCGTCAGGAAGGTCGAGACGGGCTTAGACTTATCGTGGCCGGAATCGGCCTTATTGCACAAAAATAAGGAAAACCCTGTAAAAGATAGGAAAAACTGGAATAAGAGCATTGCTTGGCCAATTATTGCGAAAATACTAATAAAATAGAGGAAAATAGCAGAAAAGGGTAGTTTTGATAACAGAATAAAGGGCAAAAACGTCACAAAATTTGGTGTTATCAACTCCCCCAAACTTAGCTTTTTGATTGTCCTCAATCAATATTTAAACTAAACTTTGTGTTGCTTGTTCTTGCACAGCAAAACTTTAAGGCTAAAGGGTAGCACAAGATTTGCGATGTCTTGGAGGTAATGCTGTCTTAAAGCGAGCAAAAGACCTTGCCCTACTTGCCTTATTATTTAAGTAAAATTTTTCTTCTCCACAGCTTCAGCGAGACTTTGGTGTATGATTCCGAAGTTAGCTTCCACACCAAACAGCTTTATTTTAAGGGCAGAAAGTTGTGTATAGGGTAGGCTAAGGCTTTTTGGGTTTTTCTTCTTATTTCCCATCAGTCCATCCAGGTAAGGGTCCGTTAACGGGCAAGCGGTCCCTGCAGTCCAAGCCAGTTGGCTTTAGAGCAGTGATTTCACATCCTACGTACCACTGCCCCAGATCTACCATGCCTAAAGATGGGTACTTTTGGAAAACAAGGGTGTATATATTTTTTTCTTTTCTTTTATTGGGCACAACTCTCATACTTTTATTCACGCTCATAAGGCTTCTTTCTTTTTTTGGGATTTTTGCTGGGTAAGGGAAAACAAAAGAGATATTTGTTGTTTGGGCAGCTTTTTCCTTCTCCATACTCGTCACCAGTTTGAGCTTGCATGCGACTATATCCCGAGCCTAAATCATGCGTCCTAAAATTGGAGGCGTATTTGAGGTAGTCGAGCCTTCGCATTTATAACCCGAATCCTTCTAGGCCCCCGCAACTTTGTTTACGGGGTCGAAGTAGTCATACGGGGTCGAACACAGGGACAAGGTGGGTTGTGTTGACGACTCTGAATCGACACTCTACACTACGGTGGATATAAAGAGATAATGAAGTTCCCCGAAGGGAACAACCAGATGTCACGATTAAATCAAGGAAAACTATCTCCAACTGGAGTTACGAGAAAGATTAAGATTTTGTCATTTAGCAATTTTTAGGAATTTTCATGCAACAGAAAATAGAAAGGTAAACTGCAGTTTAAGGCGTAATGCAAGGGATAAGACTTTTAGAAAGATAAGCGGTAGCAGTAACACCCTGCACCCCTCCTCTCAGAGCGGGTGCCTCTAACCAAGCTTCAACACCCCTCTCGAGGTTGCTGGACTCAAGTTAGAGTGGAATGATACTAAAACAACTCTGTTCTGGGCACTCTCGTACTCCAGAATCGGACCGAACACTAGAGCCACAACCCAACTCTCGAAGTAGTTGTGACGGGAAAGACGATTCGGTAGCTAAGCGAAACGCGATCCAAAACATGCAAGCTAGAGTTCAGATATCCAACACAGTAGTTACCCAATCATAAGGCATTAAGCATTAAACAAAGAGCAATTTAGCATTTCTATTTCTATCAGCAATAAGGGTCTAATACAATGCATAAGCTAAGAATTTAAATAACAGAATTAAAGATAGATGTCGCCTTCTTGATGTAGAAGGGCGACAGACTACTACTACTCCCAGCCTGATACCGTCCGGGGACCTATCCCGGTACAGCCGTGTCGGGCGACACGAACTCTCGGACGGCACGCCTGACGGACGACTATATCGTTCGAAGACCCTGGTCGATACGCTCATGTCGGGCGGCACACCCTCTCAGGCGGCACGACTGACGGGAGGAGCGTATCGGGTTCGGTATCGGGTCGGCCATGGATTTACATATACTACTGTCGGGCATTGTTGTCAGGCACTCGTGTCGCGTATCTACGTCAGCCGATATCGGCCCTCAGTGTCGTCCAGTACAGTCCTAGGTGAACCGATCCCCTCCCTCTCGGGATGAGGAAGAGCTCACCTAGTGTCACCCGGTACGAGCACTGGGGCACGATACGGTTGCTCTCGCACTTCTCTCGCAGATCGCTCAAGTCCCCAACTGTCCAAATGGGGAACTGGCTAGCCGTCCCGACCTATCCAACCTCCGACGTCTCCCGACCTCTCTTTTCGGCTTCCTGTAGCTGCTATTTATACCGGCGGTTGAAGGAGTTATGGTGCTGGAAACGCCACGTAGCCCCCTTATACGCCGGTCGATGGATGTGGACGGCCGATACAGGTATGCCTTCGGCGCGAGGCGCTGGCTATCAGTCACGTGGTTGGCGGCACGCCTGCCGGTGGGTGGCTGTGTCGCCCGACGAGTTGGGTCGTCGGGCGGCTTCGGCTCCCTGTCGGGTAGAAGGTGTGTCGTCCGGTACGTCCCTTTCGCAAGGCGCCCTTCTCCGCCGATCATTCTTGTGTCGCCCAGCCCCTGTCGGGCTGGGTTGTATCGGGCGTCAGGAAGGTCGAGACGGGCTTAGACTTATCGTGGGCCGGAATCGGCCTTATTGCACAAAAACGAGGAAAACCCTGTAAAAGATAGGAAAAACTGGAATAAGAGCGTTGCTTGGCCAATTATTGCGAAAATGCTAATAAAATAGAGGAAAATAGCAGAAAATGGTAGTTTTGATAACAGAATAAAGGGAAAAAACGTCACAAAATTTGGTGTTATCAACTCCCCCAAACTTAGCTTTTTGATTGTCCTCAATCAATATTTAAACTAAACTTTGTGTTGCTTCTTCTTGCACAGCAAAACTTTAAGGCTAAAGGGTAGAACAAGATTTGCGATGTCTTGGAGGTAATGCTGTCTTAAAGCGAGCAAAAGACCTTGCCCTACTTGCCTTATTATTTAAGTAAAAATTTTCTTCTCCACAGCTTCAGCGAGACTTTGGTGTATGATTTCGAAGTTAGCTTCCACACCAAACAGCTTTATTTTAAGGGCAGAAAGTTGTGTATAGGGTAGGCTAAGGCTTTTTGGGTTTTTCTTCTTGTTTCCCATCAGTCCATCCAGGTAAGGGTCCGTTAACGGGCAAGCGGTCCCTGCAGTCCAAGCCAGTTGGCTTTAGAGCAGTGATTTCACATCCTACGTACCACTGCCCCGGATCTACCATGCATAAAGATGGGTACTTTTGGAAAACAAGGGTGTATATATTTTTTCTTTTCTTTTATTGGGCACAACTCTCATACTTTTATTCACGCTCATAAGGCTTCTTTCTCTTTTTGGGATTTTTGCTGGGTAAGGGAAAACAAAAGAGATATCTGCTGTTTGGGCAGCTTTTTCCTTCTCCATACTCGTCTCTTAGCTATTTGTGAGATTATTATTTTTCGAAAATTTTTAGATGGCAAGGCACTATCTTTTGTTTGTTTGAGACAACATTATCGAAAAGATATGACAGAACTTGCAACTCGTTAAAATATACAGAAAGTAAACTTTGCAAGAAGTCACAACATGTTTTTATTATTATTACAGCAACTTTGTACATATGCGTAGGGGACAAAATAAGCAAAATTTTCAAAAATTTTGGTATAAACATATATATGTACACATGATATAGGAAAGAACAAAAGGATAAAGAACAAAAGAATAAAGAATTTAAGATAAAGAACAAAAGAATAAGGAATTTAAGTCAGAGAGATCAGAGGATTTTTGTACCTCCCTCACTGGTACATGGTACCCCCCCAAACTTACTCCACACTCTGTCCCAGAGTTGTGAAGTAGATGAGGTAAGGAAATGTTAATCAGTGAGGGTTAGATGATCAGCGCGCCTGGGCTAGCTAAGAGCTCCCACACATATTCTCCTCTTTTGCTGTGATAGTCGATGTGGAGGAGCTGATCAGGCGTTCCCTCGTTTGCCATCCATTCCAGGACGAAGACGCCGCAGTCGTTGGATAGTTGAATTTGCTGTGGGCTGCGGTGGCAGAACTGGAGTTCATGCCAGCCTCTTGCTTGCATTCCCAAGAATGGTTGTATCAGCGCTGCTATATCGATATAGTACTTTCGTACTAATCGTTCAAGAGATGTCAGCGTTGTCGATGTACAAGGCACTGGATGGTCTTTATTGCTGTCCGAGCTGTTGTAGAAAATCCCTGCTCGTTGTTGGGTGTACACCGTTAAGAGCGTCCAGTGGTTGTTGTGCAGGATTGGAAGGAGAATGGTATCCGGGACTCTGCATTCCAATTCTGCTAGGAAGGCTTCCTTTGCCCCTTGTTCATCGGCTAAGCAAATGTCGTTGAACAGCATTGGATCTGCTATGTATGCGTGTTCAGACTTGTTTCACAGTATCTGGATGTAGGCGACCGCCACAGATAACGCCAGACACCCTCCCTCTTTTACCATGTCCCTTAAGTCATCAATCGGGACTATGACATCGCCTGCCGAGTAAGCTATGTCTGCAGGGTTGGAGTCAGCCAACTTCATGTGGATTTTGTTGACCTGTTCTTGCGTGAGGGTAGCGCATGAGAAACGGTCAAAGTTGTGGATTGACTCCTCCAGGTTCTGGGGCGAGGCATGTTCGTCGTGTCCGAAAACTTGCCGCAAGATGTTTATTTGTTTGCCTACCCCACAGACGTTCGTCTCTGCTTCTGCTTCTTTTTCAGGAGGGTTGTTGTGCTGAGATGACTCTTCTTCTTGTTCACTATCTAGCAGCTCCTCTGGTATCCCCGCGTCTCGGAAGTAGCGCTTATCCTTTATCAGCAGCAATGCATATTTGCTTCTGAGATTGTAGAAGTTAGTATTCTGGAGTTGCTTGAAGTATCCGAAGATATGTATCATCTCCATGGCTCTGAGGACTACAAATGCGCTATTTCCACTTCCCTCATCTTCTTGGACTGGGAAGTCCTTTAGTGAGTAGAAATTCCAGACGCCGCTGTGGCGCTGGACTCCGTACTTGATGATCCGATGGAGACGTAGCGGCAGCAGTCTTAGCTTTACGTCCTTTGGGAGTAAGAACGTACTTCCTGTGTGTGGGACCTCTTTGCTGCAGCAACAATGCAGTTGGACATGATGATTTCGGAGGTCGGCAATGCACAGAAACCAGTCGTTTCTGTGTTTGTAAGGGGCCAGCACCAGTTTTGGATTGTGCACTTCAATGTAATCCAACATACTTTTTACCTGTGTAGAATTGTACAACCCCATCATTAGTCTTCTTGCTAGGGCTGGGGTGGCAGCGTAAACTATATGTTGGTTCTTGTTGTCGATGTTTTCTATAATGGCCCCTTGTAGCACTCTGAACAAACTCTTCCCTACAACGGCCTTGGCGCGGAAGATGTTTCTCATAGTTCCCCGCTGTACCAAGAAATAACCGTAGCTCCAGAGTACCTCTTCCTCGTCAGCTTGCGATCTTAGGACCATGTTGAGCAGTTTCTGGTCTCTGATCGTTAGATATCCTATGACCCTTCTGTCAAAGTCAGCCATTTTGAAAGAAGGTATCTCTGTCGGTGCGGAGAAATCGGTGATGTCGGCCCTTGAACTCCTTCCTCTGGGGAGGTGTCTTTTGTTTGCGGTGCGGATGTCCCCCCCTTCTCCCTCGGATTCGTCAGAAGAGCCTTCCCCGACGCTGATATCTTCGTTGTTATCCTCAGCTTCGTCAAAGGGGGCTGAGGGAGCGGCCTCATTCAGGTCAAAAGGGCTTTCTCGTCTGGAAGGAGCTTCATAGCCTTGCCCTTGTGAAGAAATTCCTCTGGTTGCTGATGACGATCTACCGGAGGAGGAGGTGGATGAGGACGATCCTGACGACACTCTTGACGACGATGATTGAGAGCCCGGACTGGGAGGCGACGGCGATCTTCTCGGCTGCCTTGGGCGTGGATGGTCATCCTCCCTGTTCAGCCTTCCCTCGATCTCGCTAAGGCGCTGCAGAACTTGTTGAAGCGTGGCATTCACTGCCTCTAGCCGGCCAGGTAGGCTGGCTAAAGTCAGCAGCTCTCGTTCCTGCCTATCCAGCCTCTGTTCAAAAAATGAAAACTTGCGGGTTAGGGAAAGAAATGTAGTAGAATTGTTTTCCGTTACCTCCCGCAAGAAATCGAGTTCTTGTCCAAGCATCATTCCGAGCGAAGGAGGGTTTTCCGCTTGTCTCCCCCTTGACCTCGAAATGCTCCTCCCGCACGAAGGTCTGCCTGACGAGGCAGAACCTACTTCTATTGTCCGCGCGGCTGATGCTTCTGGGCGAGGTGTCGGTGCTGCCCCGCCCTCTTGTTGTATCGGAGGAGACCGTGTTGTGGGGGACGGATGCTGCCCCATATCGACGATGTCGACGATCTCCTCAACAACTGCAACAGGTGACTTTGGCGGTGGTGTCGGCGTCACCTGTGCTCTTTCGATCTCCATTTGTAGGATATCGGCGAATACCTCATCGCTGACATCCGGTTGTAATTCATCAGTTGCCCTCAAGGGCGCAGTAGAAACTACGGGGACTGCAGCCGTCTCTCTCGCTGCAGTTCCAGTCCTTGTCTCGGCGACCTCCATGATCGCCGGTTCTTCTCTTGCCGCCGCCGGCCTTGTTGTCGTGGCTGTCGTACATGGCTCCGAGATAGTGGGCCGCTCGGCAGGAGCTGTTGAAAATACGTCCTGCCGAGTACCCTGCGGGATGGCCCCCCTGGTGACCCCCCGCTCTTGGCTTCTTGGGGGCGGAGCGCAACTTGCGCCCGCTGCCACAGCCTTGATCTCGGCTGTGGTGAAGACTAGCTTTTTTGCGTCGTAGGCGGCGCAACGAGGAAGCAGAAGAAGGATCTTTGTCCGTGCGAACTTGTAGAAGTAACTCCGCCCCTCCTTCTTTATTATACCCGACCTCATGAGGTACTTGAGGTCGATCAACTCGTCCCCTCTCGTTCTTGAGAGGCTGCGCGGCTCACGCGGGTATCCTAACCCCACCGCGATTAGGTTCACGATGCCACCCATGCAATATTCCTTGGTGGCATCCTTTATTGGGTGCAGCCTGTTCAGCAAGAAGCACCCCAGGTTGATAGTTCGGCCCTCCATCATGTGCCACATGACGTGGAGTTCCTCGGAGTAAATGTTGCTGGACTCGTTCTTGCTGAAGAGGAGGCACACCACCAGCTTGTGTATTATCCTCCAGAAGCACGAGTGCACTGCCGCCACCTTGCTCCCGGGTTTGAAGGATGACTCCCCGGTTAGCTTTTCCCAGATATCTACGGGGTTGAATCCGTCTTCTTCGGTGATCCTTGCACCGTTATCTAGTCTCCTTCTCTCCTCTTCACTGGAGGAGAAAATCTGGTTGAGAAGCTTTTCCGAAATGACGTGCTCTGCATTGTAAAGTCGCCCCTGGAGTCTGTCTGCTCCGCCATACTGTCTGGCTTCAGCAGGTGTATTCTTTACTCGGTGAAGGGACGCCATGAACTCTCTTGTGAGCTCGGTGTAGGAGGCGGATAGGCTGAAGCAGATTTGCCTCAGACCGGCTACAACAAGTACGTCCTCCAGTCTCCCGAAGATGCCCAACTGCATGAAGGATGACTGGTGGCCGAACCTGCTAGGCCTGTAGAGCTTGGCTCCTAGCTCAGCATACCGGCGTCCGTGCTCTTCATCTCTTGGCACGAACCTTCCTGGCGTGTGCTCCAAGGGTTCTGTTGTTGGAGCAGGTGCTGCAGTTGGAGTGACCGCTTCTTCTGTCCTCACCCTCTTTCCAGACGTTGAGGGTCCAGCTGCTTCAGGGTTCGAGCGCTTCTGCCCGATAGTGGCCACCTCTGCCTCTGGTTCGGTGACGACTCTCCTGCCTTTCTCGCCAACGAGTCTAACGGTTATCTTTGTGCGTGCCATCCCTATCATTAATCAAATAAATGCTATTTTGTTATCAACAGAAAAATTAATAAGGGGAAAGGCACCCCGGCACGGCTGTATCGGGCCTTGAGACAAGATCAGGTAAAGCTTGCCCGATACAACCGTGTCGGGCGATACGACTAAAACGAACTGAGTGCCCGGCAGGGTCTTGAAAGAGCGCTGCCCGGTACAAGAATAAACGGACGATACGGTCACTGCCCGACACAGATGTATCGGGCAGGTGCGAGAGAAGCGTGTCGCGCGATAACAGTACCGGGCGACAAGAAAAATCAACGTAAAATCCTCACCCGATACATCGTACGTGATAAAGGTCCGTATCGGGTATGCTCGGGCGATAGGGCTATCGCGCGATACCTTTGTTTTCCTTAAAGTGTTGCGCGTCACGGGATCGAAATAGGTCTCTGCGCGACACGGGAGCGGAGGGCAAGAAAAGTACTGCGCGATACGGTAGCTGAAAAAGATAAAATCCGGGAGCGCGACACGGTAAAGTTTTTGCCGTATATATAGCGGTCGGATGTCACAGTAAAACGTTCCCTACCGAGATAATTGAACTCAGAACACCATGCATATAGATTATTATAGGAAAATTGATCTTAGGGAAAGTATTTCTCCCACGATCCACCTCAATGAAGTACACATGCTCTCAACATGTCCTCTAAGGTTTGAATTGTCCTTGTTGACTGTCCATCAATCTGGGGTTGATAAGTCGTGTTGAATTTCAACCGTGGACTGAGTTCTTCATGCACTTGTTTCCAAAACTTAGCAGTGAACTTAGGGTCACGGATAGAGATAATTGAACTCAGAACACCATGCATATAGATTATCTCTCTAACATATAGTCCAACTAGGTCTGACACCTTGGCAGTGATCTTTAGGGAAAGTAAGTGTGTTGACTTGGTTAGGCAGCCCACCACAACCTCATATTACATCATGATCTTTCTTTGTATTTGGGAGACTCACCACAAAATCCATAGTGATCTGGTCTCATTTCCACTCAGGAATTTCAATTTATTGTAGTAACTCAGCGGGTCGTTGGCATCCAACCTTCACCATTTGGCATGTGAGACAACTAGCTACTTATGAAGCTATGTCTTTTTCCATTCTTGACCACTAAAAGTATCAATTTAAGTCCTTAAACATCTTCATGGTGATAGGGTGTACTGTATACTTACATTAATGAGCCTCTTGCAAGATACAAGCCCTCAAGAACCCAAATTTGACTTCTATACCAGAATCCACCATCAACACTGACCAGCCTAAATCACACGTCCTAAAATTGGAGGCATATTTGAGGTAGTCGAGCCTTCGCATTTATAACCCGAATCCTTCTAGGCCCCCGCAACTTTGTTTACGGGGTCGAAGTAGTCATACGGGGTCGAACACAGGGACAAGGTGGGTTGTGTTGACGACTCTGAATCGACACTCTACACTCCGGTGGATATAAAGAGATAATGAAGTTCCCCGAAGGGAACAACCAGATGTCACGATTAAATCAAGGAAAACTATCTCCAACTGGAGTTACGAGAAAGATTAAGATTTTGTCATTTAGCAATTTTTAGGAATTTTCATGCAACAGAAAATAGAAAGGTAAACTGCAGTTTAAGGCATAATGTAAGGGATAAGACTTTTAGAAAGATAAGCGGTAGCAGTAACACCCTGCACCCCTCCTCTCAGAGCGGGTGCCTCTAACCAAGCTTCAACACCCCTCTCGAGGTTGCTGGACTCAAGTTAGAGTGGAATGATACTAAAACAACTCCGTTCCGGGCACTCTCGTACTCCAGAATCGGACCGAACACTAGAGCCACAACCCAACTCTCGAAGTAGTTGCGACGGGAAAGACGATTCGGTAGCTAAGCGAAACGCGATCCAAAACATGCAAGCTAGAGTTCAGATATCCAACACAGTAGTTACCCAATCATAAGGCACTAAGCATTAAACAAAGAGCAATTTAGCATTTCTATTTCTATCAGCAATAAGGGTCTAATACAATGCATAAGATAAGAATTTAAATAATAGAATTAAAGATAGATGTCGCCTTCTTGATGTAGAAGGGCGACAGACTACTACTACTCCCAGCCCGATACCGTCCGGGGACCTATCCCGGTACAGCCGTGTCGGGCGGCACGAACTCTCGAACGGCACGTCTGATGGACGACTATATCGTTCGAAGACCCTGGCCGATACGCTCATGTCGGGCGGCACACCCTCTCAAGCGGCACGACTGACGGGCGGAGCGCATCGGGTTCGGTATCGTGTCGGCCATGGATTTACATATACTACAGTCGGGCATTGTTGTCAGGCACTCATGTCGCGTATCTACGTCGGCCGATATCGGCCTTCAGTGTCGTCCGGTACAGTCCTAGGTGAACCGATCCCCTCCCTCTCGGGATGAGGAAGAGCTCACCTAGTGTCGCCCGGTACGAGCACTGGGGCACGATACGGTTGCTCTCGCACTTCTCTCGCAGATCGCTCAAGTCCCCAACTGTCCGAACGGGGAACTGTCTAGCCGTCCCGACCTATCCAACCTCCGACGTCTCCCGACCTATCTTTTTGGCTTCTGGTAGCTGCTATTTATACCAGCGGTTGAAGGAGTTATGGTGCTGGAAACGCCACGTAGCCCCCTTATACGTCGGTCGATGGATGTGGACGGCCGATACAGGTATGCCTTCGGCACGAGGCGCTGGCTATCGGTCACGTGGCTGGCGGCACGCCTGCCGGTGGGTGGTTGTGTCGCCCGACGAGCTGGGTCGTTGGGCGGCTTCGGCTCCCTGTCGGGTAGAAGGTGTGTCGGCCGGTACGTCCCTTTCGCAAGGCGCCCTTCTCCGTCGATCATTCTTGTGTCGCCCAGCCCCTGTCAGGCTGGGTTGTATCGGGCGTCAGGAAGGTCGAGACGGGCTTAGACTTATCGTGGGCCGGAATCGGCCTTATTGCACAAAAATGAGGAAAACCCTGTAAAAGATAGGAAAAACTGGAATAAGAGTGTTGCTTGGCCAATTATTGCAAAAATGCTAATAAAATAGAGGAAAATAGCAGAAAAGGGTAGTTTTGATAACAGAATAAAGGGCAAAAACGTCACAAAATTTGGTGTTATCAACTCCCCCAAACTTAGCTTTTTGATTGTCCTCAATCAATATTTAAACTAAACTTTGTGTTGCTTCTTCTTGCACAGCAAAACTTTAAGGCTAAAGGGTAGCACAAGATTTGCGATGTCTTGGAGGTAATGCTGTCTTAAAGCGAGCAAAAGACCTTGCCCTACTTGCCTTATTATTTAAGTAAAAATTTTCTTCTCCACAGCTTCAGCGAGACTTTGGTGTATGATTCCGAAGTTAGCTTCCACACCAAACAGCTTTATTTTAAGGGCAGAAAGTTGTGTATAGGGTAGGCTAAGGCTTTTTGGGTTTTTCTTCTTGTTTCCCATTAGTCCATCCAGGTAAAGGTCCGTTAACGGGCAAGCGGTCCCTGCAGTCCAAGCCAGTTGGCTTTAGAGCAGTGATTTCACATCCTACGTGCCACTGCCCCGGATCTACCATGCCTAAAGATGGGTACTTTTGGAAAACAAGGGTGTATATATTTTTTTCTTTTCTTTTATTGGGCACAACTCTCATACTTTTATTCACGCTCATAAGGCTTCTTTCTCTTTTTGGGATTTTTGTTGGGTAAGGGAAAACAAAAGAGATATCTGCTGTTTGGGCAGCTTTTTCCTTCTCCATACTCGTCACCAGTTTGAGCTTGCATGCGACTATATCCCGAGCCTAAATCGCGCGTCCTAAAATTGGAGGCGTATTTGAGGTAGTCGAGCCTTCACATTTATAACCCGAATCCTTCTAGGCCCCCGCAACTTTGTTTACGGGGTCGAAGTAGTCATACGGGGTCGAACACAGGGACAAGGTGGGTTGTGTTGACGACTCTGAATTGACACTCTACACTCCGGTGGATATAAAGAGATAATGAAGTTCCCCGAAGGGAACAACCAGATGTCATGATTAAATCAAGGAAAACTATCTCCAACTGGAGTTACGAGAAAGATTAAGATTTTGTCATTTAGCAATTTTTAGGAATTTTCATGCAACAGAAAATAGAAAGGTAAACTGCAGTTTAAGGCGTAATGCAAGGGATAAGACTTTTAGAAAGATAAGCGGTAGCAGTAACACCCTGCACCCCTCCTCTCAGAGTGGGTCTCTAAACATGCTTCAACACCCCTCTCGAGGTTGCTGGACTCAAGTTAGAGTGGAATGATACTAAAACAACTCCGTTCCGGGCACTCTCGTACTCCAGAATCGGACCGAACACTAGAGCCACAACCCAACTCTCGAAGTAGTTGCGACAGGAAAGACGATTCGGTAGCTAAGAGAAACGTGATCCAAAACATGCAAGCTAGAGTTCAGATATCCAACACAGTAGTTACCCAATCATAAGGCACTAAGCATTAAACAAAGAGCAATTTAGCATTTCTATTTCTATCAGCAATAAGGGTCTAATACAATGCATAAGCTAAGAATTTAAATAACAGAATTAAAGATAGATGTCGCCTTCTTGATGTAGAAGGGCGACAGACTACTACTACTCCCAGCCCGATACCGTCCGGGGACCTATCCCGGTACAGCCGTGTCGGGCGGCACGAACTCTCGGACGGCACGCCTGACGGACGACTATATCGTTCGAAGACCCTGGCCGATACGCTCATGTCGGGCGGCACACCCTCTCAGGCGGCACGACTGACGGGCGGAGCGTATCGGGTTCGGTATCGTGTCGGCCATGGATTTACATATACTACTGTCGGGCATTGTTGTCAGGCACTCGTGTCG
This sequence comes from Alisma plantago-aquatica, assembly GCA_963693085.1. Lineage (NCBI taxonomy): Eukaryota > Viridiplantae > Streptophyta > Magnoliopsida > Alismatales > Alismataceae > Alisma > Alisma plantago-aquatica. The sequence goes on along the minus strand of OY856414.1, from coordinate 862,191,164 downwards.
CGTATCTACGTCGGCCGATATCGGCCCTCAGTTTCGTCCGGTACAGTCCTAGGTGAACCGATCCCTTCCCTCTCGGGATGAGGAAGAGCTCACCTAGTGTCGCCCGGTACGAGCACTGTGGCACGATACGGTTGCTCTCGCACTTCTCTCGCAGATCGCTCAAGTCCCCAACTGTCCGAACGGGGAACTGGCTAGCCGTCCCGACCTATCCAACCTCCGACGTCTCCCGACCTGTCTTTTCGGCTTCCTGTAGCTGCTATTTATACCGGCGGTTGAAGGAGTTATGGTGCTGGAAATGCCACGTAGCCCCCTTATACGCCGGTCGATGGATGTGGACGGCCGATACAGGTATGCCTTCGGCACGAGGCACTGGCTATCGGTCACGTGGCTGGCAGCACGCCTGCCGGTGGGTGGTTGTGTTGCCCGACGAGCTGGGTCGTCGGGCGGCTTCGGCTCCCTGTCGGGTAGAAGGTGTGTCGGCCGGTACGTCCCTTTCGCAAGGCGCCCTTCTCCGCCGATCATTCTTGTGTCGCCCAGCCCCTGTCGGGCTGGGTTGTATCGGGCGTCAGGAAGGTCGAGACGGGCTTAGACTTATCGTGGGCCGGAATCGGCCTTATTGCACAAAAACGAGGAAAACCCTGTAAAAGATAGGAAAAACTGGAATAAGAGTGTTGCTTGGCCAATTATTGCAAAAATACTAATAAAATAGAGGAAAATAGCAGAAAAAGGTAGTTTTGATAACAGAATAAAGGGCAAAAACGTCACAAAATTTGGTGTTATCAACTCCCCCAAACTTAGCTTTTTGATTGTCCTCAATCAATATTTAAACTAAACTTTGTGTTTCTTCTTCTTGCACAGCAAAACTTTAAGGCTAAAGGGTAGCACAAGATTTGCGATGTCTTGGAGGTAATGCTGTCTTAAAGCGAGCAAAAGACCTTGCCCTACTTGCCTTATTATTTAAGTAAAAATTTTCTTCTCCACAGCTTCAGTGAGACTTTGGTGTATGATTCCGAAGTTAGCTTCCACACCAAACAGCTTTATTTTAAGGGCAGAAAGTTGTGTATAGGGTAGGCTAAGGCTTTTTGGGTTTTTCTTCTTGTTTCCCATCAGTCCATCCAGGTAAGGGTCCGTTAACGGGCAAGTGGTCCCTACAGTCCAAGCCAGTTGGCTTTAGAGCAGTGATTTCACATCCTACGTACCACTGCCCCGGATCTACCATGCCTAAAGATGGGTACTTTTGGAAAACAAGGGTGTATATATTTTTTTCTTTTCTTTTATTGGGCACAACTCTCATACTTTTATTCACGCTCATAAGGCTTCTTTCTCTTTTTGGGATTTTTGCTGGGTAAGGGAAAACAAAAGAGATATCTGCTGTTTGGGCAGCTTTTTCCTTCTCCATACTCGTCACCAGTTTGAGCTTGCATGCGACTATATCCCGAGCCTAAATCACGCGTCCTAAAATTGGAGGCGTATTTGAGGTAGTCGAGCCTTCGCATTTATAACTCGAATCCTTCTAGGCCCCCACAACTTTGTTTACGGGGTCGAAGTAGTCATACGGGGTCGAACACAGGGACAAGGTGGGTTGTGTTGACGACTCTGAATCGCCACTCTACACTCCGGTGGATATAAAGAGATAATGAAGTTCCCCGAAGGGAACAACCAGATGTCTCGATTAAATCAAGGAAAACTATCTCCAACTGGAGTTACGAGAAAGATTAAGATTTTGTCATTTAGCAATTTTTAGGAATTTTCATGCAACAGAAAATAGAAAGGTAAACTGCAGTTTAAGGCGTAATGCAAGGGATAAGACTTTTAGAAAGATAAGCGGTAGCAATAACACCCTGCACCCCTCCTCTCAGAGCGGGTGCCTCTAACCAAGCTTCAACACCCCTCTCGAGGTTGCTGGACTCAAGTTAGAGTGGAATGATACTAAAACAACTCCGTTTCGGGCACTCTCGTACTCCAGAATCGGACCGAACACTAGAGCCACAACCCAACTCTCGAAGTAGTTGCGACGGGAAAGACGATTCGGTAGCTAAGCGAAACGCGATCCAAAACATGCAAGCTAGAGTTCAGATATCCAACACAGTAGTTACCCAATCATAAGGCACTAAGCATTAAACAAAGAGCAATTTAGCATTTCTATTTCTATCAGCAATAAGGGTCTAATACAATGCATAAGCTAAGAATTTAAATAACAGAATTAAAGATAGATGTCGCCTTCTTGATGTAGAAGGGCGACAGACTACTACTACTCCCAGCCCGATACCGTCCAGGGACCTATCCCGGTACAGCCGTGTCGGGCGGCACGAACTCTCGGACGGCAGCCTGACGGACGACTATATCGTTTGAAGACCCTGGCCGATACGCTCATGTCGGGAGGCATACCCTCTCAGGCGGCACGACTGACGGGCGGAGCGTATCGGGTTCGGTATCGTGTCGGCCATGGATTTACATATACTACTGTTGGGCATTGTTGTCAGGCACTCGTGTCACGTATCTACGTCGGCCGATATCGGCCCTCAGTGTCGTCCGGTACAGTCCTAGGTGAACCGATCCCCTCCCTCTCGGGATGAGGAAGAGCTCACCTAGTGTCGCCCGGTACGAGCACTGGGGCACGATACGGTTGCTCTCGCACTTCTCTCGCAGATCGCTCAAGTCCCCAACTGTCCGAACGGGGAACTGGCTAGCCGTCCCGACCTATCCAACCTCCGACGTCTCCCGACCTGTCTTTTCGGCTTCCTGTAGCTGCTATTTATACCGGAGGTTGAAGGAGTTATGGTGCTGGAAACGCCACGTAGCCCCCTTATACACCGGTCGATGGATGTGGACGGCCGATACAGGTATGCCTTCGGCGCGAGGCGCTGGCTATCGGTCACATGGCTGGTGGCACGCCTGCCGGTGGGTGGCTGTGTCGCCCGACGAGCTGGGTCGTCGGGCGGCTTCGGCTCCCTGTCGGGTAGAAGGTGTGTCGGCCGGTACGTCCCTTTCGCAAGGCGCCCTTCTCCGCCGATCATTCTTGTGTCGCCCAGCCCCTGTCGGGCTGGGTTGTATCGGGTGTCAGGAAGGTCGAGACGGGCTTAGACTTATCGTGGGCCGGAATCGGCCTTATTGCACAAAAATGAGGAAAACCCTGTATAAGATAGGAAAAACTGGAATAAGAGCGTTGCTTGGCCAATTATTGCGAAAATGCTAATAAAATAGAGGAAAATAGCAGAAAAGGGTAGTTTTGATAACAGAATAAAGGGAAAAAATGTCACAAAATTTGGTGTTATCAAACACCCACTGAGAGGTGTGTTTGGGGTTTCTCCGCCACACCTTTCATTGCATCTAACTTGGGTTGTCTAAATGGGATGCTACAAGCTCGGTTAATGGGTCATACATGATTTGTCTTTACTTCATATCTCAACACATAGCTAGATAATTACTCTTATGTTGTACATCAGATTAAAAAAAATTACATATGTATAATTCTCATTTGAAATTTTAATTTGGTAGTTACCTTGTTCACCTAGGTCATTTATTCAATTTTCTTTCATAAGGTTGAAGTAACATCTCCAACCCTCGATTATGCTAAAAGGATTACAACTTAAGTATTCATTTCTCATATTATTTTCTTTTTTTTTGGCATGTGTCTGTCCCATCTCTCACACTCATAACATGACAAAATAAGCATTTGATTGTAGTTCAAATATAAAGTTCATCCCATTCCAAAATTAGTGATGGTACATTCACACATTATCTTTTAATTTTAGATTTAGGTTGAATCATTCTTCACTTGAGTCCAAACCATGAATATCACCATTCCCTTAATTCTATGCACACATATAGGAAAATCTTTTCTCATAACCTTTGAGTCTTAAGCATAACTCCTTTTAAGATTCTTATTATCACATGTCTTCATGCACACCTTTCATGCCTCATCAGCCTTATTTATTCCCTCAAGATCTCTATAGCATATATACCTTTGAAATGATCTCCTCTTGACCCCAAGGGCCTTATGCACTTAGAGCATGATCATTCTTTGTCCTCATAAATCTCATGTACCTTTAATCATCCTATAAGATCTTAGGGTCGACTTGTGGCCCTACCCTTCCCAAGGGTTTCATTGAGATGTCATAACTTTATTCTATTTCACTATATATTTTACCTGAGGTTGTTCTAGTAATATCCATGCACATCATATCCTTTAGAATTCTTTCACCCGAATTTCCTTCATATCTTAGAGCACATGTAGTTTACTTTATGTCCCTTTATTGGTACTATGGAGACCTCCTTGGTCCCATCATGTAAGTCACCACCATATTGACCTTTTCCTCATGTCCCTTAGAGATGGCTTACGTGGGTCCAATAAATCATACTCAATATATGTGTTTTCATGCTTTATTCACTTAATTCTCTAGTCCTTAAATGACACTTATGGTTACCTCAAATCATACACTAATTTTTGAACTCAATCTTTTAGGAAGGGTCATATCCCAGGACAAGATAAAACTAATACTTAGAAATACCAAGGATCACCAAAACATGTCTTTTAGGCATCTTTACCATTATATTATTCATGCATTTTCTACCTATGAGTTATAATATTATACCATGTGAGTTACCATTCAAGAATTGGATCACCAAAATCTTTATTACCAACAGTTTAGATATACAATAACTACTACATCATATTGCATATGCTCAGAACTATATCATTTCATTAAACCATATGTTTTCTGATACAAGGTGTACTACAACATTCTAAGGATGGACACCTTCTATAAGTTTGTTTGTATAGGCATGAGCTTATTTTTTATCAATGGTGAAGACTTGAGTTGGTCGGCATTCTTCAGCAACTAGGATTGTCTCTTGTGGTGTTGCAACCACTGGTTGAACTGCTACTGGACTCAGACCTCAAGGGTCAAGGAGAGGACATTTAGATCGGATATGTCCTTGTTGCAAATAGTGATAATATACTTTATTCTCATAGCGACATTTTTCAAGATGATTCTTTCCAAAGGTACGAAAAGTTTGGTATTCTTGTGATGGGGTTTCCCATTTGTCCATTCCCATTCCTTCTAGGATTATTACCTTGCCATTTTCCATTAGCATTCCTTAGGGCAGATGTGCCTTCTACAAATCCTAGATATCCCTTAGGCAAGTTCTGAGCTGGCATATCAATCTTCTCCATGTCTAGGGTAGATTTGAGGGCCTCAGTGAAGTTTGGAGGATTGATATCCATCCCATGGGGCCTCATTTGGTGATGCAAGCATTCTATACAATGTTCTACTTACCGCACTCCAATCAGCATGTAGTCAAAGCACCCTAGGAGGCGGAACCTTTGAGCATAGTCTGTCCCAATCATGTTACTTGATACTGGATCATACTCTGCTTCCCTCTATCCTTCTAGGTGAATCTCATAGAGAAGATAATGCATAAATCTGTCTAGGACATCGGTTCTGTGATTAGGCCTCAGTCAATGCAATCCTCCCACCAAAGATTTTTTGTTCCCTCAAGCAGGTGAGCATCAAAGAGAACCTTCATGTTGGGTTGTACCTCCAGAATATGGAAACCATTTTCCATAGTAAGAAGATGGGTTTTCGCCTTATCAACTACCTCAAAATTGTCTTCACCCCAGAACATATCTATACCCAACTTTATGAATTCGAGGATGGTGGCTCCAAGGCGAGGGTAGATAAGAAGGGGTTCATAATTATTGTCTCTAGCAACATCTTTGAGTGCAAGGGCACTAACAACCTTAGTGAGCTCCTTCCATTGTCCTAGCTAGAGCATATGGGAATGAATAACTACTTGTCCAATTGTAGGTCCAGAACAGGAAGCATGTTCGGGGTCATCCTTGGTCTCATCTTCCATCATAGGCTTGCACCCACCGTCACATCAGGGTTTAGGATGTCAAAGGGGGAAACTCTAGGATCGAAACCTTCCTTATCGGTGGCCTCCTATGGTGTCCTCTACTTCTTGGAAGCCATGTCTTCCATCACCCCCTTGAGGAAATTCTCTTCTGGTAGGAGGGCCTTCCCTCATGGAAGTAACAGATGACAATGGTCTTGGTGTGGATCATGTTGTTTCACATAAACTAACTTTATTAATTCAGTTTCATACTTAGGGTATTAAAGCATCATGGCATCTTGTTCACATGCATTTTATTATTTGGCAAAGGATGCCTTATTCCCTAATATTCATAACCCTAGTACTCAGAAAGAAATAGAGAGAGTAGTGCGTAGGGCTTAGTGAGTGAAGGAGGTAGAGAAGTGATGAAATTAGATGACAAGAAATCCTATAAGTATTTTATTTTGAGTAAAATCCTTTGACTTTTTCCAGACCGCATGCACGGGTGGGGGAGTCCTTGTAAGCCGACTAGCGGTGCGGCGGATAATATTGTCATACCCCAGTTCATGGTCCTTTCTAGACACCATCATCTTTGGAACACAATCTAATAATTCCCTTGGGCTCTATAAAACTCTTAAAATTTAATAATTATTAAAGGTTTAATGGTAAACCAGACTCTGATACAAAATTTAACGATCCCTCCCCCATTATCCCCTATTCAGGCGGGCCGAGAAGGAAAGGGACATTACCAAAAATTACAAGATCGAGGTTTAACAAATAACCAAAAAAATTATAAATTTTCACTAAATGGGAAAGAGTTTGAACATTATAAGAAGTTGCATGATATGGGAACTAATGTTTACAACAGAAACAAAACTCTATCTATATATATCCTCCATAATCACAATAAATATTTTTATTTGGTGCCTTCTTATCTAGATGTCCATTTTTCATCATTATTGCAGGATATCAGCAGATAAACCTAAAACTTCATGAATCTAAAAACACGGTCAATATAACAAGTTATATTGGTATGTGGGGGGGGGGACAAAATATTCTCATGTAAGTGTAAAAACATATTCACAACAATTATCATTACAAAATCAAAATTAGCAATTTCATCAAAACTTGTCCGCCTATTTTACTCAACATCTAGGGTACCTTCTCTCAAGGTTTTGTCCATATAGTGGATGTTAGGTCACCTTCTCAATCTGGAGCTAGCTGCCATGCTGGACTTCCCAATCTGGGTACTGACCTCATATGACCTTCCCAATCTAGGGCCTGGTTTTAGTCATCTCTATGACTTATTATTTCCATTCTCAAACTTCCAGAGTTGGTATGAGGCGTTCGAGAAAGTTATAAGCATATTATGTGATATCCATGTGACTTTAGAGATCACATGAAATAAATAAACAATATAGCTTTTATGTACAATCCATTCGGGAAATTTTGAGAAGCAATGGAAGTTAGTTAAGTTGAGTATTCATAAGTGTAACCACATCTCCTTCCTCAAAAGTAACTTGATGTCCAAGCAAAAAGTCAGCAAGAGAAATCAATCAAGCAACTACCCTAAAATTGAAGCATTATACCCATGTATTATTATTTTATCCAAAATCTAACCTTGATGTTGACTTGGGTTCCAAGTTAGGGTTTTGGGGTCAACTTAAGGTTTCTTTAGGGTTTTGGCTTCCCAAACCCTAATTATCACACTTCATGCCTTTTTGGTTTACAAACCCCTATTTATCATCATATGCTCTTTTAACTCAAGGAAACCCTAGTTTGTCAATATAAGGATTATTAATCTCAAATTAGGTCCAAGTTATCCTTTTTTGTCCAAAAATATCAATGTTTGATTATTAAGATCAATTGAACATATAAAGATCATCAAAACCTAGAAAATAAGGTTTATATATTAAACACATTAAAGATAGCAACATTAAGCACTTTTGTAATTGGATATATAACTAGGTATTGATCAATTTTTTTTGCATTCCTTGTACTTTTTTTAGCAAGATTCATATAATACATGTTATCATTAGACCTTCCTCTGATTTATTATAATTATTACAAATTGAATTAGTTTCAACCAATCACAGGCTGCCACCTAGGCAACACGCCCCGATCCTGACCTTTCCAGTAGAGTTGGGCCTAACTAGTGGGCTTGGACCACCTAGGTAGGGTTCTTGTGTGGCCTCGTTTAGTCCGAAAAAGAAAAAGGAGAAGGGAAAGGACAATAGTACCCTTACCTATGTGAAAAGATGTAAGGGGCATACTAGCATTTCCCCTTTCCATCTTCTTCTTCCTCTTGTCTATTGGCGAGTAACTCTGGTGAGTCAACAAAGGAGTTGACTCTGAGGATCCTACCTTCAGAGTGACAGGCAAAGGTTCTCTCTCCTTTGTATCGTCCCAACAAAGTCGATGAGGCCTGTAATTGTCCTGGAGACTTTTCGGGCGAGGAGATCGATGAGAAGGTCCTCTGGCTACACAAGGATGTATTGGGATGGTGGGTGGTAGGGCTAACAATGGAATTGAAGGTGGAGAAATGGTTCTAAGATCTTGCAGGGCTTTGCAATCAAATTGGTCCTATTGCATTGGATGCACATGCCCATATATGGCCCTAGAATTGAGGATTTATCCCTATTGTGTTGGCAGATTTTGGCAAAATAGCTAGGGTCCTCTAAATTAGGGAAAACTTGGGGTAGGTAGGTTCGTATTGACTTCACAAACCCAAAGGACATGTACCCTGATATGTTCATGAATTGAAATGTGAGGGATTTTATCAAGAAAGTTTTCATAAACAAGTTCATATTTCCATATTTGGTAGAGGTAGATGATGACTTCATTATTGTAGGATCTGGGATCAACAGTCAAGAAGTTATGTGAAAAACTCACTAAGTCTGGATATATACAGCAAATATCAAAAGGAAAAGGTGACATTTAATGTACAATTTCCATATCTCTCTCAGTTTAAGGATCTTTGTAAAATCCATATATCTCACACCTTTAATCCTTTTTATCCCAAATTTTAAGGGAAAGTCTTTCTTTCATGACTTTATCTAATCATGGGAAAGGTTTGAGTCCAAATCTTGAAAAGAAATGATACTTTTCTTAACATTCAAGTCTTCCTATTATAAGGCATGTTCTAGGCATTAAAACGACCCTTTTCCTTTCTATCTTTTCTATATTATTTATTTTGATTACTTTTCTTATTAGAAATCATGTTAAGCTGAAACCCAACCATTAGTGGTTATCCATACCACTTTCTATAGAATTCCACATAATTCTCAGAATTATAATATTTATTATCTATTATCTTTTGCCTTTGTCTTGTTATTGGATTTTCTTCTTTTCCTTTTCACTTGTACCATTATTGGAGTAATAAAATCAGTAGAAATCATGAAACCATAGAAAAGGGAAATTTTGCAAAAGAAAGCCATACTTTCCAAAAAAAAACACACCATATTTCCAATATGTCCTTTATATTGAAATAATTGCATTTCAACTAAGTAAAATACAAGTGAAAACCAGGTTATAAAAGCTATTGTCAGCATTGTCACCAACCTAGACACAAGAAGAGGAATTTCCCTCTCCACTTGGAGGAACTAAGGAAGAAGAATAAAGGGATAGAGATATCCACTTTAAATTTAATTACTTCTTCATCTTGGGTATATGAACCTGATGTAGATATCACATATGTTCGAATATGCAGGATCTGAAAAGAAGTCTTTACGAAAAGGATGAGGTCAAACTATTCATCCCAAATGGAGTAAGAGTTTTTGCCACTACATTCAGAACCAAGAATTTATCTTAGCTCATAGAGCATGTAATAGAGTTAATGAACTGCTATTTCATCTATGTCAATAATATAAACATTTTACTTTCTAAATCTTATAAAGACAAGGATGATTATGAATAAAAAAATATTGCATGTTCTTCAAAGATGTGTTATTGTATGTCAATGCCCCAAATGTCTTATGGTCCTTGTTTGCTAGACCCAAAGATAAATGCTTATAATGTAGATACCAAAAGATTAAAACTTGATAACTCAAACAATGAATACTTATATCATTGTCATAAAAATCACATAGATAAGAAATGCATTTCTAGAATATATGTTGATATTTGTCGAGACTCTTTTGTTATTGAACAAATAGAGATATGCAAATCTTATCTATTGGGAAATATGACAAAAACACCTTTTATAAGATGTAGTGCGAGAGCAAGTATCTATTTGGGCTTGTACACAATGATGTATGTAGACATTTTAGATTAAATGTTAAAGGTAGTTATAAGTACTTCATAATATTTACTAATTATATAAATAGGCATAATAATTTGTGTTTGGTGAAATATAAATATGAATTTCTTGATGTATTCAAGGAGATCATGAATGAATTACACAACCATCTTGGTAAGAGCATTATGACACTTTGATATGATTGATGTTGAAATACTTTACACTAAGAGTTTGAGGTCCTTCTGGAGAGATTGTGATAGTGTATCACAATGAACTCCACCTAAAACATAGTGATGTCTCAGAAAGAAGGAATCACATCCTGACGAGTCATGATATTATTATCAATGAATCTAATCAATCTTATAATTTCCTTTTTGGCATGTGCTTTACACTAAAACAATGTACTTACTAAAATGGTTCAAAGGACACCATATGAGATATGGCATGGGAGGTGTCTTGATATGCCTTTTCAATGATTATTTGTCCACAAATCACAAAATGTTAGTTTGATTACATCTTTCATCTCAATCCCATAAAAAAAGTGTTTGTTACCAGGATGGTTGAACTCCTAAAGAGGAATTCATTACAAAGGAAACTATGGGAAAAAAGTAAAACTCGAAAGGTTCGAGATCAATAGGAACAATAGGAACAATGAGAATCACAAATCATTATGGAATCTCAAGTTCCTAATGTAACACACAACCTCATAAATCTAGTAGAACATGCCTTGAGATTAAAAGATTGTGAATCATATAAATTAGATAGGCGGTGAGTTGGTCATATGATGATGAGTCAACAACTGACTAGAAGCTCTATTGAGGGGCCAAAATTCAAGAACTGACTTAAGGCCATTGTATCCAAAATAGAGTCCATGTACACTAGCAAGGTATGACCTTGTTAGTACCACCTAAAGGGGTAAAACCCAAAGGGTTCAAATGGGTCTTCAAGACAAATACTGGCATGGATAACCTATAAGAGCATATTGGTTGCAAACTATTTCAAACAAGTTAAAGGTGTCATACATGATGAAATCTCTTTACCAATTGCCATGGTAAAATCTATTAGGATCATGCTTGCCATTGTAGTTTATTAAGACTATCGGATTTTGTATATGGATATGAAAATTTCATTCCTTTAAAATAGAGTATGTGTATGTGAGACAGCCTGAAAGTTTTCTAACTCCATTAATGCAAATAAAGTCTATAAGCTACAAAGGTCAATCAACATGATTAAAGCAAGCATCTCAGAGTTGGAATGCTTGATTTAACAATATAGTCAAAAGTTTGACTTGAGTCAAAAATGAAGATGTATATATGTGACTACAAAAGATTTAGTGGGAGCATATCTATATTCCACATATTAATGGGGAATAACATCCCAATACTATAAGTATTGCAAACTAGCATGGAAAGTACCTTCTACATGAAGGGATTAGGTGAACCATCCTATGTGATAGGAATTGAGGTCTATAGAGATAAATCTCGAAATCTTCAACCTAAATAAGAGTGCATATAATTATAAGATGTTGAAGAAGTTCAACATACATGACTCAATAAGATAAAATATTTCCATGATTCATGGAATTAGTCTCTGATGAACCATGTGTTCTAGTTCTTATGAAGAATAGGAAAACATGAGTAAGATGCCATATGCATCCGCAATTGGATCTATCATGTATGCAATATAATGTACTCATCCCATTATCTTGTATGTAATGGACATGACAAGACGAGATTAGTCATATTCCAATAAAGGTTATTAGAATCCCATAGAGAACATCCTTTAAGTGCTTGAGAAGCATTAGGAGGATTGGTTCCTTTATGTTATGGTAATAAGAAGAGTTGGGTTTAAAGGGTTACACCGATGCAAGCTTTCAGAATGACAAAGAAAATTAATGATCGCAGTCTAAAATTTTGTGTTTGATAAATACAAGCTGGAAAAGTTCCGAGCAAGAGATAGTTATTTAATTATACAATATAAGTCGAGTATCCTAGTCTTATAAAAAATCTTTTGTATGGATCTAGAAGTTCATGTAGATGAATTTATAGGATGTCCCGACCATTAATATCATAGTAGAAATATTATGACAATAATGAAGATACTGGTTAGGCAAGGAATATCATATAGCATAATATGACACTTCCATCTCATACAAAAAGGTTGTACAGTGAAGAGATGTGAAACATGTAATAAACCAACTTAAGGCAAATGTTGCTGACCCACCAGATTAGCACTTGCACAGCAGAAACATGATGGACATGTTTGAGATCACTAAGAATGAGATTCGTGGGTGATTGGCTCTAAGAGAAAGTGGGAGTCTATTGGTATGTATGCCTACAGAGCCAATCATTTGATGGTTGTGGTGGTATGTCTTGTTAATATATTTGATTAATAATATAGGCAATCTTCTTATTCATAATGTGATATTTAGTTATGAGATAATTATTAAACATAATGAATGTCTAAAGAATGATATTTCTCAATGATGTATGTCTTTGGATTGATAACCTAAACAATGAGATCATACAAATGTTAAGAGTATATACATTCTTGCCATGTCCCTAGTCGGATGTTAATGTGGAAGGTTGATAGACAAAAATAACACATAAGACTAGAGTGTGTGTTGGTTGATGACATAATATCATCAGTCATGATATGTAATATCAAACCAAACACATAGATACTTGTTGAAGAATAGTGTATCAGACAAACCCACTTTGAGAATGATATGTGGAAACTATAATTAGTAGTCAGAGTCATCTCTCATAGTGGTGGTAGTGATTATGGTTCTTAGACGTGAAGTCACTACACTCATCACATGTCATTTGATGTATTGTGACATCATCCATTGTACCTTGAACAAGGGTTATGGTAAAGGTGGTTCTCAATTACATTGTGACACATGGGGATGACTATGAGTGATGTAGATGGGATTTGTCCCTCCTATACGAGTATGGTATCCAGGACACTTGATAAGAAAGACTGAGAAAAGTATGTGCATGCACTTGTGAATCAATATATGATATTGAGGTCACATATATCTTAGAGAGTCTGCTCTAGTTCAAGGAACATGGATTGAACATTGAGAGGATGACAATTCCACCACTGAATTTCCTGGGAGAAAGGGGGAAGGGAAGAAAGGCAAGGGACAACCCACCCATACAGACAGCCAGCGGGGAGGATGGCACTATTGGAAAAGACCGTCTGGCAAAAATGACACAGGCACAAAGTGTGGTAGGCCTGTGTCGGGGGAGTAGGGAAGGGAGGAAAGGGAGCCCGGCGGACGGTGGAAGAGCCAGGGGAGGCCAGGTCATTTGACAGCCTTGAGTTCAATCTGGATACCAGTGATAAAGGAATTATACAAACATTGTAACACCATTCACAGATTATAGGTTGAAGTTGTTTTCTAACTTTCCAGATTACTTGGGTAGCAATGATGTGTTTCTAGACACCGCTCATTGCTTGTGATGTCATAAATTAGTTATGGACACTCATCGTGAATGTAACATGGAACCTATAGGGACACACACATAGGATACACTTAGAATAGGAGTTTATTCATGAATATAGTTTAAAGTTGATTATGAAAGAGTTAAGTATTCAATTTAAACAATAATGGTTGAAAATTGATTGATTGCACTCTAAACTGACCATTTTAAGTGTTGAATCGGCCAGTTGGAGTGTCAGGTTAATTGAAACTGACTTGACAATCTGGAGCATGAATTGACTTCAGGATGTGAACCAATCATCTTAGATCCATGAATCGATTGGTTAATGTTGTGAATGACTGGTTCATGTTGTGAAATGACTGTTTGGTTGATCAATTTGATTGGATCAAGGATTAGTGTTGACATCATGTTGTGCATTAAGCAAATATTAATTGCCAATGCAATTGTGATTGGGAAATATGATGAAATTACTGGTTCAAGGGTTGCATAGTTAGGTCAAATGCCAACCGATCGGTTTGCCTATGAACTGATATTTTTTCCGCTTGCAGTATGTGAAAATATATGGAATTTTGTCCCTTTCAACTCCCTCTCAGACTGGGAACCCTGACCCTAGACCTCCTATAGATAGAGGGGTACTGGGGGATTCTCAAACACAACATCAATCACTCTAACAATTGTTGTCTTCTTTGGTTGTGGTAACTAAGAGAACTCGATCAAGTACTACCCGTAAAGGGAGGGACAACAAGAAGAACAATTATAGGAGAGAAAGTTGGTTCTAGAACAATGACTAGAAGGGATAACTCTTTCTTGTCTATTCTTCTAGAATGACAAGAGTTCCCAGTGGTCTGTGTGGACCACTATAGAGGCAAGAAGTTTGTTGCCCACCGTTCAGAGGACAAGGACAGTTGTTGTTCATGATGATCAATCAAGAGCTGCTACTGATGTTGTTCGGGTGTGACTTGAAGAAAGGTGTACACTAATTCAAGGGAACTGTTGTTGGACTTGCTCTAGGAACATGTATGACCATGCAAAACATCCTTCCCATTATGTAGTTATTGGTGTGATCATCTTTTAACAAGGAATATGATAGTTAAATTTTTGTTTCCACTACCTGTTATGTAGCCATTTTTTCCTACATTAAGACTATAGAGATATATCTATAAGGCTTCTTGGCCTAATCCATAATACATACATCGACAGAGTGTTGAAGATGTTAAACATGACTCAAAGAGAGGAAATTTTCTCATGCCCCTTAGAATTAGTTGCTTTAGGTCCTAGTGTCCCAATTCTTGTGAAGAATGGGAATGATGGAGTAATATGCAATATGCATTAGCTATTGAATCTATCATGTATGCAATGTTATGTAATTATTCTATTATCTAGTATGTTTTGGACATGACAAACATATATCATTCAGATCTCGATGAAGATCACTAGATTGTCAAAAGAGAATATCTTTAAGTACTTTATAAGCACTAAGGTTCAGCTCATTGTTTATGGTGACAAGGAAGATTTGATTGTAAAGGGTTACACGGATGCAAGAAAATATATTAATGATTGAAATCCAAGTTTGTGTTTTGGCTTTAATACAAAACTATAAGCTGGAAAAGTTCCAAGGAAGAGACAATTGATTATTTGAAAATAGAATTCGAGTACCTTGTTGTCTTGAACATGATAGAGAATATTGTATGGATCGAGAATTTCATTGGGATGAACTTGGGGATGTTCCAGCCATTGATGATGCGGTAGAAATATTGTGACAATAATTGGCTAAGAAACCATTATAGCATACTATGACAATTCCATCTCAAGTGAGAGAGCATACAAAGAGGAGATGTGAAGATTTGTGAAGTACCAACAAGAAGCAAATGTTGCTGACCCACTAATAAAAGCACTTGCATAGCACAAACATGATGTTCATGTTAAGATAACTTGGAATATGATTCATGGGTTATTAGCTCAAAGTTCAAGTGGGAGTCTATAAGTATGTGTATCCAGAGAGCAAATTATAAGATGATTATATTGGGGCATCATGTACTTGATTTTATAACAATTGAGGCAATTCCATCTATTATGTTTGTCTCAAGATCATGAAATGATGACACAAATATGGTAGATGTCTATGGAATGATGTAACTGGATGACATATGTCTTTAAGTTTAGGACCAAAACAATGAGATCATTTGTATGATAAGAGTACATACATTTTTGTTATGTCCCTAGTCAAATATTATTTTAGAAACAAAATAGATGAAAATAATATGTAAGACTATAATGTGGGTTGACTGATGATAGAGTCTCATTAGTCATGATATTGGATATCAAGTCAAACACACGTGTACCTATTAGGGAACGGTGTATCGAACAGACCCACCTTGAGAGTGATACATGGAAACCATGGAATGGTAGTCAAAACCAACTATCAAAGTGATAGTGGTGATTGAGGTTACTAGACCTGAAGTCACTACACTCATCACAAGTTGTTTGATGAACTTTGATACCATCCAATGTGGCCTTGAATAAGGGTTGCCATAAAGGTTGTGCTTGGGTATGTTGTGACACGTGGGGATCGACTGCAAGTGATGTAGATGGGTTTTTTCCCTCCTACAAGAGTTGATATCATGACCAGTTGATAAGTGAGATAGAGAAACTTATGACCATACTCATGTGAGTCAATATATGATATTTGAGATCACATGCATCTCATACATTTTGCTTTAGTTCAAGAAACACAGATTCCATATTAAAAGGATGATGGTTCCATGCCTTGTGTTCATTCTAAATATGAGTGACAAAGGAACTATATGATAATGACAACAGTGCTCATGGATGTAGGTTGAAGTTTCTCTCCAACCTTCCAATAATGTGGGTATAAATGATGTGTTTCTAGATACCTCTCATTTCTTATCATGTCATAACCTAGTTATTGACATTCATTGCCAATGCAATTTGGGACCTATAGGGTCACACACATAGGATAAATGTGGAATATAATTTTACTTATGGATAAGATTTAAATTGGTTACTAGAGTGTTTAGGTAATCAACTTAAACAACATCATTTGTCAGTTGGTTGACTGGAGTATCTAGTCTATTGAATGGTGTGCCAGTCAACTGACTAGATGACTAGTAGGACTAAGTCAAGCAATTGGTGTCAACGTAATGACATGCATTAATCATTGCATTAAAAGTGAGTATGTTTGTGAATAGGAAAGAAAGTCAAGCAACTGATGGATTTGCCAATCGATTGACTGGATGTTCCAATTAAGCAACTAGTGATTTGCATCACTCATCAGACTATGTGATCTGACCCTTCATATCGCTAAGGTTTGTGAAATCCCAGACCATCCACTCCTATATAAAGGGGTTTGCTCAAGGCTCTCAACACTCTTGCATGGCAAGGCTCATCATTCCACAGTTGTGATAACATGAGAGTCAGAGGTATTTTACTCATAAAAGGGAGACATATCCAAGGGGAGAAATTTTAGTGCTAGTATGTTGACAAAATGACGGGATGACTCCTTTTTGGCTCTAGAAGTGTGACACGGAGTTCCTGGTGGTCCGCATATACTACATAGAGGCTTGGAGGTCATCGCCACTATTCTAGGAAGACGTCATCAATCACCGTCTATGGTGCTACACCAAGAGGCTTCCGCCAACTATTGTCTAGGTGTTGCTTGAGAAAAAAACACAATTTTGTAATGATTGTTGCTAGACTTGTTCAAGGACTTGGCATATGCCTTGCACCATCCTTCTGATTTCATGGTTATTGATGCAATCCATTGGTTATGGGGAATATGACAAGAGAAAATTTGTTTCCACTTCCATCTTTGGTGCCATATTTCCCAACACCAAGTAACACAATAACAACAATAGTGGGGACAACAGACCAATTCCCCTCCACATGATGACAAACTATCAACCATTGAGAATATGTTGAAGTTATAGTAGACATTAATTGTGAATCAACGAGCTCATCTAAAAGCCATGGAATCTCAATTGGATCAACTCTTATAAAGTCTTCATCCTCCTACAAGAGCATTCATAGGACATCCTAAACACAATCCTAAACATCAAAAACAACTAAAGGTCATCACATCATGGTCAGTAAAAGTCTTTGTTGGTGCTTCTACTAAACCTCATGAGGCTGATACATATTCAAATGACTTTGCAATCATTTAGAACTCTAAAGCATCTAGGCTAGTTCTAGAATCAAATATGATGAATGCAAAAGCATCAGATAATATACTCACTAGTAACATATACAAATCTAGTTTAAAAGAACTTGTCATCATAGAAGAAATTGCATCTAAATAGGAGGTACCAGTCTAAAAGCCTCGTCCCCTATTACAAGATTATATCTTAAAAGGCTTGACACTCGCTTTATGAAGTTCAAAGAAGCAATGAAAAATCTTCATGTGGACATAACTTTCCTAGATGCTCTTGCAAAGATACACATATGTTCAAAGCATTTGAAAATGCTTCTCTCAAGGAAGCACATAATTGAGGAGTACGAGACATTTTAGCTCTCTAGGACAACACTTGATATAATTCAGAGCAAGAAGCCAAAGAAATAGAAAGATGCATTCTCCTTAAAAATTTGATTTCACATCATCGAATCCAAATGCAAGAAGGGATTAGATGACCTTGGAGCTATCATCTCTATTATGACCTATAGCCTACGCAAGATGCTATGATTCACGTAACTACTCTCAACAAGCATGACAATACAACTCCTTGATTCTTCAATGACACTTCCTATGGGAATCATGGAGGATGTACTAGTTAATGTGGGAAAGGAATCCTATGTTCCATGTGATTTTGTTGTCATGGACATAAAATAAGACCTCAGATACCCTCTCATTTTTGGTCGACCCTTCCTGGCCACATCAAGAGTATTGATTGATGCTAAAGAAAGAACCTTACTTCTTAGGTTGGGTAAGGAAATCCTTGAATTTAGATATTTTGATAACATTAAAATGCCAAGAATGAAAATTAAGTTTTTTTATTAGATTGTGAAGAGAAAATGTCACTTATCACTCAAGAGTAATCAGAATCCTCACTAATCCTAATGCCAGTGAGTCTATTCATGAGCAAGTAAAACAATAAAAACTTCACTCGACTCAAGACACAAAGACCCAGAAGCTCATTTGAAGAGCTTGTAGTGTTTATTGTTATGGCTAGTCAGAAGAAACACCTAAAGCCCCGGAGATGAAACCCCTCCCTGGAGGTTGGAATATGTTTTATTGTATGACCTCAAAGTATTTCCAATGATAATCAACTCCAATCTAATGTTTGAGTAGGAAGAGAGATTTCTAATCAGATTAAGAGAACAGAAGAAAGCCATAGTCTTCTAGATGAGTGACCTCACTAAAGTTAGTCGATCGTTGTGTATGCATAAGATTTCTATGGTGGAAGACCACAAACCAATTGTAGGAAATCAAGGAAAATTGAACCTGAACATGAAGGAGGTAATTCACCTTGAATTTGTGAAGTTGATCACCTCTGCCATCATCTACCCTATCTCTGACTCACCATCAGTGTGTTTGGTACAAGTTGTTCCAAATAAAGGAGGCCCCACAGTGGTGTGCAATGAAAACACAAAAATCATCCCCACTCACACCATCACTAAGTGGATGGTGTGCATTGATTACGAGAAGTTGAACAAAGTGTGCAAAAAACCAATTCATGTACCATTCCTAGATCAGATGATGTATGCCTAGCTCATCAATAACATTTTTGTTTTCTCAACTGTTATCTAGATTCTACTAAATCCCAATGCATCTAGATGACCAGGAAAAAACAACTTATACATGTCCCTTTTAGACCTATGCCTTTAGAAGAATGTCCTTTAGGCTCTACAATGCGCTAGCCATGTTCCAACGTTGTATGGCATCCATCTTCATAGGACTAATTGAAACTATCATGGAAGTTTTCACGGATGATTTCTCCATCTATGGGGATTCATTCAACTCATGCCTGATATATATCTCTATAGTGCTCAAATGTTGAGGAAGCACATCTGGTGCTCAACTAGTAAAAATATCATTTCATGGTGAAAGAGGGCATAATGCTAGGTCACAGAGGTCAGCAACTGAGGAATCAAAGTAGATAAAGAAAAAATCAAACTGATTGTAAAAATTAGCCCCCAACCACCATAAAATAAATCATAGCATTCTTAGGTCATGAGGGCTTGTATAGAAGATTCATCAAGGATTTTTCCATAATAGCTAAGGTGATGACAAACCTAGTTCTCAAGGATGTTGAATTTTGTTTCAATGAGGAATGTATTTTGATCTTCAAAAATATAAAGAAATCCCTCACTACAACCCCCATTATTCGAGAACTACATTGGTCTCAACCTTTTAAATCATGTGTGATGCTAACGATTATGCAGTGGGAGCCATTTAGTCCAACCCATAGAAAAGAAAGATCATGTTATCTATTATGCATCAAAGACTCTTAATGAAGCTCAAAGAAATTATGCGCCTACTGAGAAAGAGTCTTTTATTGTTGTGTATGATTTTGATAAATTCAGATCATACCTAGTGGGGTCAAGGGTTATAGTTTACACTTATTACAATGTTATTTGTTATCTATTGAAGAAGAAGGATGCAAAACTAAGACTGATCAGATGGATTCTCCTTCTACAAAAGTTCAATCTGGATATAGGAGACAAGAAAGGTATAGAAAATGTTGTTGTTGATCATCTAAGTCATATTCACATTCATGATACAGACATATTTCCCATCAATGATTCCCTACTAGATGATCAACTCGTTAAAGTTTTAGCACCCATTCTATGGTATGCATATATCATCAATTATCTAGCCAAAGGAGTTATTCATCTAGAGTGCACATGTATCGTTGGAAAGAAGTTCATGCATGATGTTAGTAATATCACTTGATGAACCATAAATGTTTAGACAATGTGTGAATGGCCTATATTGAGGATGTATTCTAGAGGAGGAAACCCATGTACTCATAGAATAGTGTCACTCTGGCTCAGTTGGGGGGTACATGAGTTCTAAGAAAACTACACCAAAGATCTTGCAATGCATATATTTTTCTGGCCAACTATATCCAAGGATGTTACTAATTTTGTTTTACCATGTGATAAATGTTGAAGCTCTGGTAATTTTACCAAAGTGATGAAATGCCTTTGTAACTCTGGAAAAAAGTCAAAATTTTTTATATGTGGGGTGTGGACTATATGGGCCCATTCCCTTATTCATATGGTTTTTGCTACATCCTAGTAGTGGTTGGATTATGTCTCCAAACCGGTAGAAGCTACACTATCATGAAATTGTTCTTACCCTAAACCCAATCACACTACCAGGTAGGCTGTGTTAAGTGGATTAGAAAGCCTGCCCCTGAGTGGCCCAAAAATCACACACACATGATATGCAAAAAGAAATAAAATTATATTTTATTGAAAGAATCATAAAGTTTTATACATTAGGGCTCGTAGGAAACTTGGAAAAGAAATAACCAGAAGAGAAAGTCTAATAACTAACAAATACATCCCATTTACATAAGCTCCCTTGTAATGTTCAGATTGATGTAGTAGTCTTTTTTTTATCAGATATGGTGGATGAAACAACATATTGGTGCGTGCATATACTTCAATTCCTTAGATGGCCTAAAATTAATAAATTCAAGACACAAGCAATGCAATTGCACTGTATGTTATTAAAAATAGTTAAAATAGTTTTGTAACAAAATAATATACTTGGTAGGACTTATGTTCAAATAAGCAACAAGAGATTGCAAAACATTATTTATTTGACAAGATTTCACTTGTGAGTTTACCCATTATGTTGAATCAACATGTAGACATACATGGTTCCATCCCCCAAATGATATGCGTAGGTCACTTGGTTCTATCTCTTCGTTCAAAAGAGTAGGTCACCAAAATGTAAAAGTTCTACCCTCTATGGTGAGGATGTTGCTTGTACTCGATATCAACATCACTATAACGACAATCAAAATGGGTATTTACCATTTATGTTTCAAATTTATGCAAGCTATAATATAGAGATTCAGAAGACTACCCAGTAGGGAACAAGGTAGCTCAAAAAAATACATAGTCAAGTATATATTTCTGACAAGTACATAAAGATATCATCAATACCACTAGTTTGTTCAAAAAGGAAGTATAATAGCACACATTTTTGGATGATTTTCATAGTAATAGATCCCAAGAGTATAGATCAACACTTCAAGTCAGGTCCTAGGTAACAAGATACAATACAAGGGTCAAGATCATGATATTTAAGGATCGTGTTTCACTATTCAAGATTAGGATTCTTTATTCCTATTTTACCTTAGGGAGCATCATTCATTTATGAACTAGTATCATTTCGAGGTATTCAACATTTATTCAATATCAAGTATATTGCAAGTATGAATGACCTACCTAGGTAATTTAGGAATCAAGATAAACCTAATTTCTATCATCAATATGTATGTCGTTTTCAAAATTCTAGATTATTATCATACTAGATCAGTAGCAGTCATGTTCAAGATCAGATCAGGGTTCATTTAATTTAAGGAGGAAAGTCAAGGATTATCTTTCATGAGCCATATAGAAACTTTTTATGCATAAGGAGTCAAGTAATAATATGATGTTTTAGGAATAATGATTCTATCTTCAAATGAAATCATGTTCGAGACTTAGGTTTTCCACATGATTCATGGTTTCATTAGCATCAGATCTTAGATCAGAAGATCAAGATTTAATAAGAAAATGTGATACATAAACTTGGAATGATAAATATACATGTTTTACTTAAAATCTAGAAAAGGGATCTGATTCAAGTCCTCTAACCATTTTTATTGAATCATTCTATTTTTTCTTATGAAAATGGACTATAATTTTGATACCTTTGGAGCTACGATGATATTTCTATGAATAAAATATGATTTGGGCATTTTATCTATTATTAGTGAGAGAGGCAAAAAAAAATTAATGTGGGGAAAACCAGGGATGTTGATCCCTAGATGGATGGTCGTGATTGGGGCACTTAACGTATAAAGGAATCAGCTACTTGTTGTTGGGTCGTTGGATCATGATCAGACAGTGGACACCTTAGATCATTTTGGATCATGATTGGGAGGTCGGTGCTCTCTGTTCCCTGTAAGACCTCCACATGAGGGTAGGGAGGAGTTGTGGCTACAAGTGTTGTTGGCTCTATGGGAGTTGGGAGTGTGAGGGACCGATGTTGGCTGAGATGTTGTCGTCTGAGATCGGCTCAATCTCTCATTATGGTGGAAGGAAGAGGTTTGTAGGATGGACGTGAGGTTGTGAATTCTCAAAGAGAGTTGTGCAACAGTGCCATTAAGACCAGAAGGAGAAATTGGGTAGAAAAGGAAGCACTCGAGTCTGAAACAGGCCATGAATGTGGGGTTTATCATGAAGGAGGGCAGTGGAAACATGTGGATGGGGTTTTATTGAGATGAGGGTAGGTATAGTGTTAGCTAAGGTATGGGCTAGATCTATGGCCACTAGAGTGACAGACATGTGTGGGGAGGTTGTTGAGATGGCTCAATAGTGCATCAACCTCGTCCAATATGGGGTTTTTTCACCTTAGAAATTTCAAGAGGAAATGATCTAGAGGGAAGGATATTCGTGGGGAGTGTTGAGGTGACAGCCTGAGCTGATCAAGCTCATCATCGCCTCCCCGCACAAGGTGGGAAGTTGAAGATGAGGCCTTGGCTTCTCGACCAAGTCCCTGACTACGGGAGCCATATCTAAGGGTCGACATTCATCCAACCTAGTTAAAGGAGGTTTTAGCACATAATCTTTAAGAAATTCTAGAAATTTTTAGGAGAGTCATATTAGGCTCAAATTTGAACCACAAGATCCAATTATTGTGTAGATTGGATATAAAATTTTGGTATCTAGAATATAAAATTACATTATGTAATATACTATTTGGAAAATATGATCAATTAGGCTAAATTGTAGTGTCGCAAGGTACATAATAATCACATTGGGCATTATATTATGAAATTGTGTATCACTATTGATCAAGTAGTCAAGAAATAATGAACTGAGGTCATGAGTGCACATAAATAGGGGCAAAATAGTAGTAAACAAGGTTGGTGAAATTCCTAATTAGGAATTTTGTCCCCAAAATTCAGACTACATTGAAAAGGTCAGGAATTCTTTCCTCCATATCTGACTTCAAGTCCCAGTAGCATCATCACTATCATGGTGCCTCCACATCACTTTAACCATAAAAATCTTCTTATTTATGAGCTCCTTCGTGCGAGTATCAAGTATCTTGACCCGAACTTCCAAGTATACAATGGTGTCCTTCAATTTTATTGGCTCATGATTGAGGATATGGCTAGGGTCCTTGACATACTGCTTCAGATTCAACACATGGAAGACATTGTACATCATGTTTTATTTTAGAGGTAGATCCAATCTGTATGCACATTCCCCAATACAGTCCAAAATTTCAAATGGACCCACATATCTAGGGCTAAGTTTTCCTCTGTTCTTTGCGATAGCTCGGATCAGTCAAATCTTCAGAAACACATGGTCACCCACCAAAACTAAATATTTGTTCTGTGTGCATCAACATCAAGAATTGTGATGGTCATGTGCCCTCTTCAACCTTTGCTTGATCAGGTTGATATTGTCAAAATAAAGTTGTCGGTCCTTGGACTTCAAAATCTATCAAAATAAAGTTGTGGGTCCTTGGACTTCAAAATCTATCTTTTGCCTACTTCATCCCAGTAAAGTGAATATCTACATGACCTTCCATATAAGGTTTCATATGGAGGATTGACTATACTAGACTTATAGTTATTGTTGTTGTATGAAAACTCAACAAGGGGAAGGTATTGGTCTAATGAAACACCACAATTGAGGACACATGATCTCAGTAAGTCTTCTAAAACTTGAATTGTCCTTTCAAGTTGTCCATCGGTTTGTGGATAACATGTTGTATTGAAGTTCATCTGAGTCCCCAGTTCCTCTTGAACATGTTTCCATAAGTGAGAAGTGAACTTTGCATTGTGATCTGACACATGGATACAGGAATCCCAAGCAATCTATCCCACCAATGTAAAGTTCTACTAACTCTGGAACTTTGGTTGCCATCCTAATTGGAATAAAATGGGCCAATTTAGTCAAGAAATTGGCTACAACCCAAATGGCATTACTCCCTTTTATGGTCTTGGGTAAACCCACAAAAAACTTCATTGTAATGTTCTCCCATTTCCATGCAGGGATAGGTAAGGCTTGTAGAATACCTCTTGGTTGTTGATATTCAACCTTAATATTCTAGCAAGTCAGACCTAGAGATGAAAGTAGCAATGTTTGTCTTCATATTCCTCCACCAAAAGTTCCTCTACATATCCTTTTATATTTTATTTTATCCATGATGCACTATATACTTTGTCCCATGAGCTTCCCTTAGCACCTTCTCTATCATATATGAATCCTTTCATATCCATATGTGTTGTTTGTATCAGATTCCACCATCCATGTTGACCATCAGATGTTTTGAGGGCTTCTCTAGTAGCTTAGTAATTTCTTCAAGACTCTACTATTCTTTTGGGCTGACAAAAAGCATGGTTTGACATGAATGATGGCCAATCTGAGAATGTCACCCATACACCTCGGGGCCCATTGTTACATGACTTCCATGTTTCTCCACTCGGTGGTGAAAATGGAAGGGCATGTACCCTGCTTCCTACTAAGATCATCGACCACCGCATTTGCCTTACCAATGTGGTAGGAAATGGTGAAATCATAGTCCTTTAGGTATTCGATCCATGGCCTCTATTTGATATTGATATCCTTTTGTGTTACGATATACTTTAGACACTTGTGGTCGGTGAAGATGTCAAAGGAGGCACCATATAGGTGATTTTGCCATATCTTTAGTGCATATATGATGGTGGCATACTCAAGGTTGTGGGTTGGGTAGTTGACCTTGCCTGCCTTCAGCTGTCAAGAGGCATAAGAAACTACCTTTCTTTCTTGCATGAGGACATGACCCAGACCGAACCTTGATGCATTAGTGAGGATAACAAAACCATCATTTATCGAAGGAAGCGTATATATAGGTGTGGTTGTTAGCTTTGTCTTCAGCTCCTGAAAACTAGACTTGCACTCCTTTGATCATACTAACCGCTCTCTTTCCTGGTGAGCTTTGTGAGGGGCAAGGTAGTTTTGCTGAAGTTGGGTATAAAATGTCAATATTAACCAGAAAGACCTAGGAAAATTTAAATTTCATAAACATTTTTGGGTTCTTTCCACTCAAGAACATCCAATACTTTGGTAGGCTCAACAAAAATTTCCCCACCAAAACTTATGTGGCCCAAAAACATGACTTTGGAAATCCAGAACTCACATTTAGACAATTTTACATAGAGTTCCTAAGTTTGGAGGATATCAAGGACTTTGCAAATATAGGTACGATGTGACTCAATGTCATTTGAACATATCAAGATATCATCAATAAAAAACACTACAAACTCATCAAGGAAAGGTTGGAAGAAACTATTCATCAAGTTCATAAACACACCAGGGTCATTGGTCAACCCAAATGGCATGACCAGAAATTCATAATGCCCATACCGAGTTCAAAGGTGGTTTTAGGATGTCTATGTCCTTAACTTTTAGTTGGTGGTAACTAGAATGGAGATCAATTTTAGATAAGACATGGGCATAACGAAGTTGATCAAAAAGGTCATCAGTTCTGGATGGTGGGTATTTATTTTTCATAGTAGCTAGGTTTATCATACGATAGTCTATGCACATGCAAAGAGATCCATCCTATTACTTAACAAAGAGAGTATGTGCTCCCCAAGGAGATGTACTAGGGTGGATAAAACTGTTGTCTAGCAATTCCTACAACTACTTTTCCAATTTTGTGTATTCAATAGGCGTCATCCAATAGGGTGCCCAAGAAATAGGTGTGGTACATGGTTCTAAGTCAATAGAGAATTCAATATCACAATAAGGTGGTAGCATATGGAGCTTCTCAGGAAATACACTCAGCTACTCATGCACTATGTTAATATTTTCTAGGGAACTTGTATTAGGATTGACTATAGTTATAGTTGCTAGGTATGATTTACACCCTTTGGATATCAAGGTTTGGGCTTTGATCAAGGAAGTGACAATATTTCGGTTTCGATCTTTTCTTCTAGGAATTTCAAGAATAGGAAGGTCAGGTTTATATATGATGACATTCTTGGCACGACAATCAATCACAACATGGTTTTTATAAAGCCAAACCAGCCCCAAAATAAGGTCAAAATCTTCCATGTTTATGAGTACAAAATATGACTGTGGATTACAGCTAACATAAGATAGAGGGACTTTTTCAATAATATAGTAGGAGGTTTTCATTTTCCCACTAAGGGTAGTCACATCAAATATGTACCCTAAGCCCAAGTTTCTATATTGAGCATAGAGGTAAGACTCTTAGACATGAAGGCTTGTGTTGACCCAGAGTCAAAAAGAGTGACAATAAACTGATCATATATTTACATCATATCTATATAGACACACACACACACATATATATATATATATGATTTAAGGTGTTTTTACAAGTTAATTATGATAAATCATTATGGAAATAATTTTGAATTTGAATAGTACCTTCCATAAGCATGTTCCCATTGGTATTTTCCTAATTTTCCTTCAATGCAGAGACACAGGTTGTCGTGTAGTCACCCTCTTTGTCCTTGATGAAGGAGGGTAAGCGCAATTGTCTCTAAAGTGTCCCTCTTGTCTATAGAAAAGGCAAACTAGAGAAGTGTACTTGCACTAGCGAGAGTGGAGATTACTACAGTTGTGGCACTGAGGAACATTGGGATAGTGACCATGTCCTTTATTTGGGCCTGGATTGTGATTTTGAGCAACGCCTTGGTTGTAGTTCTAGTTTTTCCCTTGGTTGTTTTTATGGGCGTGAGGATTTGTAGGATTCTTGTGTCAACTTCTGCTCTTATTTCCATTATTATTATATGGTTTCCTTTTCTTCTCTAGCTTTATAGGCACATCATTAGTAAACCCTAGGTAGGCTATGGTAGGTGCAATTTTTTCATGTCCCATCCCCAGGGTTCTCTGTGTGAACAAGGCATGCTCATAGGCTTCCTAAAAAGTGGTAGGTTTGGATGATGAGACAAAGGCTTTTAGGGTTAGGAAGAGCCCATTAACACAACGGTCTATCTTATGCTCTTTAGTGATGTTGATGACATGATGCTCTAGGAGACAAAACTAAAATTTATTGCGAGAACCCATTACACTAAATGAGATTACTCAAAACATAAAGCATAATCATTCACTAATTAATCACATACCCAAAAATATGGGTAAATAAAACCAATTTCAACATCATCACCTGCTCAGAAACATTTGTGTAAGATCTCAAAATCTTTTTTTATCCATACTATGCCAAGAATTTGATACAAATTGTTCCATCACCTTAGCCACAACATATATACTCAGGAGAACAATATTTTTATATGCCACACAAACAAGCATTAATATGCTAACAAAAGTCTGATTACCTAAAAAAAGTGGAAAACCACAAGGGTGAGACCCATGTCCTAGCAAGAGATATAACCTCCAACAACGCTTATTGATTACAACATTTTAAATAGTATATAACTAAGCAGTTGGAGTATTTGATCATTAATTCAATAGATTGAACAGTTCAAGTATGCTAAACAGATTAAGTAATTAATCTTAGCAACAACTATGATCATCAATGCATATATAGATAACAAATAAATCCATTTCTTTGTATAGATATCTACTCAAATATCATCAAATTGCATCTAATAACAATCAATATCATTAATTTGACTATCATCATATTCCTTACTAATAGTATAAGCAATCTAGTAGCATAAGCATCCCCGACATCATGAATATGTCTAGTAACATAGCATGGCTATCAATATTGGCATCTCAAATAAAGGAAACAAATCTATATCATAAGTAGAACTAACATCATAACACAATGAACTACAAAGGCATGATTAGCAGTTTAAGCATGGCTAATTACATAGGCATGGCTAACAATATTAAACATAGCTAGCAGCAGCATCTTAACCATTAGTGTCAGTATATTTGACAAAATAAGCATGTTTACAACATGAGCATAACTACAACATAAGCATATCTATTATCTCTTATTATATTATACATGATCTTAGTGAAAAGAAAGAAAACAAGGGTTATCATCCAATATGAAGTGTTATGTATAACCCTAAACAGATATGTTACACGGGTGTCTTACATAGTTTATTATGCCCTGAGGAATTTGAGTATACCACTCAAAATCCAACTGTCCACTGCTAAGTTGAAATCAGTGCCATACATGATCTAGGAAGAGTTAGACTCCTAAGATCTTCTCTGCCCCCGGTCAGTATGGGTTTGCCATAGTGACACATAAGGTCAAGCTGCTAACAGCCTAGTCTATCCTTAGTACAGGTCGCGGCAATAGTGAAAGGAGGTGGGTACGCATACCCTACCATCTGAGGTACAACCACAGTTATCCTCCAATCTTGTCACATATATGATCACCGAGACATGACCACAGTCGTTCTCAATCACATCAGATGTATGAGGCATGACCATGGTGACCGGCCTAAATCGCACGTCCAAAAAATGGAGCGGATTTGAAGTAGTCGGACTTTTAAATTTATAACCTGAAACCTTCTAGGCCCCCGCAACTTTGTTTACGGGGTCGAAGTAGATATACGGGGTTAAACACAGGGACAAGGGTAGTAGTGTTGAGAATGCTGAATCGACATGTTACACTCCGGTAAGAGAAAAGAGATGATAAAATTCCGCAAGGGAGCAGCTGGTTAAGGTCGATAAAACAAAAGAAATCTATCTCCAACTGGAGCTACGAGGAAGATTAAGGTTTTAAGCAATTATCAGTTTTTAGGGGTTTTCGTGCAACGAAAACAGAGAGATAACACTAATTCTATAGTAAGGTATGAAGGAGAAAACTTTGATAAAACAAGTGGCAGTAGAAACATCTTGTACCCCTCCTCTCGAAGTGGGTACCTCTAACCAAGCATCAACACCCCTCTCGAGATTGCTGGACTTAAGTTAGAGTGGAAAGGTTACTAAAGCGACTCTGATTCTGGGCACTCTCGTACTCCAGAATCGGACCAAACACTAGAGCCACAACACCTCTCTCGAGGTTGTTGCACCGAGAAAACACGATTCGGTAGCTAATCAAAATGTGATCCAAGTGTACAAGCTAGAGTTCAGATGTTAAACATAGAAATCATCCAACAAAGGTACCAAACATAAAGCAGCAGATAATTAAACCCTTCTAATTCCATTAATATATATAAAGGTCTGATTACATTGCATAAGTAAAAGAAGTAAATGACTAAAATAATAAAGATAAATGTCGCCTCCTTGATCTAGAAGGGCGACAGACAGCAGCAGACTCTCCAGCCCGATACCGGGCAGGGGCCTTGCCTGATACCCCCGTGTCGGGCGTCACCCTCTCGGGCGGCACGCTCGTAACGGGCAGACGTATCGTGCGGGTTGCCCTTGCCCGATATGATCATGTAGGGTGGCACCCTCTCGGGCGACACGCCGCGACTGACGATGTGTATCAGGGTTTGGTATCGTTCTGGGCTAAAGTCATG
The DNA here is from genome assembly GCA_963693085.1 of Alisma plantago-aquatica. Classification (NCBI taxonomy): domain Eukaryota; kingdom Viridiplantae; phylum Streptophyta; class Magnoliopsida; order Alismatales; family Alismataceae; genus Alisma; species Alisma plantago-aquatica. The sequence goes on along the minus strand of OY856414.1, from coordinate 862,160,991 downwards.
CTTCTAGTATCGGTCACTTGTATCGGGTATCCTTGTTGTCCGATATCGGCCTGTAGTGGTTCCCGGTACGACCCTAAGAGAACCATTCCCTCCCTCTCGGGATGGGGAAGTGCTCACCTAGAATCGCCTGGCACAACCTCTGAGGCACGATACACTATCTCTTGAATCTTTCCTGAGTTGGCTTGCGCAGGGTTCCGACCCGTCCCATCAGAGTCCTGTAGCTGCTATTTATAGGCAGCGGTTGGGGAAGCTATGGTGCTCAGGATGCCACGTGTCCTTCATCAGCTCTTATTATTGTGGAGTCGGGGATGGCCGATATCAATATTGCCTGGCACAAGGATGTCAGTTGTCGGTCATCGTGACGACTGGCGCCTGTCGGTGGGTGGCCTGTATCGCACGACACGCTTAAGTTTTCGTGGCGAGCCCGGCTCCCTGTCGGGTAAGAGGTGTATCGCCCGTTAGTCCTTCTTATGCGGCATCCTCATGTCGCGCGTTGGTGTATTGTGCCACCCTGTCGGGTAGTGGGCATATCGGCCGGCTGGTGGGAAGGCCGATGTAGGTGGAACACGTTTGTGGGCCGGGACGGGCCTTATTGCAGATAAATGGGTCAAAAAATGGGAGAAAACTCTACAAAAGATGATAATTTTGGGTTAAGAGCGTAGCATGGCATGTTTATGCAAAAACATATATAAAAAGAGAGGAAAACAGTTTAAAAGGGCAGTTTTGATGACAAAATAAGAGTCAGAAACATCACAAAATTTGGTGTTATCACATAGCCATCCTCCACAACCTGCATTGTGGATGACAAGGATATATCATCAACTTGCCACCCCCACATACTCAATAGTATGCACTTTGAGTTTCCCTTAGGGATACTCGTTTCACCATCCAGCAAGTTCTGACACTGAGATGGCTTTATGGCATAGGGAACTACATGATTAGAGTTTCACTTGATTAGTTATGCCAATCGGGTGAATTAAGGATGCCTCAAATAAGTGGACATACAAACCCTATATCACTTCTAGAAAGCATATAAATATCACAACTTTTAAAAGATATAAAATGTGTGAAACATAATTTCTCATCTCATCATCACATGGTACTATTCACTTGTCATTCATGAGGCTACACTAGTCATGATACTATCACAAGATATAAATCCTTTTCACAATATCACAGGGTATCAACCCTTATCAACACAAGAGGATTACACCTCATTCAGGGCTCAACCATGCCCAAAGGTCATCAAGACCATCATACTATTCTCTGCAAGATCATCATTATCATTCCATGCCTTATAGCAAGACTCAAAAACATCACTTACATATAATACACCAGATCAGCACAATATTTCATTAATGAGATAGGAAATATTCATAGACAATCATAGCAGAGTTATATTAACATTAAGAACATTCCTTTATTACATCAACATGCAAGGAATCTAGATATGATTAACCCTCATCATATTCATAATGCACATGTTTAGTATAAGAAAGTATCAACCATGTGGCTATGATAACCCCCAATTAATACATTAAGGTTACGATCATGTTAAAGAGGTTATTTCACCATCATGTCATCATATAAGAAGGTTAAACATGAATACCCATATTTATCTATTTGCATTAGAGTTAGGTTTAACATAATAAATTATATTAATGTTACTAATCAACACTCATACTCAAACCCTAACTCACAACATCCCCATTGGATCATGGATGCATAAGGTGAAGCATCAACATCACATTCCATATTGTTCTCAAGTATGAATCCACACATAAATCAAGGTGTAACCATCGGGTTATAGCATACTAAGGTTTCAACAACAATAAGAGAGTACTCTATGATTGTATTAGTCATTCAAGGACTACTCATACCCAATTACCATCATTTAGTTATATTAAAGCTAGGTATAACAAGCTATACCTCATTCTGGTTGCATATCAATACAATATGGTTATCATCCCTTCTATTCATATGAGTGAATAGGTAAGACTACCTTATTAAGGGTAACCCTCCATTTGTTCCATCATCATTCAATCCATATCACCATACCACAATGTCACCCAGAACCATTGGATGTTTAAAAGGTAAGACGATTGGTTGTTTACATAAGTAAACACATTGAATAAACCACCTATTAAGTCCTTTATTTTTTCTCTAGAAAGAGTCACCATCTAACCCTATACATCCCTAGATTAACAACACAAAAAGTTCCATTGAGAGTAGGGTAAAACCCACAATTGATTGTTCATTTAAAACAAGCCATCCATTGTCAACAAGTAAGATCCTTAAGTTGATCATATAAAGGAAACCATCTAAATCACAGTATAAGGACCAACATATTACCTTAGCCATCATTCCACTTTATTGGAGGAATAAACATTATATCTTGACCATTGGGTCAAGTTCATATGTTAAAACCATCAATTATAGTATAGGTCTGACCATTGCATCCAGTGACCAAAGAAACCATTGGTCTAAGGATTAATTGATGCTACAACTATATGATTAAATCACCATAGGTTTTGGAGACCTTATCTACCATCATTAGTGACCATTAAGTCGACATAGGTTGTTAGATCATCACTATATTTGTTAATCAACCTTGAATATCAAACTTAATATCACCATTGATTGATAGCATCATTAGGGTACTTAGTGGTTAATCACTAAGATTCTAATTAGGCCAAAACCTGACCTAAAGGGTGAACATCATTTTACACCCTTGGTCACCACCATCAGTTGTCATTAAGACAACACCATCGGTTGTTGCAATGGTACCACCATTGAGTCATGTGTTTATAGAAGAAATCAACTTTAAACCCTAAAATTGACCATTGGTTGATAGGTGTTTAGCACCATTGGTTGTCAAACCAACCTGATCAAAGTCATATTATACCTTAGGAATAATGTACACATGAATACAGGTTCATCTAGAACTGAAATCAAAATAGGAAACATTATAAAAATTGAAATCCAAGTCAAGCATAGCTTTTTAGTGCATGGATCATCATTTTGAAGCAAGAACATGAGCTAGAAAGCTTATGGTAAGCAATAAATGTGGAGCAAGTTATAAAAATTGCCTCTAATGAGAAGATGAAATCACAAACAGAAGAAAACTCGAGCAGGTAAGGTAGAAAATTCAAGTATAAGCTATGAACTCGTCCATCTAGCACCTTTCTTCATCAAATGAGCAAACCCTAAGTATAAGGAGCAATAAAGGTAGGGTTTTAGAGCTTTAGAGCAATTTATACCATGGAACAACAAGGTTCTGACCTGTAGAAAGGTAGTAGGAAGGATAAAAAAGAAATAAATAGAGGAAATAAGGGGATTCTTACTCTTTTAGGTCAAGATCACAAGAAGGAAGCTTTTTAAACCCTAAATGGAAGTCAATTGCAACCCTAGATTCTTTTTCCAAGAAGATCCCCTCTTTCTTCTATATTGGATGGGAAATTCATAGTAGCATAGAGGGAGAACAAGTTTCATAGAAGGAGGGAAGTGGGGGAGAGTAAATGGCTCGTTTGGGTGCTTAGGGATAAGTATATGAAACTTTAAGATAAAGAAAAAGAAAAAGTTGAAGTTCAAGTATCTTTCCAAGTGTCCATGGCCTTAAACTATTAAGAATATACAAGCACACACACAAGAAGATCCCCCACCATCCATAGAGACATGCTTATCCCTTGTTTCTTGAATTACCAGGAAAAAAAATAATTCATTAGTTGATAGCTACTAAAGGTAGCTCATCCATGACGGGGTAAACCCTAAAATACCCTTGAGGAAACACCTTCAAACCAAGGTTTAAATTGGTGCCCCATGGCTAAAAAAGCTCAATAATGATGAGAAAATATCCAAAAAACATAATTCAAGTGATAAATTGCAAAGAAAACTTCCCAATTGGGTAAATTGGAGAAAAGTCCAAAATGCGCATAAAACTGCATAACTTGCTCAAACAATGTCCAAATTGGACCAAATTTGAAAATTAAGCTTTTCTTATGATTTAAAAGCATATAAAAAGGTTATTTTAGGGTTATAAGAATTAAATTATGATAATTAAGCTTGTTCAACACTTTAAGCAAGGTTAGGGGTCTCACAGTTATAGTCATTTATAGAGTTGCTACCTTGGGTAAGGATAAGGAATTGGTTTTTTTTCCTTTTAGAGGTAGGTAGGAAATAGGTAGTGAAAATGGGTTAAAAATCTTCCCAATTTTAGGAATGACTTGTTGTGACTAGACATAATTCTCCCACAACAATGGAAAAAGCGAATTTATCCTATTCAAGGCACCTCAAAACAAGTTCTCCATTGACACTATCCAAGCATTATCTTTATCTAGTACATCTCTAGCATCCTCCCCATAGAAGGATTTTGGGCTAAGCTTTAAGAATTCATGCATGGTGATGGTTTTTTGGTTATTGGGGGGTACTAGTGATCTTGTATGGAATCCATAAGAACTTTTTTCTTAGTTTCCCAATCCCCCATATCAATGCACTTATTGGAAGAAACAACTTCCTCCTCGTCACTCCCATGAGTCCTCTTTCCCTTATCATTCTTTGTTCCAAAAGTTCCTTCACCATTTGTATTGTTTCTAGTTCTTGGGGACATCTACAAAAGTTCAATTGGTATAAGTTTTTGATATTGCAATTTTCAAATCAAAACTATGTTAAATCATGGCAATATTGCAATTTTAATCCAACTTTTTTAAATTAATCCGAATTTTAATTCTTCTCCATCCTTGTGCAACCCAAAATAGAGAGAGTAAAGATCAACTCAAGACACTCTAATGAGAGAGACAAGATGAGAAGTCATCCTACTTATTACTAATAAGTGGCTTAGTGTAATCTGTAAAGAAGATATGAGTTTCTAGAAGACTCTTTGCGGTTATAGGAAGTCCTTCAGTCCATTTCTAGATCCACTAAGGATAGGTGGAGTAGGGGGAACCTCAGTCGGTGTAGCTAGATAGATATGAGGAATTATTGTCAGAACACCCTATATGCTCTTTCTAGACTCCTTAGTTTCATCATAGTGAACTTTGGGACTTCCTTTGTTCGGAGATTAAGAATATCATTTAATTAATGCATATGAACTGTGTGGTGGTTCTGATACTAACTATCGTGGAATTGTTCTTACCCTAACCCCAATTCCACTACCATGTAGGCAGTGTTAAGGGTATTAAAGAGTCTATCCCTGAGTGGCCTGAGAATCACACACATGATACGTAAAAAGAAATTGCATTCTAGTTTATTGAAAGAACCATAAAGGTATATACATCAGGGTCCATAGGCAACTTGGAAAATGAATAATAGGAAGAGAAAAATACATTTACATAAGCCCCCATGTAATGTTGAAATTGATGTAGCAGTATTTATTTTCAACAGATATAGTGGATGAAAAAGCATACTGGCAGGTGCATATACTTAAATTCTTTGATTGGCCTAAAATCAATAAATTTAAGAGACAATCAATGCAATTGCATGGTGTGCTATTAAAAATAGTAACAACAGTTTTGTAATAAAATCATATACTTGACAGTACTTATATTCAAATAGACCAAAATTGGTTGCAAAACACTATTTATTCAACAAGATTTTGCTTACAAGTTTACCCATTATGTTAAAATCAACAATTATACATATATGGCTCTTTTGCCCCAACAAGATGGGGGGTCACCTGGCTCCATCTCTCCATTCAAAGGAGGAGGTCACTATAATGTTTAAGTTCCACCCTCCCAGGTGAGGAGGTTGTTTGTACTCAAAATGGGAATTTATCATTTATGTTAGATTTATGCAAGCTATAATATGGAAATTTAGATGACTACTCAATAGGGAATGAGGTAGCTCAAACAAATTCATGGACAAGTATATATTTCCAAGAGGTATATAAACATAGCATCAATGCCACTAGTCTATTCAAAGAGAAAGTATAATAATGTACCTTTTTGGATGATTTTTAGAGTAATAGATCCCAAGAGTATTATAGATCAACATTTCAAAATAGTTCCTAGGTCACAAGATATGGTTCAAGGGTCAAGATCGTGATATTTAAGGATCATGTTTCATTATTCAAGATTAGGGCTCTTTATTCCTATTTAACCTAGGGGAGGATCATTCATTTATGAACCAGTATCATTTCAAGGTATTCAACATTTATAAAATATCAAGTATATTCCAAGTATAAATGACCTACCTAGGTATTTTAGGAATGTAAGACAACCCTAACTACTATCATCAATATTTGTGTCATTATCTAAACTCTAGATTATTATCATACTATATTAGTAGCATTCATGTTCAAGTTAGATCATGGTTCATTTGATTTAAGGATGAAAGTCAAGGATTATTTTAGGTGAGCAATCTATCAACTTTTTAAGCATAAGGAGTCAAGTAATAATATAATGTTCTGGGAATAATTATTCTAGCTTCAAATGAAATCATGTTCGAGACTTTGGTTTTCCACATGATTCATAGTTTCATCGGCATCAGATCTTAGGTCAAAGGATCAAGATTTAACAAGAAAATGTGATACATAAACTTGGAATGATAAATATAGTTGTTTTACTCTAGATAGAGAAAAGGGATACAATTCAGGTCTTGTAGCCATTATTATTGGATCAGACTAATTTTTCTAATGAAATTGGACTACAATTTAAATATTTTAGAGCAACGATGCAATTTCTATTAATAAAATACAATCTAGGCATTTTTATCTATTATTTGTGAGAGAGGGAAAAAATACCTTTAATGTTGGAAAAATTAGGCCCATCAATCCCTTGATGGAAGGCCTCTATTGGCTTACTTTGATGATGTGCAAAGGAATCAGCTGCTTGTTGTTGTATTGTTGGATCTTGATCGGACAGTGGAAACATTAGAGTGTTGAATTGCGATTAGGAAATTAGTTCTCTTTGCTCCCTCTTAGACGTATACCGAGGGAAAGGAGGAGTCGTGGTGTCAAGCATTGTCGGTGCTAGGGGAGTTGGGAGCATGAAGGATTGATGTTGGATGGAAGGTTGTTGTCCGAGATCAGCTCGATCGCTCACTATGGTCGAAGGTAGAGATTTGGAGGATGGACTCGAGGTTTCCAAACGCCCAAATAGGGTTTTACGGAAACATCACTAAGACCAAAATGAGTAGTAGGGTAGAAAAGGAGGTGTTTGGATTCAAAACTGGGCATGAGTGTGGGGGTTATCGCAAAGGCGGGCATTGGAAACCTATGGATGTGGTTTTATAGAGTTAAGGGTAGGTCTAGCGTTAGCTAGGGTATGGTTTGAATCGATGGATGTCGTAGTGAGAGATAGGTGTTAGAGGTTGTTGGGATGGCTCATCAGTGCACAAACCTTAGTCGATCTGGTGCTTGTTGGGTGACAAATTGCAAGAGGAAATGATCTGGAGGGAAGTATATTCATGGGGAGGGTTGAGGTGGCAGACCTAGCTGATCAGGCTTGTCCTCACCTCCCTACAAAGGGTGGGAGGTTGAAGATGAGACCTATCCGCTCGATCAAGTCCCTGGTCTATGAGAGCCAGATCCAAGGACCATCATTCGCCCCACCTAGTTGATAGTGAGTTATTGATGTGGAAAAGGGGGAATAAAGGGCCAAATAAAGGAGCTTTTAGAACATAATCTTAAAGAAATTCTAGAAATTTGTAGGAATGTCCAATTAGTCCCAAATTTAGATCATAGGATCCAATTGTTGTGGATATTAGGTCTAAAAATTTTGAGATCCATAAAATAAAGTTAAATGATGTAATCTACTGCTTGGAAAATATGATCAATTTGGCTAAGCTTTAGTGTCACGAGGTACATAATAATCATGTTGGTCATTATATTAAGAAATTGAGTATAATTATTGATCAAGTAGTCAAGAAATAATGAATCGAGTTCATGAGAGAACATAAATGAGGGAAAAACAGTAATAAGGAAGATTGGAGAAGCTCACTTTATCACATATACCAATTGTGACAAGTGATTTGAAGCCTCTTATCAAGCTATTCAGGGACATCATATTCCCTTGTTTGGAGTCCCTTATACTGTCATATCCAATGGATGTTTGCACTTCCTTGAGAGAAGCTTTGAAGAAATCTTCAGGAAATACAAGGTTAATCACAAAGTAGCTTCTCCCTACCATCCGCAAACAAGTGGGAAGGTATAGGTATCAAACCGCTAGCTCAAGGCCATACTGGAAAAGAGTGTTGGCTGCAACCAAAAAGATTGGTCCAGAAAAACCAAGGATGCTTTGTGGGCCTATAGGATAGCCTTCAAGACCTCCCTAGGAACCACACCCTTTAGATTGATTTATGGAAAGCCATGTCACCTTCCCTTCGAGTTGGAACTTAAAGCTTGGTGGGCTATTATGCAGTTGAATATTAATAGGAAGAAAGTTGGTTAGAATAGACTATTATAACTGGAGGAGATTGAGAAACTTAGGATGACCATGTATGAGAATGCATGACTTTTTCAAGATCGAACAAAATTATGGCACTATGGTCTATGAAAAGTAAAGACATGCATGTTGTGTATCATGTTATACTTTTAAACATTAAAACAAAGACTATTTATAGATAATCTTTGATCCCGCTAGTCTGGGTCATACATCTACCAGCATGGTGCATTCATTTTGTGGAGTGAGAAGGATGGTGAGTTCATGGCAGTTATCAATGTTTGAAAAGATAATTTATAGTGGATGGCATGACTATGAACACGTCTCTCAGTCTCTCCAAGCCTTCACCTCCCACCAAAGATTGAAATTAATCTATTGTAACAGCAACGTAGACACAAGCACTTGTCAGGAGGCAACCTGATTCTTATTTCATATTCTATTCTAATTCTTAGATTATATAGTTTTTCCTTCGATTAGAAAATGCATCACGAGATACAATCTTAAGTTTTGAGGCTTCCACCCTATTTTGGGATTTCATATGGAGAAAAACAATGCTAATAGGAAAGCAATCACACATAATGCCCCAATCAACATGTTTTTCCCCTCAATCTACTTCCCATACATACCTACCTATTTCATGTTTACATCATTGCAATTTTGATAAATGTTTTTCAAAACAAATATTCTTTTTATTTTCAAAGTAGTTTTGTGTAGACGATTGATAAAATGCTAGAGAACCGGCGCCTAAGAAGAACTTAACCTTTAAGGTCCGTAGAGAGATCATGAAGAAACCACAATCCATAACAACCCTTATGTCAACTCAAATAGTAGAAGAAGAAACCATAGAATAGAACCAAGGGAAACTACCAGTATAAGGATTTTAAGAAAAAGTAGTTGTCTAAGACACTGATCAGCATGAAACACGGCCCCAGCTACAATTGAAAGTGGTAATCCAGTTAGAGCTGAAGAAGTTCAAACTTTCACTATCCAACCTCCTATTCGAGAAGATCAACCAAATACCCCTAGTTGAGGATTAGGAAAATCCTCCTGAGGAACCATAAGCGAACATAGAAGAGGAGGTGTGAGAAGTAGATTCAGTCAATATAGTGATTCCAGACCAATAGGAATCAACTGTGCCAAGCGTCGCAGATGCCAGTCTGATAGTGGAGGAAGAACGGACTGCTCCACCTCCACTTGAGTCTAACAAGGATTCTACACAACATATGCTAAATGTGGCAACCAAAATAGCACCTACACCATCGCGGGAGAGGCAACACCCACAAAGTTTGGAGAGGTTTAAGGACGTCAATTTGACACAATGTTTGAGAAAATCTACAACTCCTCCTCCAACTCTTCATTTATTTCAATCCTACATGCACTAACCATGTTGGTAGAAGGCTTGGATGAAAGAATTGTTCATCATCATCATCTAACCTCAGTCCCAACTATGTTGGGGTTAGCTACATGGATCCTTCATGTCCATTCATCTCTATCATGGGTCATATTCTGGTTGAGATGTAGAGATTCAAAATATCTCTTTATAATCTCTTCCATTGTTAATTCAGGCCTTCATCTTCTTTGATTAATTGTGATTGATTCAATATCATTGCTTCATATAGGCACATTAGTCGGTCTATGTTGCACATATCCATACCATCTGAGTCGGCCCTCAAACAACTTGTCCTCAATGCTCTCCACTCCCACTTGATTCCTGATATAGGCATTTCTCAAGCGATCTTTTCTTTTCATCCCACACATCCATCTTAGCATATGCATTTCATCCACATTCATCTTGTTGAGACCTTGTTTCTTCACCGCCTAACATTCACACCCATAGAGCATGGCTGGTTGTAGAGTTGTTGTGTAAAACTTGCTTTTAATCTAAGAGGTGTCTTCTAATCACATAATACTCTAGTTGCACTCCTCCATTTAAACCCTCTTGCAGTGATCCTATGACAAACAACATTTTAGACATACCCATCTATTTAAATAATAGAACCTAAGTAATGAAATTTGTCACATTTTGGTATATCTACTCCATCCAACTTGGCTCCACCATTCACACTACAAGATTGTCTAAAATTGTAATCCATATACTCACTTTTTCTCCTACTAATCATCAATCCATTTATTTCTAATACCTTTCTTTTAAGTTCAACTTTATTATTCAATCTGTCTTTAATTTCATCAATCAATACAATATAATCACCAAATAACATACACCAAGGAATATCATCATGAACATTATTTGTCAACTCATTCATAACAAGAACGAACAAATATGGGTTGAGTTTGGATCATTGGTGTACCCCAATTGTGATAGAAAAACTTGGTGCATCTCCTCCAAGAGTGTTCACACTTGCAGTAGAGATATCATACATGTCTTTTAATCAAGTCAATGTATTGGATCGAAACACCCTTTTTCTTCAAAACCATCCACAACACTTCCTTGGGTACTCAATCATAAGCCTTTTCCAAATCAATAAAAACCATATGAAGATCTCTTTTGATTTCTCTATACTTCTCCATAAGCCTCCTTATTAAAAAAATAGCATATGTGGTTGATATTCCAGACATGAAATCAATTTGGTTGTTAGATATTTATGTTATAGAGCTTAGCCTCTACTCAATAATATTCTCCCAGAGCTTCATTGTATGACTTGTCAACTCGATACATCTGTAGTTTGTGCAGCTCTAAACATCACCTTTGTTCTTGTATATGAGGACTATAGTAATATTTCTTCACTCATCGGGCATCTTCTTAGTCTCCATGATCTTGTTAAAGGATGAGAAGAATTGATGTGTTGCCAAAATTCATGCAAGATGTGATGGTGTGTCAGAAATAGGTGATGAAGACGATAGCCGCAATGGAAGATGAGATGGCAGAGGTACAAAGAGAGTAGGACAAAATACACCATGAGCACAAGGATTTCCTGATAGTGATGGAATATGATTGACTACATAATGAAGAAAGGTGCACAAGGAAAATATTGAAATGTGTCAACAGCCCATCATCGGTATTTGCTTCCTCGAGCCTGTCCAACCCACCATCTCAAGGGGGAATCGAGAAAATTCCCTCAGCTTAGAAGGAAACAAATAATTCTGAAGATCCACTAAGTAAGTGAGAAGAGCCAACAACCAACAGCAATGCCCCAGCCACAGATTAAGATTTAAACTCCATCCCAGTGGATAGTGTACTTGTATATGAGGTACAACAGGAAGAGGGTACCCAACTCTAATAGATGTAGGAGAATCCTCTTCAGCAAGACACAATTTTGCCTCAAGAATTAGCAGTAAAAAACATAGAAAGAGAAGATGACACAATGCCCGAGCAACCATCTATAAATGTCATAGTCATTGCTTAAGAGGAAAATGATATAAACAATGAAGAAATACATTTAGCCTTAGAAGAGGTGTTTAAATCCACAACTTGAGACATGGGTATAGATATGGATATCTATGAGCTATATCTACAATTCAACGAGTAGCATGAGGATGTTGTTATTGACATTTCTACATATAATGGGGAAATCATGATAAAATTCCTGAATTTGGAGCTATGATCATAGAACCCATGATATTATAAACCCATACAGTCAATTCGAAAAAAATTGTACTATCTCCCAAATTCATAGTTGAAGAGGGTACATTAGACAAAGATGAAAAAGGACTTACTTCTTTCTTCCAAGATTCTATTACAACAACACCCCGACCCTCGATCTTGAAAGATATTACACAAGGGCCCACACCTCCATCCCTTCCTTGAAAAATGATAGGGATGGATATAACATTTATGTTCAGGATTTCATGTAGATATGGTCATGTCCTTGTAGATATCCTAGATGACAACCTACCAGGACAGAAATTGTCTACAAAAATCAAGGGAGAATTCTAATAAGAGAACATATAGGGGGTGTTTCAGAAAAAGGTGAAGGTCCATCGGCATATGTTCACAGTGCTATGTGCAACTGCACTTGAAGAGATCTTGCATCCAGACAAATTCCAGTCAGTCTACAATGGGACCTCTTTCTTGACAAAAAGGTTTTTTAAAAATAATTACGATTCATTACATGTGAAGGAACTCCAACTTGTAGGAGATAGGCGGGAGACAGTTTATCACCCTACCTTATAGAACGATAAAGCATTGGGTGCTTATAGTAGTAGATCTATACAAAAGACATATGACTATCTACAACTGTTGTTCTATGGAGCTGCCTTATAACATGATGGTCTTCCTAAGCATAGAAGCATGAGAAGTCTAAAAGATCCCTATAAGGATCTAGCACGATATTCAAAGGGCAGGAGATAAACACGCTAGTAACTGGAAAATTTTATGATAAGAACAAGGGTCCCCTAAGAAGAGGTTGAATTTGGGGATTGTTCCTTCATCATCTTGTGACTGATGGAAGTAGTAAATAAGGTAATTCCATTTGAAGATCTACATCTTGAAGACCTACATGGATTGTGATGTCTGCACTATGGAGTTCAACTATGACCAGTTCTTTTTCAATGATTCAGTGATGCCTTCAGACGTGGTGTTATGTAATATTTACATGGGAATTCCTCTTGAAAGACGATCATGGCATGAACTGAGAAAGGGTTTGTGTCTAGACCCAATAGAGAGAGAAAGGGCCCTAGTATGGCTAAATGGTTGGCCCACCAAAAATTAGAAAGAAGAACATAATCAACCTCCGATAGAACATGTGGCTAAGAATCAAACATCCCATATAGAGATTGATCAAGCGGCATCACCCCCTCCACCAAGTGAAATTGAATCATAGGGACTAGCTGTAAAAGAAGTAGCTCATCCTATAATGGCAGATTAATTGGAGGAGGGGCACATAGAAGATGAAGTCCTTTGATACCAACACAAAGAAGAACTTCTAAAAGTAAGGCCTAAAAAGTCGGTTGGGACTGCCAAAGCTAGTTTCTCAAACTTTGACAGATTGTCATGTGAGAGTTTCTCATTGGAATTCACAAGCATGAACATGGATGAACTAAAGGAAGATGATGACCTCAGATACATAGTCTTTGAAAGAGAAGAAATATGTGTTTTGAAGAATGACCTTCATGATACATTGAAACTAGACAGTTGTATGACAATTAGTGTGATGTTAGTCTACTAATTCCTACTCAAGGATGGTATGCCAAACACTCACATGGCATACTATACTACATGAGGAAATCATCAACAAGAAGAATACCAGGGAGAAAGAATGACTAATATAGTGTCTACAAAGCTCATTCCCAGACTTTGTTTTCTTATCAATTATGCACGACAACCATTGGACACTTCTAGTAGTGAATGTTATGGCAAAAACACTAGTTTTTTACAACAATTCAGATGCCTCCTATACGTCAAACAAATACACAACTATGATGAAGATGCAAAGTGTCACAAAGGAAAAAGAAAAACTTGTATAGAATAAACAACAAAGTTAATACAAGAACATGGAAAGAGATATCCAGTAGCCCTGGAAAAGACTTCAAAAACCACCGTTTTGTCATCAAAGCCCTCAACAACTTCACCAGTCTGACAATTGTGACTTCAACTGCCCACACTAGATGCAAGACTTAGCTTAGAGGGGAGTCGAGGTTGAAAGTATGTAGCATGATCATTACCTTCCTTTATGTGGAATATATGTTTCTATACTACTACACTCTCACTAGGAAAATGAGGGACCTATGGAATGTAAGTAAAACTCATCGGTTTACATTCAACCCTCAATATTTGACACTCAAGGACATGTCATATGATAAGTTTGGGGGAGGTGTAAACATGCGAAGGAGGTACTATCCTCACCCCTCTAACTTTCTATATTTTATGTTGCTCCATCTTTCACATAAATTTCTAAGTCCCTTGCACATACACCAAAAAAATGATTTTCAAAAATTTTGAATCCTCAGTGCCTGATCACTAGTGCCTAATAAGATCCCTACTCCCAGTGACTGAAGGACTTCAATTCCTAGTGCTCAACATACTTCAACTCCCGATGCCCAACGAACTTCAACTCTAGATGCCTGATGGGATCCCCACCCCTAATGCTTAATGAGATCTTAATCCTATTGACAAATGAAGCCTCAGCACCCAATGACGCAATTCATTTGCTACTACAACCCATGAACCAATAGAGAGGCAGACTGACAAAGCTTTTGATTCACACCCATAGCTATAAATGCTTGACCCCCTCCATGATTGGTGGGGTTCTTCCACTCATTTGCACCAAGAGGTTGACACTTTATGCCCAGTCAAGGAAGATTATCATCGACCAACACTTCAACAGCTTCATTTGCAGTGTTGTTGTGGCGTTACCATCCAACTCCATCACTCCAATATGTTATCCATCCATGTAGGTGGTCGGATCCCCATATTCACCGCCATTCATCCATATTCTCCCTATTATCCAACGGAGTAGAGCCTAAAGAGAGAATGAATAGAAGAAGACAGAGACACCCAGTCTGCTCTAGGTGTCCTCCTCTTCCCTTGAATGAGTTAGCCCCTTCACCAAGTAGAAGACTGTTTTTCCATTGAGCTTTTACTGCCTTCTCCATGATGACCATGGTTGAATCTTCCTTCTCCTCTATTTCCCCAAAATCTATTATGAAGAGTGAGTAGTCCATCTCTTCGAGGTTTGGCATCAAGCCCCACTACCCATTCTTAATTTCTATTCTTTAATGTTCCATGTCTTGTATATAACTCTCCCAATTCAATGTTAGTCATTTTATGCATGTTATGTTGATTGATCACCTACTCTACATGATCTATTATTTTCATTTGTTGTGAGAACTTCTATTCTAAGGATTATGATATTGATTAACCTGGATGATGCCTGGACAAGATCTTCTGAAGGGATATACTCAAATCAATAGGTACATGACCCATGAGTAATGAGACATCAAGCTCACAGATATGCCTATGTGATTTCCCACACCTAATAGGTGGATCTTGCTTTTGATCCATTTAATGGTTAATCTAGCATGGACATGTTATGGATGTGCTTGTGCATGCAGTGGTGGTGGAACTCAATATCACCCCAGTGACCTTCATCATTAATCTAAACAAGTTTTAATCCTACACTTTTACTTTAATTGCAATTAGTTTAGCTCAACCCAAATTAATTCTTGGTTCAAAATACTAGTCTTCATTCAAGTGGATACAAACTAACAAGATCCTTAAAAGTTTTATCCCTTGGTATTTGATCCTTAACTATAATGTAGTAAGACCCATCCGCTTGTGGGTGGTATTATTGCACATTGTTTTGGTAAAATCGTATGGATTTTAGCCCTTGGGGAATTTGATAGTGTGGTAAAACCCACATCATGCCCCATTGAATTTTGCGAGTAGAAACCATGCCCAAAAGTAAAGGTCAATAAGTACAACAAAGTATAAAGGAAGAAAGAGCGGGGTCAAGTGGTATACCACACACAAGATGGATCAACAACTCACAAAGGATTGAGATTGTTTTCTTGGACCCTAGGGAGTTATCCTCTAATCCTAGATCCTTGTGGAGGCACCCGACAATGCTTGTTAGGCATGGTGCATGTAGTGTAATGAAATCTTAGATGATAGGGCTCTTTAAACAGTCAGGGATCCTCACAAAGGTGGTTGAATTTGTATCAAAATAAATTGAAGGTGTTGGCACAACAAATTAGGAGGAGGGAACCAGTAGAGAGGGGGAATATTTGATCTATGAAAACAGAGATGGATTTAGTGGTAGTGTGAAGGATTTGTGTCGAGCAATTGAAGGATTAGTAGGACTACAGGAAGGGTCACGGAGATATTGGGCTCCTTAAATAGGTGTTCCATCACTTGATTTTGTGTTGTTCTAAGGTGCCTACACGTCCAGGTCATGGGAAAATTGGGGTTTTCAAGATATAAAGCATCAAAGGAATTGTTAGTTCTCATTTGAAAGAGGAGGATAAATTAGATCACAAGAACACAATTTCACTTGGATAGGTTATGCGGAGAGGGATATATTTAGCCTTGGAAAATTGGCACTACATACGTTAGTTTCTCCCAAAATAATTGGGTTGGGGAGACGACGCCACCCGAATTGTGAGGTCTTACCTAGATCCCAGTCCAGTAGGGATCCAGTTAGGCTAGAAAATTAGGTATTTTAGAGGATGAAAAGGCTATTTTCTTTTATAATTCACAACTCACAATTGCAACACATCTGAAATGACGAGGTTTTAACAAATGCTTCAAATAACTTCCCTCTAAGTATAGAAAAAAATTCAAGTTCGTATGATAGAGTTTGATCCATGAATTTTAAAATCTATTTAGTAACAACATTAGCTGAGCTAGGTATTGATGCACGAGGTACATATTAGGATATCTAGGCATCATAATTGAAATTGGGTGTCCAAAATCATTAGATGATCATGATAGTGATGAAGCAAGGTCAATTGAACAATTCTGGAGAGTAGAACAAAATATATACAATTTGAGCTATAAACATGGAAAACCCACTTCATCATAGTGATTCTTCAAAATCCCCAGATAGAATAGTTTTTTGTCGCTAAACGATTGGAGTTCAATGCCACCAAATATGTATCTGAGTACAAAGAATGCATCCCACAATTCCAGCTTGCTAGACAACAAGGGGAATGTCATCTCTAGGTCTATGGTGACTCCCTCCTTGTGATATCTCAAGTCCAAAACAACTAAAAGACTCTTGATCATAACTTGGCCCCTTACCCAGAGTACATGTTCTCTCTCACATGGGATTTTGAGCACATTTACATAAAATTTATCAAAAGAGAGCATAGTTCATTTGCTAACACTCTGGATATCCTCACTTCTTGGATTGACATCCAAGGTGACAAAAGATTCTCATTTGAAGCATGTACAATCTTATAACTTGTCTATTGTATCATCATTAATGATGCAATTGGTTTCATGGAGCTAAGGCATAAATGCAAAGTCAAGTTGTCCTTAAAGGCCTCTCCCAAAGATAACAACAAACACTTTGACCCAATCCATACAATACATCCTAGGAGCAGGGCACATGTATCATGGATATTACAACCAGACTCTCCTTTGTTGCATTGAGAAGACATAAGCATAAGCCCTCATGGAGTAAGTTAATAAAGGGTTAAGCATCATGCATATGAGTAGGGTCATTATAGAATAGAAGATACAACTTTTTGGGTACTACTAGAACACCATGGAAATAGATTGCTATCATATGTAGGCATATGATGAATATGTTAGATCCATGGTAACTACGTCCACACACCTGCAAATGAACTATACAACATGGACATGCTTTGGCTATTTTCTTCTTAGGGGTCAATATCATTGGGAAAATCAATCCAAAGCTTCAAAAAATAATTACTTCATCCTAATCAATGCTTCAACTCAATAAGTAATCAATTTCCTCAAAAACAAAATCATAAACCTGTATAGGATACCATATGAGATTGTCTTCAACAACGGTACAAACTTCATAGCCAAAACCTTCAAAGAGTATCTAATATCATTGGGGATTGACCATCATTGGACATCACTGTGTCAGACTCAGACACACACAATTGTGGAAGCTACCCACAAAAACCTAATAATGATTCTCAAGAAGACAAATAGCTCTCATGTCAACTTGCATGAACATCTTCATATGTCTCTTTGGGAGAATACTTCCATTAAAACTTTGACATGAGCTACTCCATTTTCCCTGGTTTTCGGATTGGAAGTGGTCATACTAATTGAGGTCTAAACTCCTTAGTTGTGCATAGTACAAGTAGAGAATCCTAAAGTAGAGTGGGTTCAAGATTCCATATACTGCCTCAAGATATTTGAAGAACGACAAACAAGAGCTTTGCATCATGCACAATTTTATCAAGCAGGGATAGCTTGAGCATTCAATAAGAGGTTTGTCCCCACAATTTCCAAAATGGGCACATGTAGTTGTGTGTCATCTAGAATGTTGATTATAGGGGGCAATTTCAACACCAAATGGGGAAGGTCCCTACATTATTTCTGAGATCTATGATTGGGGAAGCCTACACCTAAAAGACGTGGATGGATATATTCATCTTCATTACACAAATGACATCCTCAGCATGCACTACTATTGTTGACATATAGTTTTCAATGATTGCAAACCTCTGGAAAAGAGCCATCTAAGAGAGACAAAAAATCCCACCCCTCTAAAAGCCACTTAAAATCTACCTAAGTACTTGGATGCATCCCCTCATGCACCTTGAAGCAAAAGTGTCAAAGTAGAACCATATCACCTAGGATGAAAGGAGAATGGTCATTATCATGAGGATCCAATTGTTTATCAACCTAAATTATCTCCTTAAAATAGATCAATCATAATTATATAATTTAACATTATACTTGATTGCATAAAAGGAAATCTTAAGGCATGTGATTACTGTCACAGCAATCATGAGAGATGGGTGAGACTATGAGTTACTAGAGGTGATTTAGACGCACACCTCACATTATAAGATTCTTGACATATCTGTTAGGATAGAATTCAAATAACTCTAACAAGTGATGTTTGTCGTGATCAATATAGAAGAGTAATTGTTGGAGGGCTGGAACAAAAATTGATACCTCTTATGGATATCCACGCATCATCATTCAAATGGAGAGGATACCAACCGTTGCATGGACTGACTTTGGAATGACAGAGTAGGAAATATTCACTAGTTAAATGTCATTTATTCCTCACAAAATCATAAGCTCTCGTACTAAGGCCATGAGCACCAATGTCAACTCAAAACTTCAATTAAAAGATCCACAAAGTGGACCTAAAAAGAAAAAAGAAAGTAACCCTTTATCTACACATACACATCCTTGTTTAGGATCGCTACATTAAAGCATGTTGGGAGTAAGGCCCATCACGGTTCACTCACACCTGGGACCTTGCCCAACTGGGTTGGGAATTGCCACTCATACACCCACTAGATGACATGACATTAGCCCCTAGAATGACATAAAGGATTATCATCCCTAAACAAACTTCTCCTCAAGAATGAAGGTCCCTCTCCTAGAGGAATCGGATATCAACATTTCAAGGAAAGAATCATCTTCTAGCATGAAATCAAGGCTAGGTGTGTCTTAAAATTTTTGGGGTTTCAACCTTCAGACTTTGCTAAGGAACAATGATGATTGGGGGGTGCTAAAAAAAATGTTATTTTCTTCCTAAAATACCTAAGTTGATAACCATCCTTGATGTAGTGAACGCATAGGTAGGAAGTCTACATCATTTTGTGTCACTTGATTTGTAGAGGGGGGTCATGGAGTCAATCACCTCAAAGTTATATAGAACTTAAACCTAAATATCATGGAGGGAACACCCAAAACTGATGTCCCATGTCGTGAACCAAAGAGAAACTTTTTTTTTAAAACAAATCTTCTACAAAGCTCAACCTCTCATTCAGACACAAAAAGAACATGTATAAAATGAGACCTCTAAAGAAATGAAATATCATTATGGTCCTCTTGAAGGATCACATGTCACTACCAGTGAAGATGTTGATGACAACCATTCTTAAAGTCAAGAGAGAAGCCTCTAGCAACTTTGAACAAGTCACAAGTCATCTTCTTCCAATACAATCACGTATTCACTTCTGCCTCTTGAACTTTACATGAGTCACTCGTCAGCTTCTGAAAGAAGGATGGAAGCACTTCAAATTTATATACACACTTTCATCAATTAAACCATCTCAACACAGACATGGGATAGTATGTAACACAATGCTCCTATCCCAACAACATGATCAACCACTAAAAAATAGGCATTCCAATCCCCCAATCTAAGTTCTAAAGATGGAACTTCATCCATCCATAGTGAACATCTGCTCACGTCAAACTACCAAGCCACCAAGTCAAATCACCATGCAGCTGGAAAGGCTCACCAAATTGAATGTGCTTCAAAAAATATTTCTTCACAATGATGTAGTCAGGGTTTGAAGAGTCCATAAATCTAGAAAGGTCGATGTGCATTCCAAGATAAATTTGTAAGACTTTGACGGGTCCCCTCATCTTTGTAGACAATTATGATTCATCTAATCACTCATACAACACATCCAATATTAAAGGAAAAATGGTTTCTTTCCACTAAATTGAAATTACAACACTAAAGATAGCAACAGTTACATGGACAATTGTCTCTCCAAGGAACAATTATCAGGACGATTAAAGTATATTCTCACAAACGAGTCATATATGGGGATCCAACACCATTTTATGCTTATCTCTTGAAGAATTCCCATAGCGAGGCCATCATAATAGAGAGGTCGCAATTATTTAACTATTGAACAACTCAAGACAACTTCATGCCCAAAAGATTAGCTAGTTGTACACTCCTACTTGAATTTCTCATTAATATAGGACAATGTCCATGTAGGGAGAGTCGGGTGAATTTGCCAAAGATTCTAGAGAAGGAGTTAGAGTGAGGTCCCCAAAGGGAAAGAGTGATTACGAGGTCCCAAATGGAATATACGGTCGACCTCAGTTCTCTCGTAACATGGACACATTCTAGGTGGCACAGATGATGTGTCATGCCAAAACTCACCAAATTGGCATCCTCAATCTCAAAGCGATCCATGATCCAATGACATAGGAGAGATAAATTCAAAGGAGGGTACCTCAGAAGTAGGATTTCACATATCTCTCAAGTATCCCATTACTCAAAATCACAAAAATCTTGGATGCACGGATAAGAAAAGTTATGCTACTGTATTTGTAGAATTCAACATGGTAGACTCGCACCCCAAGGATATATGGATTCTTTTTGTCCTTTTCTTTGGAAGAATGAAGTGATATATCACCTCATCAACAATTAATAATTATGTACAAGCTTCTTGATGATACAAGACTCCTTCTCCCTTGCATAACCAAGCAACTAATCATGCAGTCTAACACATTGATCGAGGAAATCCTCTAAACAGACCCAAATCTTCTAGAATTCAACTTCCTAAATCTGATTCTAAATCAAAGACTACAAAACCTCATAATACAATTTAATTCATACTTAGATTTTAATCTCAAAATTTAAAATGTTTCACAAAATACTAAAACAATGTTGATATATGTTTTTTAATGTAGGAAACAAAGTTCAACATAGAGATAAATAACTAGAAAGTTTTGAATATGTTCGCTTCTTCGGCTTAGTTTTCATTTGACCTATGAAGCTTTTATCCAAAAGGCATGTGATTATAGGAAAAACACCCTAAATTTTAGTGCTCCATACTACTCACATCTAAATGTATGGCGGTGGAGGACCACTTGTGACCAAAAGAAGAGTTGCTAGCATGCACCTCTACAATTAGAGAAGCTTCTATGGAATGAGAAAATCCTACTTTTATGCTCATCAATGATGGATTTGTAATCTGAATCGGGTCCTCTACAGAGTAATTGCCCATATATTTGATCCCATTAAAGCATTAACTATGTCCATATTATGGTAGAATGCTCAAGTCAAATAGTCCACACACTATACTTGTACATGCACCATCCTTCTTAAAGGATGAAGTCCATCCAAAGTCACCCAAAAAGTGACACGAACCTACAATGCCAATATCCCGATGTGACCTCAACCCATGGATGTCATTAAATCCCCAAGGACAGGAGAGAAAGCTACCTTAGGAGGAGGTGAATGATGAAGCTCGTATCCATAATCATTCTACTCCTTGACAAAGTCATAATTAACCACCTACTGAAAGGACATGTCAAACTATTGCAATCAAATGATACAAATCATAATGTGAACCCTCTTAAGAAAAGCATGTCACAGACAATTGTATGCCTCTCTTGCTCCTTGACAGAGTCATAACCAACCACCTGCAAAAAGGACATGTTAAACTACTGCAGTCAAATGAGACAAATAAAAATATGAACCCTTACAAGAAGAGCATGTTGCAGACAATTATATGCCTCCTGAGGAAACAATTTTGCTGACAATGTACATAGTACCGCATGAGGTATTCAATCTATATCAGTTGGTTGTACATCAGCTCCCATATACCCTGATGGATCTCAAGATCAGAGAAAACCAAGGCAGGAAGATAATCAAAGGGAATGTGCAAATCACCAGCTCACTAACGAGCAACACACACACCCATGTACAAGAAACTCTCGGAAGGTGACTGACACACATATAACGTGTGTGTAATACGCAAGTGTACGTGTCGAAGTAATATGGAATTATGAGTCCCAAGTTATCGAACACGGGGACTTGTGAGGTTAAAGACTATTACTAATTAGGATTGATCAGCTATGCCAAAAACAAAAGTTGATTAGTTGTTTAATTAACTAAGAACAAAAAGTAAATCTAACTAAGGTTGTTGTGATCAAGAAGGGATGAATTCCTTAGGACTTTTGGTTTCACCACAGGCAACACTAAATCTAATCCCTAATTATTAATATAACTCCCTCCTAATCTTGAATAAAGAGCTTGTAGCTAGAAACTACCTGCTTCCACAGTGTAATTCCCCTACCTAATCTAAAGCCAATTCCATTCTCATAATAATTGATTCATTAGTTCGGTGCTTTTGGTTTAACTCTGGGTAATCTCCTCCCGTTTATGCCCCACCTTTCCCAAGGGACGCCGATAAACAGGTGAAGCTATGTATTTCTAACCCTTAATCCCCTTTTCAGTAGTAATTAAGGATCTTATACGCTAATTGTGGTGATCAAGCACAATAAGGACATGCGATTTCTATAGATTCATATTCAAAAATTAAGAGGAAAATATATATTAACTCATAAGAATTAGACACAATGCATACCCGGGCTACTCCCGGGTCCTAAGGAATTATGGTTTTTAGCCAAAAATAGACGACATGGTATCACAATAAGTCGAAAAGATGTAAAACATGAATTTTGAGATACAGTAAGTTGGAGAAAGGGTTAAAGAGTGGATCTGGAGAAGATGGAGAGAATTTTCCGTCGTTTCCGCCACCAAAACGCCTCTGAGGTCTTCCGTGTAGGGTTCCTCTACTTTTCTCTCTCCGTTCAGATGTCGTATCGTCCCCCCGTGACAGATCTCCCAATTGTGGTTCTAATGGTGTCTTTTATAGCCGTCGTACATGTTTAAGTCAAGAGGAAACCTAAAATGTAATTTTTAATATAATATGTGTTAGATTTAACACATTAAAATTTGGTCTGCAGCATCTGAGTCGATGGTATCGAGTTGGAAGTCGATGGTATCGACTTCTTCACAGTAAAACATCCTTTTCCTTTTCATTCTAGAGCAAAAAATATTTGTACTCTGATGCCATGTTGTTACCATCGAGTTGCAAGTCAGTGGTATCGACTTTTCTCCAGTAAATAATAATTATTTGCAATAAAATAATCAATGAATAAAATCAAATAATTATTATAATAATTAAAACATGTAAAATACATGTAAAAATATAAGAAATGATGCACAAGTGATTTTTACTAATTTGGTAAAATATGTATTAAAAAGATATTCAATTAAACACAAATGACAAAGAAAATAACCAAATTAGATATCAAAATAATGACAATTTGTTCATACATCACACCCCTAAGCTTGAATATTGCTCATCCTCGATCAACACTACTCTTGGATTTGTTTTAAAAAGTCAACAAGAAGACAAGTACCTATGAATTACTTTTTCTAACCACCCTCCACCAATCGGTCCCAAAATGTTCTTTGCCAACCACTAAACAAGTAACTACTCTAAAGTGATCAATAATGTTCATAATAGAATTCCACAATAAGATTAATAAAAAACATTATCAATATGAAACAATTAATATCATGGCCAGTAGGACACATGCTTGATGCATCATGTGATCTCCCTATCTACATTGCTCTGATCTACCTAAATAAATTACTTGGAAGTAGATCCCCAAATAAAATGGATGAGAGGATTAATTATGATGGTGGCCTACCATGCAGAGCAATGGGTGGAAAAGATGGGTTGCTATGAAAATAGGATTCACAAGAATCATCCAAATTATTTATGCAAAAAGTAAAAATATGATGCACCTGTATGATGGATAAAATGTGAATGTATGACTTCTAATGACTATTTTTTATTTTGGTGGAATGATGCATACAATAGATGTTTCATCCTAATTATGAGTATAAGTGGAAAGGTGTTTATAAAAAGAATCACAATCCCCTCCTTTGTTGCTTATAGAGAATATGGAATTGAACTTAAAATCTTTTTTCTCCTTTTCTCCTATTTTTTCTTTTTCTTTTTCAATATCTCTATTTTTTTCTTGCCCGATTTTTAGCAAGATGAACAGTTCATGCTTTGGATTTTTTTATTTGGAGAAGGAGTAAGGAGATACAACTTTTTTTATGCTCTTTCATGAGAGAAGACCGCAGAAGATAATAAATATGTAACATCTAATGAAATATGCAATGCAAATGCAACTATATGAAATTTTATTATGCAAACTACAAATGCTCAAAAGAGATTATATGATTTTTTTCCTTTTCTAATGCATAATAAAATGAACTAACTATATGCGTGCTTCCTATCATGCCATGTAATGCATACAAGAGGAAAATAACTTGGATTAAACTTGGTCATCCTATGGTGGTGAATGAAGATGAATGGAAGGTGGATGAGATCACATGACTAAGAGACAATGTCTTTCCCAACCTTAATATGTCCCTCTTCTATCAACATGTGTAACAGGGTAACCTTAGAGTTTATTTCTAAAATTCACATTAAAGGTCACGTTACTGTTTGGTTGGTTTGGACTCAAACATCGTCGTCATAACACAAGCCATAGGGTTAAGTTAGGTTTTTCATTCAATCAGTATGTTTTCAAGATGACTAATCCAAACAATTCCTCCAGTTATGTACTCTTAAACATATCAAATTTATCTTAAAGAGCAAAGCATAAAAGCACATTCAAATTTTTATTTAGAATTTTCATAATTGATACCACATCATCAACAAATGGCTAATCCTAACCAAAATTTTATATTTTTGTCCACAAGTACACTAGATAGAAGTGGACTCTAAAAACAAAATGAAAAATCTAATTTTTCTAAAACAAAAATATGTAGATGTATGATATAAAGAAAAGATTCAAGAAGTAAAGATAGAAGCATTGTTCCATTCCTCCCCCTAAGCTTGAATATGACATTGTCCACAATGTCAAAAGTAAAGGAAGACAAATGGAACGATTGTACCGATATGTGAGCTCAGATCTGGGAAAAACACGGGTGGGTGGGATCCACTCCAATAAGCACTCGATCTTGGTGAAGTGTCGATGCTTACTCAGCTTGTGAGATGTCACTGATGAGAACTCAGTACTACCGACAGTGGAGTCGGTGGTACCGACTCAATGTGTCCCTGTACACTGAATGCACATATTAAGACACCTTTTTTACTTACATCAAAACTAGATATCACAATCTACAAATAAAATGTAAAAGTAGAATTGAAAGTTTAACAAAATAAACCTAATTGGTGGGTTGCCTCCCACAAGCTTCCTTGTTTAATGTCCTAGGATGGACACATGTCAATCAACAATAATCAGGTGGTCATGGAGGAGGGTAAAGCTCTCTCCGCCTCTTCCTTCTAAACTTTTGGTTTCTTGCAAAAATGATAAAAAATAAATAATAGTCAGAAGACCAACATGTATGGTTGACGTTCCATTTCAATAGTAAATTAGCATTGCAATGAACATGAACATGAACACGAACACAACTCACAATCAAGTCTTGATGTGGGAACACATGCAGAAATAGATAGCCATGAGGTGAAAGGTATAAAGATGATTGATCCTTAATTTCTATGACCATCCCCAATGGATCACTCCTATCTACACATAATGGAGGGGTAATATCAAAGGTGAATTTCTATGCCTCCTCCTCTTCTAATAATTCAATTCCCCCACATTCATTAATATCATCACAAAAACTTTCAAAATTATCATCTGGATATATATCCCACATAGGATCCTCAATAAGGAAATGAAGAGATGGGTCTTGTGGTGAATGAATTATGTGATGAGTAATGGGAAATTCATACACCTTTTCACTCTCAATATCCTCTTCCTTACTCTCTTCCTCCTCTCTAAGATCACTATCAAATAAAGCACCTTCTGGATCCTCCTCTCCTTCACTCATATCCCAAATACATGTATCAAAATTATCATCCACCTTATTTGCATCATTCTTCTCATCTTCCTCATCAGATCCCCAATCATATTCAAAATCAATCCTAGGATTCGAGGGTGTGGGTGTGGTCTCAATGGAAGGACATGGTAGAGGTGATTCTAAAACTTCTTCCAGTATGTTCTCCTCACTCTCTAATTCCTCATCCTCAACCTCAACTTCTTCCATTTTCTCTACTCTACCCCAACCTCCATTAGAAATAGGACATTTGCGATTTAAAACATATTGAACCATAATCCTAATATGCTCATGATGAATTTCCTTTGAGATTTTCTCATGATGTAATGAAGGTGGACTCAGACATCTATAACCTACATGTGTATTTCCACACTCAGAACAAATAGGGGCCATGTACTTTTTTTTTTCTTTTTTTTTAATGAAAGAAGACTAAATACAAATAAATATTTAGATGAATATGTACAATGCCTAAACTAATAGTATTTTTTTATGTAATGAAAATGGGAAAAATAAAAAAATTATAAAAAAAAAGAAAATAAATACAATGGCCTAGAGTGGTCAATCCTAACTTTTTATAGTGTTAACCATGCCAACTCCCCGGCAACGGTGCCAAAAACTTGACATGCATATAACGTGCGTGTAATACGCAAGTGTACGTGTCGAAGTAATATGGAATTATGAGTCCCAAGTTATCGAACACGGGGAGTTGTGAGGTTAAAGACTATTACTAATTAAGATTGATCAGCTAAGCCAAAAACAAAAGTTGATTGGTTGTTTAATTAACTAAGAATAAAAAGTAAATCTAACTAAGGTTGTGATCAAGAAGGGATAAATTCCTTAGGACTTTTGGTTTCACCACGGGCAACACTAAATCTAATCCCTAATTATTAATATAACTCCCTCCTAATCTTAAATAAAGAGCAAGTAGCTAGAAACTACATGCTTCCACAGTGTAATTCCCCTACCTAATCTAAAGCCAATTACATTCTCATAGTAATTGATTCATTAGTTAGGTGCTTTTGGTTTAACTCTGGGTAATCTCCTCCCGTTTATGCCCCACCTTTCCCAAGGGACACTGATAAATGGGTGAAGCTATGTATTTCTAATCCTTAATCCCCTTTTCAGCAGTAATTAAGGATCTTATACGCTAATTGTGGTGATCAAGCACAATAAGGACATGCGATTTCTATAGATTCATATTCATAGAGGAAAATATATATTAACTCATAAGAATCAGACACAATGCATACCCGGTCTACTCCCGGGTCCTAAGGAATAACGGTTTTTAGCCGAAAATAGACGACATGGTATCACAGTACGTCGAAAAGATGTAAAACATGAATTTCGAGATACAATAAGTTGGAGAAAGGGTTAAAGAGTGGATCTGGAGAAGATGGAGAGAATTTGCCATCGTTTCCGCCACCAAAATGCCTTTGAGGTCTTCCATGTAGGGTTCCTCTACTTTTCTCTCTCTATTTGGCTGTTGTATCATCCCCCGTGATAGATCTCCCAATTGCGGTTCTAATGGTGTCTTTTATAGCCGTCGTACATGTTTAGGTCAAGAGGAAACCAAAAATGTAATTTTTAATACAATATGTGTTAGATTTAACACATTAAAATTTGGCTTGCATCATCTAAGTCGATGGTATCGAGTTAGAAGTTGATGGTATCGACTTCTTCACAGTAAAGCGTCCTTTTCCTTTTCAATCTGGAGCAAAAAATATTTGTACTCTGATGCCATGTCATTACCATCGAGTTGCAAGTCGATGGTATCGACTTTGCTCCAGTAAATAATATTATCTGCAATAAAATAATCAATGAATAAAATCAAATAATTATCGTAATAATAAAAACATGTAAAATGCATGTAAAATATATGTAAAAATATAGAAATGATGCACAAGTGATTTTTACTAATTTGGTAAAATATGTATTAAAAATATATTCAATTAAATACAAATGACAAAGAAAATAACCAAATTAGATATCAAAATAACAACAATTTGTGCATACATCAGTGACTCAAACCATATTTAGTAAGCATCCAAAGATAATTCGGTAGAGTAAGACATGCACGATGTGGACATTCGCCGTGTTGAAATCTAGAAAAATCATGAATCAACCTTGGGAAATAACAAACAAATTTGAATCTAGCTAAAGTTCATATATACAAGATGATACAATATTAAAGTACTACACATACATCTACAAAAGTCATCATCTCAAGCTTGCCTATTCATTTCTTACATGGCACCCTACTATTGCATCTGTCTTGATGATAACAAGTAGCGAGGGAGGCATGCAAACAACCCATAGGACCACTCAGAGTAACTGCCTATTGGGACAGAAGAGTTCATAGCCCATGAGTTGTAGAATGAAGATCAATGAAAATAATAACTTCAAATATTTCCAGCCAAATAGAAATAACATGTTAAAACATACCTTAATGAGGACCACTAAGCCACCACAACTCTTGGTAGCCCTCATAGTTCCCTTTACAAAGAATTCTCCCACAAGACACCTCCTCAAGCACGTCATTAGGTGTATATGCCTTCACCCCAATCAAAAGAAGGAACTACATACAAGTCAAGATGATAGGAGAACCCATCAATATCTTCTATAATTCTAAAATTGTTACGCATATGGAAACCAATGATCAACACAAAAAGAAACACACTGGTCCTAAGGGTGGTGAACAATGGATCACTCCATGCCTCTCCCTCTTATGAAATAAAGTCACACAAGGTTGTGTGAACTTGAATTCATATCTATAAACCATCCCAATATCATTAGGTTTCACTCCTAATATCTCAACAAGGTGATGTTGTGCTCACTCTTGCTTATCTGGGAAAATATGAATGGTATTCATGCCCAAACCTAGTGTCTTGACCTGGAAAACTGACTTAAGGTGACGTCTAGCTTGCCAAAAGATAAATGGAAAGTGCTAGTCTCTGGGATAAAATTCTCAATCAAGGGGATAAGATAACTCTTGACAATTATCGAACAATGAAGAATAATTTCAAAGTCAATCCCCTCAATTAACTATCATTACTCATAAACCAATCCATCATACAACATCATCATCTTGTTCCAGCGGAACCTTAGATATGCATTAGAGATCTGGGTGTACTTGGTCCTTTTGGTTCTGCACTAAAACATGGATAGATTATGAGGCCATATAGTTGAGCCTTGATGAGGATGTCAAGAGTCTAAGTGGGGGAGATTGTAACATCCCAGGATTTGAGGACTCAGATAAAATGATCTTAAAAGGAATGATTGGACTACCTATATCACCAAGGTGCACCTCCTTTTTAGGGAGCCCATCACTAAGAACTCCATGATTAAGCATACTCATCTTGGAGTAGTATTGGGATGGGTGACTAGTCAAGAAGTTGATCTGAAATTGTGCATGAGTGAGGACAAAGCACGCAGTTAAGACTAGTGGTGG
Source organism: Alisma plantago-aquatica (assembly GCA_963693085.1). Lineage (NCBI taxonomy): Eukaryota > Viridiplantae > Streptophyta > Magnoliopsida > Alismatales > Alismataceae > Alisma > Alisma plantago-aquatica. The sequence continues at coordinate 862,131,079 of OY856414.1, read as the reverse complement.
TTTGTGGAGCTAGTCTTCATTCCTAAAACTCTACTAGAGCCTTGGGAAGTGGGCTCGGGCATTACAATGATGGTGCTATTTGGATTGTGGGATAACTTCTGCCAACTAAAAGGTTTGTGTTTCATCCATGCATGCTATCTATGAACATACATCGACAAGGTTGTAGAGTGGGCCATGAGGTATAATGTTAGAACTTTTCCCCTAGTCAGTTTCCCTTTATTTTCTAAGACTGAGTCCAATTTTTATGCACATTGATAGTCCTTATACTTTATCATTTGTTCTACCTTTTAGGTCCTTGGAGTGCAAGGGTGGCTCCATCAATTAGGATATCCCTTTCCAATATGTCTGGACTGCACGACTCAAAGACTGGCATGCCACAGACCCAAGTGGGCCCCGCCTATAGGAGGGGAATTGGCTCTGATCCCATTTGTAATGCCTGAGCCTACTGCCCAAAGCTCTAGTAGAGTTTTAGAAATGAAGACTGGCCCCACAAACCACCACTAGCCTTAATTGTGCACTTTGTCCTCACTCACGCACAAGCCAAGATCAACTTCATGACTGGTCACCCATCCCAATAATACTCCGAACTAAGCATGCTTCACTATGGAGTTCTTAGTGATGGGCTCCCTGAAAAGGAGGTGCACCTTGGTGATATGGGTAGACCAATCATTCCTTTTAAGATCAATTTATTTGAGGCCTCAAATCCTGAGACGTTACAACAATGATGCCTACCCAGAGAAAATCAAGATCAAAAAGATTGATATCCAAATTTGAACTTAGCACACAAAAGCATCATAACATAGCATTGATACTCCTAAGTGACACCACCATCACCAACATCTTGCTTGTCCACACAAAAATCCTCCTTAGGAATGACAGCCTTATCAACACCATCTACAAGATACCATATGTAAATTCACATTCACAATAAAATCATCTTCATATAACAACTCAAATCAACTCAATTCTACACTAGATGATCACAAAAATGTTAAAAAAAAGCTGAGTCATAAATCAAAAGCGCATTTGGTAATCCTCAATCTCTAGGCCATAATGAATTATGGGAAGGAAAAAAATCTAGATTTTACCATCAAGGGCCAAAATGGCCTAACTAAATACTACAAAATGAAGGTTATATCTCTCTAGAGATGAATGAAGATGGAAACAACCGAAAACACTAGAGAAATAGGATATTTGATGCACCGCTGCCACCAAAAATCTATTGCATGCCATCCTATCAGATCCAACTTGCATAACTCTATAATTTACAGGGTCCACCTATGGCAAATTAGCATGATGTGCCCATGATCTTCTCTCTTCGGGTGTCGTTAGTATTGTCATTTACTCGAGCAATCTCATTGAATGTCACTGCTGCTTGAAAATAGGTGAAATGAGAGAGGTGTTTGACCTCCTCTCAATTCCCCTCCTTTCAAAAACAAGATTTTTGGCAAAAATTATAAACATGTGTCATGATTTTCAAAAAAAATCCTAGATACTTCCAAAATCATTAAAAAGTAGAATTTGAAAATTGCTAATGTATTATAGAAAAATATACAATATGAAGATTTAAAAATATTTCCCCAAAAGTTAATAATTTACTTATTTTCTTTGAGAAATAATTCTTTAACTATTTGTAGGGTCAAACTCTAATATATCATAGCCTACATCATGACCTAGAACTGAACAAATTTGAAGCCTAATTTACATAAATCCTTTTGGGTTCTAGATCATAACCTAAAACTAAACCAATTGTGCCTTTCATATTCAAATGTTTTTGGGTCTGGGACTATGACCAAAAATCAAGTTAGGCTTGCACCCTTATCTTTTGAATCTATTTTGATCTTGGATCTTAATATAAATATGCACCAATCTTGTGTTGGTATTTCCACACTAGACTACAAGCCTTGTCTAAAATAGGCACCTTTATACTTTACATGTTACAACCTCTTTGGGTCCTGACATGAAATAGGCCCAACCCTTATTTCCATTTTTCAGATCCTCTTTCCCTTCCTAAATCATGACCCAAAGATTTCCTATGTTTTCATCCATACATCTAGTAGGAGCTTTTGGTAATCACATACACGCAAATCAAGTGATAACTAGAAATTTGGGGATATCTCTCATCAACAGTCTCGAGGAACAGACAATGAATTAGTGATGGAACTCATTTTAGAGACCAATCTATCACTAGATGATAGCCTAATGCCTGATTTGAAGTTACCTTGGGCACCTATGAAGATCACACATGCTCTAGGTGATAGATAATTGACTGACAAAACAACTAGGCATAAAGGCCACCTTATAGCTAGGAATTTGTCTAACACCCAATATCCAATCTTGAGTGATCAAAGCCCTATCCCACATAGGCAACTCACCATATTTTACCTTTTTAGGGTCTTGGTCCTAACTCTAGTTTGTCCACTCCACCAAATTCCAAAGTGAAAACAAAAAAAAAATATTAACAATTAAAAACTAGGAAAAAGAAGATAGATGATGATTACTTTCAAAGATCATTGCCAAATAGTTTCCATAATTGTCATGAGAACAAATTATGGATGTTTATTATTTATAACAAACCTCCATCCTATCTGCTTTTATCACATCCCCCTTTTCTCACTAAGGCATGAGTTAGTGCAAAAACCAGACATGATGACTAAGAACTATAACGTTAATATGAGAATATCTCACCACAGACAAAATTTGGATAGTTAGTCATCACATGGGGAATGAAAGATTGGTCAGGCATAGGAAAATGCCTCATACAAAGACTATCCTTTTTCTAGAGAAATCATTCACGCCCAATATAATTTTTGTTATGAATGACTATTTCATTAATACATCCTTAGAAGGAAACATATCACCTACATTTTCTACCCTCCACAAAGTTTATCAAAACACCTTTTGTCGAGTAATTTGTGTCTCTTTCAGAATTTTTGTGACTAAATATGGGGTTGCAACTTTGCTCAAGCTGATAGTTCTCTCTTATCTCAGACCTTGACTTGAGTGGATAAAATTGATATTTTTTCTCACTTAACTACAATTCATGCTTATTTTAAGATCCCTAGCTAATATGGAGTTCATTTCCTCGTTTGTTCTACATTTTATCCTTTTTCATACTTTTTGTCTATTTAATCCATTCATTTTCATCCACTTTTACCAAGTTCTGGACTTTCTAGATTGAAAAATATTCTTTACCATACTAAAGTATGATTTTCCCATCAATTTTACGTTTTATAAGCCCCTTAGTTACCCTGTTAAATTGTCATGAACAAAATATTGTCTTCCCCCATAGATATTCCATTGCTTGTTTCTCACAAAAATCCATATTTATTTTGATAACGATGAAGGATATTCTTGAATTCTCCTTTCTTCATTATTTTATTCATTTTATATAGAATCCATGAATTTACGTAATTTTATCCAGAATATTTGTAACATGTCTAGAAAATTGGGAGACATGGTGTATCCTTCCCGAGAAACCCGGATGATTAGAGCAATTTGTAGGTGACATGTGGTGTACTGCCTCAATCTACACCACTCTTGTATGCATCATCACTGTAATGAGCCGCCTCTTCTAGACTTTACTAATAAGAATTTTGAACCCAAACATCTACCTATAGATATACCCCCATATATGTCATATTCCTGGCCTTTTCAACTCTCCTAAATTTGAAGAGAAACTATCTCCCCACTTTAATATTTGCATCACTCGTCTTTAAAGGATCCTTCGTATGACAACACATTCTTTTAAGTGTCTTTAGGCTACATAGTAGTATTCATGTCATGCTCCTAATTGCTTCTTCTATATTTCTTATAACTTCTTACCACTATTTATACCTTATCAACTGCTTATTTGATCTATTTTCATATATTGATTCAGTTACTCAAAGATATATCATGTCTTGCTCTTAATTTACATCTTTTTCTCATCATCTTCTAATCTTCCTATGCATCATCCCTAACCACCGGTGAGGGATCTCTATCATGGGAGTTCTCAAGGAAAATTAGAATCCAAATGCATTGAAAAAATAGGACCTCTAGCACTCTGATGGAAAATACATAGACATATCCATCCCCAAGGGTCCACCAAACCGTAAAAACACTTTATTATCACTTTTTTCTTTTTTTTCCTTTTTATCCAATAGAAACTTCCACACTTTAAAAAATGCTTAGAAGAAGTTAGCATATATTTCTACTATAAATAAATTATGGCGAGAAAGAAAACTCAGGACCTTTGGATGCTTTGAGAGAAATTCTGATTTGGTGTGGCAAGTTTGCTTTGTGGATACGAAAAGCTAGTGAGTATCAGAGCTTAGTTTTCTCCTTTCTTTTGTATAGCTTCTATTTTTTTTCTTTGTTCTTTATGTCATTAGCCAGTTTTTGTCACTCACTTGTATATACTTTCCATAGCAATGAAAAGAGAAACACATCATTTTCAAGAAAAAATGCTTAGAACGGGTTTAAAACTTGTTTTCCATGCAAGATGGTGGTTTTAATTCATCCTCACTTGTAACAAGAACGTTGGATCTGTATTTTTGGTTATTTGTTCTTTTTTTATGTTGATGTTCAATTGCCAAATCAAGTTTATACTATGGGATTTATAATACTTTATCTTTTTTTTTCCTAATTTTATCAACAAAACATATTGATGACTCCTATCTCCTGTTTTATTTTTTTTCCAACATGACTGCCAAACTAAGTTTTCACTACTGAATATATGTGAAAGATATATATTTTTTGGGTAGGATGTGACACATAGAGCTCAAAGTAATAGTTGAATCCTCATTCTCTAGCAGTAGAAATCTTCAACACTTGCCTCCTATAAGGTGGAATGGAATGGATAGTGTATAAATCCTAAAAGATAGGAATTTGAGGTGAAAAGGTATGAAATGGGAGTGGAGTGAGGTAGGTTTGTGGTAAGGGTGGAATGAATTCCCAAGGGAGCCAACTTTGTGCTCCTAAACACTATCAATTCTTATATAGGGGCTTGAGAAGCATAGCCTTAAGTGGGAGCACTTAAGTAAAATAATATTAGGGAAGCAATAAGGTTTGGTATGTAGCATGGATGTTTTGGTTAAATGAGTTGTGATGGGAGTGTGTGGGAATGGAAATTTTGAGAGAAAAAATCATGACGGAATGGTGAAACGAACAAGGGAAATTTGGGTTTTGGGGTCTAGTAGAATGGACGTTTTGTTGGGAAATTAGGGGGACATATATGGCAGCAAAAACAAAATTGTAAACACTTGATTCCCTAATCAGCAATATCTCATCTATGATAATATATCTAGGAAGGAAGATAATAACAGTTATACCTGGTCCTAGAGCAAGTTCGGTGACAACTCTTGATGCAAACATGCTTCTTATCCAAGCAGCAGTGAGCTTCTTTGTGACACCCCGCCATCACACAGACAGCGAGATGACACGCAAAAATGTACGGAACCACATATTACCAAAAACACGGTTAATTAAAACTGATTGTGGAAAGCATATATGAGAGAACTTTTGCAACTAGATCCTACAGAGAAACATGTTATTAAAATATTACAAGCTTTGATATATGTCCACATCTTATCGAAACCAGTTGTACTGTCATCACCAGAGTTCATCACTTATTTATACATACATGACAGGCCACGTACGGCCAGCAGCAGGATATACAAAATTACAACAGCTAGTCATTATGAAACGTCGTCAAACACCTCTGAGGACCTGAGAGTACAGGGATGACTCTAGGACTCTACTACAAAACCACAAAAATAGCAGCATGTCCATCTCTTGCCTTCTACTGCTCTTCTTGCTGCTCAGCCACAACCTCACGACCACCACCACGTCTAGAGTGCTCACCTAAAAAGGTTGTAAACCAGTGGGGTGAGACACACAGTCTCAATGAGAAATATAACTCCCCGCCAAAACTATAAAACCTCAGAAGATTAAAGCAATAAAAATAGGTAACTGATAAAATGTAAAATAAGAGCAGTATACTGAGCCAGACCATTATTCCCATCATTCTTACCAAGATATCCAGGAGGCGTATAACCAAGTATTTCTTTATGGAACATGATTGACAAGATAAGCTTTATAAGAACTTATCACAAAATATAAGGATTGTACACATAACTGCGGGGTATAACTAGATCAACTATATAAGCAAAACCTCAATCAATGTTCCATGTTTTGCTTTAAGTAAGATATACTATTCGGTTAGATTATGTTTTATTATGCCCTGAGGAAGTGAGCCTTCCCTGCTCAAATCCAACCATTGGCCGTGAAGCCCAATCTGGTTCCATACAAGGTCTAAGGAGATACAGACTTCATGACCACACCTTCTCGTGGTCAGTACATGAATCATCAAGAAAGACCGTAGTCTTATGCTTATAGGGCCTCAGCCTCTGGGTCAGCTCCGCAAGCTACCCATCTCTAGCTCACCTCATCATAGGTGCTAGTGCATACAACTGAGTCATGAACGCATCATGCTCATCATCACATATCCTGAGCCATGGGTCTGTTCACCATGCTCCATATATTCGCAGTGGTACTCAGATTCCTCCTATTTTAGGCTAGGGAAAAACCTCGCATATTCAACAATATGCGCTCCAGGCAGATCCGATAGGATAAACCTATTTCACCATCATCATGATATTGATAATGATGGATCTATGGCCAGGGAAAACTACATGATATGTTCATCTATAATTAATTAGTATATTTTAAGCCAATTGTTGAGGCAACCAAAGTATAGACATAGCCTTATAGAATTACATCATTATTGCCATGATCATACTGTCTTGGGACCTCAATCCCTCATTATATCAACCACTGCCTCTCAAGGCATCATAATCATGCATCAGCATTCTGGGAACGCATCCATTATCTCATCATCAGAGGATAACACCTTAACTAGGCACTCAGCCTTATATCAAGTCCTTAGACCTATCAACTTGTTATCTCATTACCACATGGTGCTACTCAAGCACATACATCTCATAGCTCTTACCAAGCTATGAACCCACATAAAAATACCTGCATGGTTAGTATACACATCCATAGAGATAACTGAAGCCACCATGGATTAACAGGATTATCATGCTATCAAGTATAAAGCAACATCCATGAGTATATTACACATAATCTGTAGAAATCATAGTTTTATTATCAATCATAAGCATATATCATGCCCTATACTTGTGATCATATACATGTGTCACATTATCATGTGTAGCAACATCAAATCCTTTCAAACTTCCTTGTTCACAACCTATCATCTTATCTCATTATCATAGTTGCGGGATTCAAGGTGATTACATCATATCACTTGTATTATCATTATTAACATAGAACTATCAGCTATATACATTCTGGGTTATCAGAACCCTCACCAAAACTCCTGCAATCCTCACTATAGGTATGGTGAGCAGTTCCAACCCTCACCAAAAGATGTATCGGGTATGGTCATACCCTCATCAAAGGATGTATCGGCTAGGGTTTCCCAACCCTAAGCAGGCTCAACACCATATCGGCCAACCCCATCACTTCACCTATCGTGCAACAAGAACCCACCAGCTCACATGGTGTCAGGAAAGGTGTATCGTGCATCATCACAGGGCTGTCGCCAAAGGTCTATCGTGCACACAAGCTAGGGTTAGGGTTAGGGTTTCCTCTAACGGCCAACCCTCTCATGGACCATAACGGCCAAAGGGGTATCACCCAAGTGCCCCTACCGTGCAACCAGATTCCCATCATCCAAGGATCATCCCTAACAGCCAGGGCATTCACGACGCCCAAGAGTTGTATCGTGCACGGTCATGCAGCAATATATCGGCCAGCACCTTGGGTTATCGTGTCGGGCACCATACCATATCGCCCAAAGCTCATCCAAACAAGGTGGTATCACCCAAAGCCATATCGAGCACTAAGCTATCAAAGCCTATCAGCCAAGGCCATCTCAAGGTAGGATGGTATCAGGCAACCTCTCTACAAGGTGTATCGTGCAGAGCACTCAACAAGGTGTGTCGCCCAATCAACAAAGGTATCGACCAAGGAACAACACCACTTAGATCAAGAAGGCCATATCGTTCATCTAAGTTAAGCTTCTCATATCGGCCACCACTTAAGGCACCTACTAGGGTTTCTCTATACCACCATATTGGGAATCAACCAAACATCTCAACTAGATGTATCGTTCAAGGGTAAAACCCTAGACAAGAGGCTATCGGGCAGCACTACTCCAAGGTCATAATGTGTAAATCACAACTCTACAAGTTCGTCTTCAACCTCAAGCACAAGGGCACCAAACCCTAAATGTTCAAGAAGATCGGCTCACCTCTCAACACCCAAGAGAGAGGGGTTTTGCACAACCTCCATCACAAATTGGGCAACCACAAGGATCAACTTCAACCTAGGTCATCACATCTCCAAGAGCTCACCTCTCAAACCATGGTGAGAGGAGGGTGTTGCCCAAGCAACTAGAATGTAGACTCACCTCTCAACTTAAACGAGAGAGGGGTATTGCCCACATCACTAGAGCTCAAACTCACTTCCCAAAAACCAAGGAGAGAAAGCGGTATTGCTCAACAAGAAAACCCCAAAATATGGTTCGTCCAGCTAGATCTAAAGGCATATAAACCATCAACAACATGTACTAGAGAAAGAAACATAACATGCAACGGCCGATCATCAACATATATGAATCATGCAACATAAAGAAGGTAGTATAGCTAGGGTTAGAAGTTATGTAACCTGCCTTAAGCAAGCTCCTCAAGCTCCAAAGCTCCAAGATTCAAGCTCTTAGCTCCAAGTACACCACTTTCGGCCACCTCAATAAAAGGAACAAGAATCATAACCACCATGGCCGAAGAGTAGGCAAGATGGAGAAGAAGATGCTAAGGAGAGAGGGGAGATGCTTACCAAGGAAGCAAGGCTCACCTAGGGTTCGACCACCAAGCTAGAGGAAGAAGAAGAGAACTCCTTCAAAGGGATTGGCCACCAACCTTAGCTCCTCTAAGGGTATTGGCCACCAAGGTTGCAAGGGAGAGGTGTATCGTGCAAGGTTCTCCTTTCCTAATACAAGGCTCCTCAAAGAAAGGCAAGACCCAAACAAGGGAAAACAATGCCCAACAGAGCTCAACCAAGCCCAAGACAACTCAAGGCACGAGCCCAAACCTTCCTCTCAACTCTAGAGGAAGCAAAGCGAGAGAAAGACATCTCTCAAGGTGAAAAACTTTCTCTTAAACCCTAAATTAGGTTATTTTGCAAGTAGCACCTCCAACTCTCAACAAAACACAAGAAAACCCTAACCACCACTAAAGGTGATTAGCAAGAAACCAAGTACAAGGTTAAGGCAAAACAAATAGGGTAAGCCCAAAATGGAGGTCAGGGTCCTTACAAGCCATAAACCTCTATAAAGGGATTTCATCCCTGAAATCTGAAGAGAAAAGCTAGGGATACTTTCTCCTCATCTCTTCCACAAGCTCCCACGTGGCTTACTCAATGCTACAATGATGCCAAAGAACCTTCACAAGAACCAGCTTCTTTATTCTTCTGTCAAGGATCACCACTGGGCCTTCCTCATAGGTCACATCTTCATCAAGCTCAACCTCAGTTGGCTGTATCATTGTTCTTGTGTCTGGATGACTTTTCTTCAGCATACTGACATGGAACACCGGATGTAACATGTGCAACTCTGGAGGCAGCTCTAATTTGTAAGCTACCTTGCCAACATGTGCTATTACCAGGTATGGTCCCATATACCTGGGTGCCAGTTTGCCTTTCCAGCCAAACCTCAGCATGCCTTTCCAAGGTGAGACCTTGAGATACACTTTGTCTCCCACTTGGAACTCTGAGGGTCGTCGGCAATTGTCTGCATAAGACTTTTGTCTGTCCTGTGCCATTTTCAACTGTTGTGGTATTACTCTGATCTTTTCTGTTGTTTGTTGTACAAACTCAGAACCCAAAAGCTGATACTCACCAGACTCATACTAGCATAAAGGGGATCTTCGCTTCCTTCCATATAGAGCCTTATAAGGATCCATGTCAATGCTCCGCTGGTAACTATCATTGTAAGTTAACTCTATCAGAATGATATGCATGTCCCAACTACCTAGGAACTGCAAACACAAGCTCGGAGAAGATCCTCCAAAGTTTGAATAGTCTTTTCAAATCGTCCATCCGTCTGTGGGTGGAAGGCAGTACTGAACCTCAACTACGTTCCCAATGCTTTGTGCAACTGTTCCCAGAAATGACTCAGGAACTGGGGACCTCTGTCAGAGACTATTGTTGTCGATACACCATGCAAACGCACTATCTCGTCTACATACACCTGGGCAAACTTCTCTACTGTGTATGTCATCTTTACCGGTATGAAATGAGCAGATTTTATCATCCTGTCCACTATTACCCAAATGGAATCATGATTCCTAGCTGTCTTTGGTAGACCAACTATGAAATCCATAGTGTTATATGATCCAATTTCCATTGTGGTATCGGCATGGGTTGCAACGTACCTGTCGGCTTTTGATGCTCAACTTTAACTTGCTGACATACTGCGCACTTAACCACAAACTCAGCTACATCCTTCTTCAAGCCAAACCACCAATACATGTCCTTCAGATTATGATACTTCTTGGTGACTCCTGGATGTATAGCATACATCGACGTGTGTGCTTCCTTGAGCACTAGCTTTCTTAGATTATCAACATCGGGGATCACCATCCTACCATGATAGCAAACTAGTCCATCCTCGGACTCATGGAACCCATCATGCTTTTCGTTGTTGAGCTCTGACCTGATCAACTGCACTATATCATCTGCTTGTTGTGCATCTTTGATTTGTTGTCTCAGTGTAGGCTTGACTTGCATCTGTGCCAACAGTCCTGCCAACAAAGAAACTTCCAACTGCACATTCATCTGTCACAAGGAGACAAACATATCCCGCCTATGGCATACCAAGGAACTCAACTGTGCCTTCTTTGTGGGGAGAGAAGAAGACTTTTTTCTAAGTGCATCAGCTACCACATTTGCCTTACCAGGATGATACTCAATGGTGCAATCATAATCATTGATTAGCTCCATCCAACGACGTTGTCGCATGTTCAGCTCACTTTGTGAAAAGATTTACTTCAAGTTCTTATGATCTGTAAAGATCTGACACACTTCCACATAAAGATAGTGCCTCCAAATATTTAATGTATAGACCACCACTGCCAACTCCAAATCATTAGTCAGATAGTTCTCCTCATGTTTCTTAAGCTATCGTGAAGTAAAAGAAACCATATGATCTTCCTGCATCAGCACACATCCTAGGCCCTTCTTGGAAGCATCGCAGAAAACAACATAGCCTTTCCCAGGCTCAGGCAGCACTAGCACTAGAGCACTAGTCAGCTTCTCCTTCAAGCTTTGGAAAGCTTGTTGACAACGATCATTCTAGACAAAAGGTACATCCTTTCTGGTCAGCTTCATCATCGGCAATGTGATCACACTGAAATCCTTGATAAACCTCTGATAGTATCCTGCCAAACCCTAAAAAATACGAACTTCTGTCAGTGTCTTTGGTTGCTCCCAATCTTCCACTGACTCCACCTTCTTAGGGTCCACTCTGACTCCTTCTGCAGATATCACATGACCTAAGAAAGTCACTTCTTTCAATCATAACTCACACTTACTAAACTTGTCATACAACTGATGTTGGCGAAGAAGAGTCAAAGCTTGTCAAAGATGATGTTCATGCTCTTGACTGTCCCAAATGTAGATCAAGAAGTCATCTATGAAAACTACAACAAACTGATCTATAAATGGGTGGAACACTCAGTTCATCAGATCCATGAAAGCAGCAGGCGCATTGGTTAGCCTAAACGGCATAACAACAAACGCAAAGTGACCATACCTCGTCCTAAATGTTGACTTAGGTATGTCATCATCTTTGATTCTTAACTGATGGTATCCAGACCGTAGGTCTATCTTCGAGAACACTATAGTGCCATGCAACTGATCAAATAGGTCATTTATCCTCAGCAACGGGTACTTATTCTTGATCATGACCTTGTTCAACTGTCGGTAATATATACATAACTACATCGATCCATCCTTCTTCTTAACAAATAGCACTGGAGCACCCCAAGGTGACTTGCTCGGTCGGATGAAACCTTTCTCCAACAACTGTTGTAACTGCTTCTTGAGTTCTGCCATCTTGGCTGGAGCCATCCTATACAGCGTCTGTGCAACTAGTTGTGTTCCTAGTACCAGATTGATCTCAAAATTAATCTCTCGGGGTGGGGGAACACCGAAGAACTCTTCAAGAAACACATCCACAAACTCTCGGACAACTGCCACCTCCTCAAGGCTAGGATCTTTTTCCTTGGTATCCACAACATGAGATAAGAATGCCTTACAACCTTGCCACAGCAACTTCTCTACCACCATCGATGACACTAAACATGTCGGGAGAATCTTCCTATCTCCTTGGAAGATCCACTTTTCTCCACCGTCATCAAACACTGCCTGCTTGGAACCACAGTCCAACACAACCTTATACTTTTCTAAGGTATCCATCCCAAGGATCACATCGAATCCATGCATATCAAGTGGTATAAGATCCACTTGTATACTGTGTCCCGAGAAAGATAAAACACAAGACAGACACTCCTCTTGAAGCATCTAGGAACCATCGAGAGGGGTTTCTAACAACAGGCTATCTTTCTTACAACTAACAGGTAAATGACAGCTATCAAGCAGACTATGTGTGATAAAAGAGTGTGTAGCTCCCAGGTCAACCAGAACAGATATAAAGAAAGAAGAAAACAAATCAGAATGAAATAACTCCATCTAACATGTCACCACTCGCGGGTTGACTATCGCCTCCGGCTGACTCATAGTATAGAATTGGGCCATTGCTTGGTGTCTATGTCCTCTGCTTCCTTGAGCAGACGATCCCGCTTGCGACTCTTGACTGTGTCCTCACCCTCTGCTACCACTGGAATGTTGTCTATCTGACCCTTGTTGATTCTACCTCAGCTGTTGAGTTAATTCAACATCTCTCTTTGGGAAATTTGACCTTAAATGCCCATTCTATCCACAGTGATAACATGACCTGCCTTCTGTCTACGGCCTAGATGGATCTGTCACTGCCACTGAGGCTCTACTATGCGCCTTCGATGGCGAAGAAACATAACCTCTTCCCTTACTTGGAGACCATTGTGATGGTACACGAGAACTCTACATCTTGGAAGGTGTCGAAAACCTTGGCTTCTTGAAACCACCAGATCTTTGTCCCTGGAACTGAGCATGCCTTTTCCTGGTCATGGACTCCCTATTCTCCCTGAAAGACCGTTCAATACTACAAATGGACTCCAAGAATGTGGCAAACCACTCCCGATTTTCTAAAGCAGCAGTAGGTGTCGACAGCTCAGCACTCAAACCGCCTGATACACTCATCATCTGTCACTGCCATGTGAGGACAAAACCTCAACAAGTCCATGAACTTGGCTTCATACTCGGTGATTCTCATCGATCCTTGGCGGAGACGCTCAAACTGGTTGATCTTCTCATCCAGGTACATCTTTGGGAAGTATCTTCTGACGAACTCTTGCCGGAAAACCTCCCAACCGATCTCCTCACCGGGTCGCTTGTCCTCCTCGATGGTCCACCAGTGGACAACACTACCCTTCAGAAGGTAGACAGCGTGCTTGACTTTGTCTACTTCAGGGATGTCGAGGATCTGGAAGGCCTTCTCGAGACCTGTCAGCCACATATCTGCATCCACTGGATCAGCTGTTCCAGCATAATCTGAAGCTCCGACTCAGCGAAGCCGCTCAAAGGTCTTCCCAATACCCAATGTTTCACCATGGGGAGCATGTGCTCTTGGCTGAGGCATTGGCAACCTTTCCACCATGTGATTCATCATAGCCATCAACTGCCCTATAAGATGTCGGTAGGTAGGATTTTCGAGAATGGTTGGGTCAAGTTGGAGGACCTCAGGCACCCGATCTTCATTCGACTGCACTCTTGCTCCATCAACTGATGCAGCATCGCTGCTCTCGGCAGCATGTTCTTCATGGTTTCCAGACATCTTTAAGCTTTATATTTTGTTGAGGGCAGAAGGTGATTGTAAGATAATCTGGAAAACTCACAAGAATAGACGAAAACCTAGTCCTAGATCCCTGTAGACTCAACTAACCTAGATCTCTAATACCAAACTAACTATGACACCCCGCCATCACACGGACAGCAAGATGACATGCAAAAACATGTGGAACCATATATTACCAAAAACACAGGTTAATCAAAATCGATTGCGGAAAGCATACATGAGAGAACTTTTGCAACCAGATCCTGCAGAGAAACATGTTATAAAAATATTTCAAGCTTTGATATATGTCCACCGCTTATCGGAACCAGCTGTACTATCAACACCAGAGTCCGTCACATGTTTATACATACATAACAGGCCACGTACGGCCAGCAACAGGATATATAAAATTACAACAGCTAGTCATCATAAAACATCGTCAAACACCTTCGAGGACCTGAGAGTACAGTGATGACTCTAGGACTCTACTACAAAACTACCAAAATAGCAGCATCTCCATCTCTTGCCTTCTACTGCTCTTCTTGCTGCTCGGCTGCAACCTCACGACCACCACCACGTCTAGAGCGCTCACCTAAAAAGGTTGTAAACCAGCAGGGTGAGACACACAGTCTCAGTGAGAAACATAACTCCCCGCCGAAACTATAAAACCTCAGAAGATTAAAACAATAAAAACAGGTAACTGATAAAACGTAAAACAAGAGCAGTATACTGAGCCAGACCATTATTCCCATCATTCTTACCAAGATATCCAGGAGGCGTATAACCAAGTATTTCTTTATGGAACATGATTGATAAGATAAGCTTTATAAGAACTTATCACAAAATATAAGGATTGTACACATAACTGCAGGGTATAACTAGATCAGCTATATAAGCAAAACCTCAATCAATGTTCTGTGTTTTGCTTTAAGCAAGATATACTATTCGGCTAGATTACATTTTATCATGCCCTGAGGAAGTGAGCCTTCCCTGCTCAAATCCAACCATTGGTTGTGAAGCTCAATCTGGTGCCATACAAGGTCTAAGGAGATCCAGACTCCATGACCTCACCTTCTCGTGGTCATTACATGAATCATCAAGCAAGACCGCAGTCTTATGCTTATAGGGCCTCAACCTCTATGTATGCTCTGCAAGCTACCCATCTCTAGCTCACATCATCATAGGTACTAGTGCATACATCTGAGTCATGAATGCATCATGCTCATCATCACATATCTTGATCCATGGGTCTATTTACCATGCTCCATATATTCACAGTGGTACTCAGATTCCTCCTATTTTAGTCTAGGGGAAAACCTCGCATATTCAACAATATGCACTCCAGGCAGATCCCGCAGGATAAACATGTTTCACCATCATCATGATACTAACGATGATGGATCTATGTCCATGGCAAACTATATGATATGTTCATCTATAATTAATGAGTATATTTTAAGCCAATTGTTGAGGCAACCAAAGTATAGACATAGCCTTATAGAATTACATCGCCATTGCCATGATCATACTATCCTGGGATCTCAATCCCTCATTATATCAACCACTGCCTCTCAAGGCATCATAATCATGCATCAGCATTTGGGGAACGCATCCCTTATCTCATCATCAGAGGATAACACCTCAACTAGGCACTCAGCCTTATATCAAGACCTCAGACCTATCAACTTGTTATCTCATTACCACATGGTGCTACTCAAGCACATACATCTCATAGCTCTTACCAGGCTATGAACCCACATAAAAATACATGCATGGTTAGTATACACATCCATAGAGATAACTGAAGCCGTCATGGATTAACAGGATTATCATGCTATCAAGTATAAAGCAACATCCATGAGTATATTACACATAAGTTGTAGAAATCATAGTTTTATTATCAATCATAAGCATATATAATGCCCTATACTTGTGATCATATATATGTGTCACATTATCATGTGTAGCAACATCAAATCCTTCCAAACTTCCTGGTTCACAACCTATCATCTTATCTCATTATCATAGTTGCAGGATTCAAGGTGATCACATCATATCACTTGTATCATCATTATTAACAGAGAACAATCAGCTATATACATTTTGGGTTATCAGAACCCTCACCAAAGCTCTTGCAATCCTCACTATAGGTATGGGGGGAAGCACCAACCCTCACCAACAGATGTATCGGGTATGGTCATACCCTCACCAAAGGATGTATCGGCTAGGGTTTCCCAACCCTAAGTAAGCTCACCACCATATCGGCCAACCCCATAACTTCATCTATCATGCAACAAGAACCCACCAGCTCACATGGTGTCGGGCAAGGTGTATCGTGCATCATCACAGGGTTGTCACCAAAGGCCTATCGTGCACACAAGCTAGGGTTAGGGTTAGGGTTTCCTCTAACGGCCAACCCTCTCATGGACCATAACGACCAAAGGGGTATCACCCAAGCGCCCCTACCGTGCAACCAGCTTCCCATCATCCAAGGATCATCCCTAACGGACAGGGCATTCACGACGCCTAAGAGTTGTATCGTGCATGGTCATGCAGCAACACATCGGACAGCACCTAGGGTTATCCTACCGGGAACCATACCATATCGCCCAAAGCTCATCCAAACAAGGTGGTATCGCACAAATCCATATCGAGCACTAAGCTATCAAAGCCTATCGGCCAAGACCATCTCAAGGCAGGATGGTATCGGACAACCTCTCTACAAGGTGTGTCATGCAGAGCACTCAACAAGGTGTGTCGCCCAATCAACAAAGGTATCGACTAAGGGAACAACACCACTTAGATTAAGAAGTCCATATCGTTAATCTAAGTCAAGCTTCTCATATCGGCCACCAGTTAAGGCACCTACTAGGGTTTCTCTATACCACCATATCGGGCATCAACCAACCATCTCAACTAGGTGTATCGGTTAAATGTAAAACCCTAGACAAGAGGCTATCGGGCAGCACTACTCTAAGGTCATAACATGCAAAGCACAACTCTATAAGGTCGTCTTCAACCTCAAGCACAAGGGCACCAAACCCTAAATGATCAAGAAGATCGCCTCACCTCTCAACACCCAAGAGAGAGGGGTTTTGCACAACCTCCATCACAAATTGGGCAACCACAAGGATCAACCTCAACCTAGGTCATCACATCTCCAAGAGCTCACCTCTCAAATCCATGGTGAGAGGAGGGTGTTTCCCAAGCAACTAGAATGTAGACTCACCTCTCAACTTAAACAAGAGAGGGGTATTTCCCACATCACTAGCGCTCAAACTCACTTCCTAAAAACCAAGGAGAGGAAGGGGTATTGCTCAACAAGAAAACCCCAAACTATGGTTCGTCCAGCTAGATCTAAAGGCATATAAACCATAAACAACATGTACTAGAGCAAGAAACATAACATTCAATGGCCGATCATCAACATATATGAATCGTGCAACATAAAGAAGGTAGTATAGCTAGGGTTAGAAGTTATGTAACCCATCTTAAGCAAGCTCCTCAAGCTCCAAAGCTCCAAGCTTCAAGATCCTAGCTCCAAGCACACCACTTTCGGCCACCTCAAGAAAAGGAACAAGAATCATAACCACCATGGCCGAAGAGTAGGCAAGATGGAGAAGAAGATTCTAAGGAGAGAGGGGAGATGCTTACCAAGGAAGCAAGTCTCACCTAGGGTTCGGCCACCAAGCTAGAGGAAGAAGAAGAGAACTCCTTCAAAGGGATCGGCCACCAACCTTGCCTCCTCCAAGGGTATCGGCCACCAAGGTTGCAAGGGAGAGGTGTATCGTGCACTAAGGAAGAGAGGAGAAACAAAGAGCTAAAAGGGATCCTAAGGAAGTGAAAGGCAAGGCATATATAGATGAGGATCAAAGGGGAACCATGGCAAGGTGTCACCTTACTAAGGGACACATGTCCACACGTTTGCCACCTTGCAAAACATATGCACAAACCATGCCACCCACTCATCCAAGGATCGGCCACATGTCCAAGCTAGGGTGACACAACCAAAGCAAGAGGGACAACAAGGTCAAAGGCTGACACACCCATGGGCGACATCCCCATGGCTGACACAAGGTGCTCCTTTCCCGATACAAGGCTCCTCAAAGCAAGGCAAGGCCCAAACAAGGGAAAACAAGGCCCAACAGAGCTCAACCAAGCCCAAGACAACTCAAGGCACGAGCCCAAACCTTCCTCTCAACTCTAGAGGAAGCAAAGAGAGAGAAAGACATCTCTCAAGGTGACAAACTTGTTATTCAACCCTAACTTAGGTTATTTTGCAAGTAGCACCTCCAACTCTCAACAAAACACAAGCAAACTCTAATCACCACTAAAGGTGATTAGCAAGCAACCAAGCACAAGGTTAAGGAAAAACAAATAGGGTAAGCCCAAAATGGAGGTTAGGGTCCTTACATTCTTCTTCAGGCAGCAGCATGCTCCTACTTCAGCAACACTAAATAGTCATCACCAATGGCATCCTAGTGCAACACCATGGATGGTGGTTGATGTTGTCCTCTTATAGGGAAAAATTGCTTGCCTCTAAAATAGTCCACAAAAACCATTGGGAACTCCACATTGTGCTACCAGAGCTAATGAGAAGGAGTTTTCCCTTCAAATGTCAGTGTACTAGCACTTATTCGCTCTCCCAAAATTGTCTCTCACTTTCTATCCCTCCCTTTTATGAGTAAGACTTGCTCGGGATCTCTATTGGTTATCACAACCAGAGAGGACAACAATTGTTTGAGCTTATGGTTGTTTCTGGGAAGCCCCCCAATACCCCTCTATTTATAGGAGAGGCTAGGGTAAGGGTTTCCAATCGTTCTGGGAGTCGAAGAGATAGAATTCATGAATTTTCTAGAAACTTCAAATGGAGAACCAGTCGGTTCACCTACCCAACTAGTAGGCTCATGAATGAACTAGTGGGTTCATCTCATGAACCGATCGATTCATGTGTTTTCCTATTCTAAATCAAATTGATAATCAATGTACAATTAATACAGAACATGACGTCAACAACAATCCTTGATACAATCAAATTGACCACTAAACGGGTTGGTTGGTACCATGAACTGGTCAGTTCATGCCCTAGTTCAGGTATTGTTCAATAAATGTCGATTCCAATTGACCTGACACTCCAACCGATCGGTTCAACACCTGAACCAGTCGGTTTAGAGTCCAGTCAGTCAATTTTGAACTTGAGTTGTTTAATTGAATACCTAAACACTTTCAGTAATAAAGTTAAAATTCATTCATGAATAAAATCCTATTCCAAGTGTATCATGTGTGTGTTACCATATAGGTCCCAAATTACATTAGTAGTGAATGTCCATAACCAACTTATGACATCACAAGCAATGAGCAGTATCTAGCAACACATTATTGCTACCCAACTAATCTGGAAACTTGGAGAACAACTTCAACCTACAATTTGTGATCACTGTTATAGTGAATTTATAGTTCCTTTGTCTCTGATATCCATATTGAACTCAAGGCATGGAATCGTCATCCTCTTCAACATTCAATCCATGTTCCTTGAACTAGAGGAGATTGTTTGATATGCATGTGAGTTCACATATCACATATTGAATCACGTGAGTATGTCCATACATTTCTCAGTCTCACTTATCAACAAGCCTAGATATCAATCTCATGTAATAGAGATAAATCCCATATGCATCACTCACACTCAATCCCCATGTGTCACAATGTGCATGAGCACCACCTTTATGGAAACCCTTATTCAAGGTCAAGTTGGATGGTGTCTAAATACATTGGACATCATGTGATGAGTGTAGTGACTTCACGTCTATGAACCATAATCACCACTATCACTATGAGTGTTGATTCTGACTACCATTCCATGGTATCCATGTATCACTCCCAAGTTGGGTATGTCTGATACATTATTCTCTAATATGTAGCTATCTGCTTGATTTGATATCACATATCATGACTAATGAGACTCTATCATCAGTCAAGACACACTCGAGTCTTGTGTATTATTATTGTCTATTTTGCTTCCACAATAATATTTGATTGTGGACATAACAAGAATGTATGTACTCCTATCATACATATGATCTCATTGTTTAGGTCATCAACCTAAAGACATATGTCATTGAGTAATGTCATTCTTTAGAAATCTATTATGTATGTTTCATCATCTCATGATTGAGACAAACATAATCAATAAAATTACCTTTATGGTTATCAAATCATGTATCTAATGCCACATTCCAATCATCATATGATTGGCTCTCTAGGCATACATACCAATAGACTCCCACTTGTACTTAGATACAATCACCCACAAATCGTATTCCAAGATATCTTAACATGTCCATCATGATTCTACTACACAAGCACTTTTATAGCAAGTTAGCGGCATTTGCTTCTAGTTGATATTTTGGAAGTTTTACATATCCTTGTTGTACAACTTCTCATATGAGATGGAATTGTCATTGTATGCTATCTGAGATTCCATCTCTAACCAGTAGCCCCATTGTTGTCATAGCGTTTTCTACTATGTCATCAATGGTTGGAACCTCTCACAATTTCATCCAACAGAACTTCTTGATCAATACAATATCCTTTGTTGTTCTCAAGATAGCAAGGCACTCGGCGTTTTATTATAGAATTAAACAACTGCCTCTTACTCAAAACCTTTTTAGATTACAGATCTCATTTTAAGGTCAAACACAAATTTAGAGTGCTAACATGTCGTCTCAAGTGTTGAGATGACCATTTGGAGTGTCATGTTGATAGGAACTGAACTGGCTGAAGTTTTACATGAAATAGGCACCAACTGATCGGCTCACTGGGTGAATCGATTAGTTCGGGTAGAGTGAGATGACCGGTTCACTTGGTGAACCAATTGGCTCAGTTGGGATGAAGGAAGGTTCTATTAACTTCCTGAATCCGTGAGAAAGTTTGATCATTTCGATTTCTCAAATTCTATTGATGTAAGGGATTGACGTTTAGCATTAACTGGAAACGAATTGTCAAATTCGTGTGCGATTGGGAAACTGCAAGATGACCGTCACGCTAAGAAAAATGATCATCTTGCATGCCAGACGATCATCCCATCTACCAACCAACTGCTTCGATGCTCGTATGTTGCAAAAATTCAAGATATTCCAGTCCCTTCCACTCCACACAGATCGGGAACCTAGACCCTAACCCCTCCTATAAATCGAGGGGTATTGGGGGCTTCCTAGAACACAACTCAGTTGCCTCTAAATATTGTTGTCCTCTCTGGTTGTGGTAACCAATAGAGAGATCGAGCAATTCCTACCCACTAAAGGGAGGGATAGCAAGAGAGAAACAATTTTGGGAGAGCAAGTTGGTGAATAGTACACCAACGAGAGGGACAACTCCTTCTTGTCCATTAAAGTAGGATGACATGAGTTCTAGACGGTCCATGTTGACTTCCATAGATGTGTGGTGGTTGTTGTCTGCCACTAGGAGGACAACATAAACCTACATTCCATGGTCCATACCAGGAGGCACGGTAGTCAGACAAGTCCCAGTACAACTAGAAGATAGTTTCACATCTACAATGACGAGGAGATGTCAATGGACTTGCTCCAAGATCAGGTATATCCTTGAAGAAATCCTTCCCATCTTATAGTTATTGATGTGGTCTACTTGTGATGGGGAATATGGTAAATAAAAAATTTATTTCTATTTCTTACTCTATAGCCATATTTTCCAATAGTAGTATCAGAGCCACATCAATCTACTATATTTTGGGATAATGAATATGATTGGATTTTAGTTTTATAATTTAATTATTGCATGCAATTTGAATAATTATGTTCAATCAAATACCATGCATACCTTTATGGAAACCCTTATTCAAGGTCATTATGGATGATGCCAAAGTACATCGAACAACATGTGATGAGTGTAGTGGCTTAAGGTCTAAGAACCACAATCACCACCATCACTATGAGAGATGATTCTGAATACCATTCATGGTTTCCATGTGTCACTCTCAAGGCGTTTCTATCCGATACACTATTCTATAACAAGTATTTATTTGTTTGGCTTGATATCACATATCATGACTTAATGAGATTTTGTCATCAACCAACAAACACTCTAATCTTATGTGTTGTTTCTATCTATCAACCTTCCACAATAACAACTGAATAGGGACAAAACAATAATGTCTATACTCTTAACATTTGTATGATCTCATTGGTCAGGTCCTCAACCTGAAGACATATGTCATTGAGTAATATCATTCTATAGAAATTTATTATGTTACATCATTATCTCATAATGGCATAAAATAGAATAAACTAGAAGATTTGCGTTATTATTAAGCCAACCATTTACAATATATTCCATTACAATCATCATATGAGTGGATATTTGGGCATACATACCAACAGTTGTCATTTCCATCAAGAAAAGAAGGGGAGAGAAGAGGTTGTTCAATGCTAGCACGTTTCCAATAGAAAGGTAACTTTCTCCACATCAGCTCTTAGAGGACAAAGTGAAGTTCCATGTCATCCACGTGGATGACACATAGATGTAGACTTGTTAATGTTTTTTTTGGGAGATTGTCTTTGACATTAAGTTTTGTATCCAGATCTACTCCACGACAAAGGTGTTAACTCACATTCCTTCTATCTTGTTGTTGACAAGATCCATGGATGGATACATGAAATAATATTTTTAAAATTGTTAACTACTTCTGTTGTGCTTTTTTCTCTCTCTCTCCATGAGATTCTAGAGAAAAAAAATTATGCTTACAAGTTGTGTCAAAAAGATCAAGCCTATAGATTAGGTCGGTCCAAAACTACATTTGACCCATAAATCCAATTTTGAGTTTAACTCAAGTCGTCAGGTGGATTTGTTATATTGAAAAACAATTTGAAATGTGCAAAATTGTAATATAATTGATCTTTACATGCATAAAAGCACTTTCTAAAAATGTTAATGATATATGAGTTCTAAAAAATGAACATGAAGGAATTCAACAAATGGTACATTTCAAGCCATTTCAAGTTATTTTGATTTTAAATGGGTTGGGTCTGGGTTATTCCCATTCTTATATGTCAATTATAATTTTAAACATTGATGTGCATATTTTATATCATCTTTTGGACTACGTTTGAATACATTTTCAAATCAATTTCACATAATAATTACTCTTAATCATACTAGATTTTTTACTTTATTGTTATCTTTACTTGCTCTATGGGTTGGATTGTAGGTACAATATTTTGTCATCAAAATGGGGAGGAAACACCATCACATCATCCACTAACATATTTCCCAATCAGTAAACATTCAGAAAATCAATGTTGTTGAAATTGTCAGCGACACCCTATGTCCATAATTCAACAAGTTGTGTCCAGACATTAGATACGTTGTGTCAAGATTTCATCATGCCATGTCGCAGTGCAGAATTTGGATTTAGAACTCCCTGAATAGCAACAACACGCCATGTTGACCATCTAACAGCACCATGTCATCATTGATCAAGGTAGTTCAACTTCAGATATTGCAACTAACACATTGTGTTAACCATCCAACATGTTGCATCACCTACATATTTCACTTAAACGTGAATGTAACTACCCCACATTTATATATATGACCCCAAGCTATCTTAGGACAGTTAGCATGGAAATTTTTAGACATTTTGGAGCGGGACTCAAGCAAGATAAAGCTAGGAGAGTTGGAGGTGTTTCAAGGGAGAAATGTTGGTTTCTTGGGAGAGAAACTTCTTCTTCTTCCTTCTTCTCTGAGAAATATAGTAGGTATGTCTGTTGTTCTCTTCTCTCCACTCTGGAGTGAAGCTTTCTGGAGAGTTTCTAGAAGCAAAGATGGAGTTTTGACTCCTTGACCAGAGTTCCAACTCTTCCATACTTCTTCCACGGACATCCAAGTTTATTTCGTTGTATGATGATGTATAGACTCGTTGTCTACTATTTGTATCTACTTTCTACAGCCATGGACGAGTAGATATCCTTTTCTTGGTCATGGGTAGTAACTCTCATGGCATGCTTTGTAGAAAAACGAATTTCTTGCTTAATGGTAATTTAATCATTACTCTATGGATACATCAGTGTTTATTTCACATATATGCTTGACTGGCCATCGGGTATGTATGTCTTATGCTTCTTGTGCATATTGGGAAGGTGTACATTGAAGTATGAAGATGTGTTCTATAACTTTGTTTCCTTGACCATGGGAGTAGCTTGGAAGCTAAGAGGATTCTAGGGTTTCTTATGATTCTACTTCGAGCTTATGCATGATGGTACTATATAAAGGTAGAATCGTTCTATATTATGGGGTGGGTGTAGAACTCGAACCTCCCTTTGTGATTTTATTACTTGTAAATTTGTTTTTGTTTCATGGAATGATATGATTGTGACACACTCCTCAAGAACTACTAATCCAATTTAATTCTTAATACAAGTGATTTATTATTTATTTGGTTTACTTATAAATTGCTTAGTTAATATAACAAAACCTCTCTAATTAAAAAGATCTAGATTGTTGAAGTTTCATTGTTATAACCTCATTTTTCCTAGTTTAGGATTGAAATGTAATTTCTCCTTTTTAAGATGTATGAAGATGTAATTGTTTGATTTGATTTAAATGAGTGGATTTCCTTTCTATATAGCCTTACATAATGTGATTTCGTAGGCCTTATTGGTTATTGGGCCCAATAACAAGAAAAGGAAATAAAAGGAAAAAGAAATTCAGTTAATAAAAGAATAATTAAGATAAGGAGAAAAGAAAGAGGTAGAAGCCTCTAGAAGGCTAGGGAATATCCTTCAAAGAGGTATTTCGTATTTTTTGGATTTCTTGGGTTCCAAGGAGTCCAAGTTGCAAAGATAATAGGAAAGAGAAAAATACCAATTAAATTAGCTTTATTGAAAGATAACTTGCCTATGAAAATAATGCTCTTTTCCTATGGAATTTGGGACTCAATTTTGATACACAATTAGATAATATTGATCCAAAGTTTCCCTAAAATTTGGTTGAAAAAGGATGCACAGTTTATGAGATATGGATTTTTGAAGATATACTAAAGTGGAAAGAAATATATGTCACGATTTAACTGGGATTTAAATTAACCACCGGATATGCGATCCATGGTTGGGACCAAATACTAGTCTCGAGGGAAACTAGAACTCGATGTCCAATTCATAGGAAACTCAATCGAGGATTGTTCGAGTTTGAGCCTACGTGCGAGGTTGGAATGGAGTCTATCGACTTCGGGAGGTTGTTTCGGCCTTATTAACCCACATTTCTAGGGGTTTCGTCACGAATTGGAAGAATCCCCAATTCACCGGGGACCTGTGATGAACCCTATATATAGGGTAGAGAGGGTGGTCGCACGAGAAATCCCACAAACCCTACCCTCGAGACCGAAGCACTGCGATGATCGTACTCATGCCCTCAATTCGACCAAGTACCCTGTTCTTCCTCCTCGTCTAGCAACAGCCATCGTCGGAGGAGCTGAGGTCCATTGGCGGTGAAGGAGTGGTGTAGAGAAGGAATTAAGGGCACCATCGAGTTCAAGAGAGAAAGGCGGAGTGCTTGGACCGATTGGTTCGTTCATAGGAGGTTGGGAGCTCGAAGTCAACCCGAGACCTCGGCTCACTGTAGGCGCATGCGAGAGGTTGAAGACGAACCTCTACTGAATTACCATCTTACCCTCCTGGTCCTTCATTACAGGTAAGGTTATTTTCGTCTTTTCATTTCGTTTGGTCGGGGGCGAGGCATGTACCATGAGTCATCCGATCTCACGTGGTCCAGCAGACCACTGATCAAGTGGCTGAGAATTGTGGAGATTTCCTAATTTCCAGTAAATAGTTCCTCTCTGCTAGAAAATTCAAGAAAATACCTTTCTTTGCAAAAATCATAACTAATGTTAGGATGATCAGATTAAAGTTAACTTTATATGGAAATTGATCAGAAAATTATGAGGAATCTATTAAAATTGTTTTAGTACATGACTTCGTTTCTAATTACAAAAGTACCTTAAGATGATCATATAATGCATTAGACTTAGGTTAAAAACCCTAATAAGAATTAGAGATCAGATTTAAGATTCTTAATGGGTTAATTCAAGTATTAATAACCTGTTGGGAGATAAAGTGAGATTTGAATCTGATATTAGATAAAAATTGGCTTGTTTTAGGGTTTTAGTCCATGGATCTATGATAATGCATGTAGAAGCCCTAATCCAGGGTAAAAATGGTGATTAACTTGAATAATCTGAAATTCTTTGGAATAATGTTAATATCAATTGATTGTTAGCCTGTTAGGAGGAATATAACAAGTTAATTAGGGTTTATGCTTAGTTTTGTTGTTTTAGGGTTTGTAGTGTCAATAATGAAGATGAACCCTAATGAAACCCTAAAAGGAAGTAGGAAACCCTAGGAAGCAAGTTCAAATGAATAGGTCTCGATAAATTGAATAGTGAATAGATTATATGATTGTTTCAGGATCCTTGCTTGTGTGAACTACTTGCTTGCTTGGATACTTCCTTGCTTGGATAATTGTTATCTTATTGATTAGACTGAACAGGTATGTGGTTACTTATGAATAATCACCTTTAGTTTCACAACATTTCTTGAATGTTTTTATCGATCGATTGCAACCTAAACTGTTGGATGTTTGATTTGCAATCCTATAAAGTCCTATGTGTATCACAATTAATATACATGTGTTTCTCGAACCTACATGCCACCCTGATGTACATTGCAAGACCAAGCCCCGGAGGGAAGGTCTGAGTTGGTCAAGCCCCTGAGGGAAGACCATTGGGCACCTTGAGAGGTGACCCCAGGCACCAAGATCAGGATGGAGAAGGTGGCCTTATGTCCCTTGCAAAGACAAAACCCTAAGAGAGGGTAATCTAGGGTTTAGGGCAAAAGCGGTTGAGAAGTCACATAGAAAGCATAATTTGGATTGTTAATAAATTATTTGTGATAATTATGTTGTTAGAAACTATTTGTGAAATTGTGATTGTTCCCCCACATACCAGTATAGAAATATACTGACTGATGTTTTGTTTGTCAGTGTTTTAGGTACAATTCTAAAAATAGACAAATAGTAAATCAAAATATTGTGAAGATACAATTAATATTTTCAAGGAGGATTAGTTAGATAGACTTTTTCTATGGATAGAAGTCTAGAATCCAAATTTTACAAGGTATGCAAAAAGATTTATTTTATTCCAGCTTTTTAGTCTAGTAATTGTAGAATTTGATAATTGTTTTTTATTAAATATCAAACCATGGTTCCTGAAATATTGGGATAGCATCTCTGACCTCTTGGTCTCCCTTGATTGGGGGTTATCAGGACGCGAGATCGTTACATTTGGTATCAGAGCCTTGGTTTATCATTTAATCCTTAGTAATTATTAAATTTTACAAACTTTGTAGAACAAAGGGAGTTATTAGAGAATTTTCCAAAGACAGAGGTGTCTAGAAAAGGATCACAGTCTGGGGGCTGGCAATATTTTCCACCACCCCGCTAGTTGGTCACGAGGACTCCCAGATGTTGTGTGACTTCCTGCCCAATATCTGAGGTTCTGACTCGAAATAAGATACCTTTAGGACTCTCTCATCTATTTCATCCCTTCTCAACCTTAATTCAAATAAGGATTCTAGGATTTAGGGTTTTTCTCTCTCTTCCCCACCTTCTTGAGGTCAGGGTAAGTATGATAAGGATTAAGGGATCCTCCACCAAATTAATAAAAGGTATGTAAACAAGATGTCATCAACATAAGTATAATTAGTTTAAATGTAAACTAAAGTTTGATTGTATGCTTATGTAGATGGCTCGTGTAAAGACTGTAGTTACTCCCGTTGAGGCTACCGAGAACCCAGCTAGGGGTTGGCCTCCCCATAAGAGGAAGGTATATTTCGAGAAGAGGAAGAGGGATTGGGGTGATGAGTCCTCAAAGAAGAGAAAGAGACCCGAGGGAGCCTCAGAAGAAGGCCCCGATCCTAAGCCAGTTCCCTTCGAAAACCATGAGGTGGACCAGGAAGAGGAACGAATGTTCAAGGATGAGGTCAAATATGAGGAGAACATGACTAGTGGTCTAGGACCTACAATGGTAGTTCACACCCCTGATGCCCTATGGATGGAACAGCAGAAAAGGCTAACTGAGGCCATTAATGCCCTGGCCCTCAGGGATATAGACAGAGATGAAAATGGTGAGTCATTTTTTGTTTATCCCTGACTTGGAGTCACCGTTCTGGACTTTGTCAAGATGAACATTGAGAAATTCTGGGGAGAGGATAAGACCGAAGTGGTCGACAAAGTAGATGCTTGGCTGCTGGCAGTCGAGAATGGTTTTCGCATGCTGGAGGTGCATCTGAACAAGAAGGTTCCTTTTGTTGCTCACCTCTTGGAAGGAGTAGCCAAGATCTGGTGGGAGAACCACATCATGGGTTAAGATCTGAGTGAGGATACGATGACATGGACCGACTTCAGGACTATCTTTACATCTAGATTCATCCCCACCTCAGCTAAGAAGGAAAAGGAAAGAGAGTTCACCAACATGATCCAGGGTAGCCTATCTGTTGCGGACTTTGGCCACAAGTTTCGCATCTTAGAACGCTTTTGGCACATGATGACCGAGGAAATGAAGGTGGGTCATTTTGTGGAGCGTCTTCACCCTACAATCAAGCCTCATGTGATGGCGAGTAAACCAGCAACCTTCACGGAAGCCTACAACACTGCCTTAGACATGGAGAGGATGGTGATGCCTACTCAGAACCCACCCAAATGATATTTGGGTTTCACTGAAGGTACTCAAGGACAGAAGAATGATCATAAGAAAGGATAAGGGAATAACCACACCAAGGGAAAGCATGGAAACAAAGGAAAGACACATGGTGAGAATCACTTTTAGAAGTGTCGTACTTGTAGACAGACACATCTTGGGAAGTGCCGCTTCAAGAAGAGGGTGTGCTACCATTTCCAGAAGGAGGGGCACTTCATCACCAATTGTCCTCTACCTGATCTGAGAGGTCCAGTGGCAATGCAACTAGTGGCAACAACACCCCCATCAGGAGGAGTACCAGCTGGAGGTCCACCGGTTGGAGAGAGAAGACAAGCCAGAGTGTTTTCCATCAACAATGATGAAGGTTAGGCAAATGCTAATAAGTTGATCGAGGGTAATAACCCATAGAGTTTTTTCTTTCAGTTTAGTTTGATCATGTAAAAGTAGTTTGATCCATTATGAAACTATGTAGGCATGCTTGAAGTCATGGGACAAAATGTAAAAGGCTCTTTTTTATTTTGGTTCTACTAATACTTTTATTTCGAGAAATCTGGTAACTATGCTTTGTTTGGACATCAAGGATTTAGCCTATGTTTTGGATGTCAGAACCCCAAGTGGTTGGATATATACATCTCTTTTAAAAAACCATGTCTTGCCACTTAAGTACCTGACTCATGAGCTTCCCACTGACTTCACCCTCCTCGATATGAATGATTTTGATGTAATCATTTTTAACCCGCCTCTCAGTGGGAATAGATGGAGGGATCAAATTCAAGAACCGTATTTGGGTTCCTGAAGATTCACCATTGAAGGAACTTATCTTGCAAGAGGCTCATGATTCTAAGTATATGGTACACTCAAGCACTACAAAGATGTTTAAGGATCTGCAGAGGTATTTCTGGTGGCCAGGAATGAAGAGAGACATTGCGGCATATGTGGCCATCTTTCTTATGTGCCAGATGGTGAAGGTTGAACACCAACGACCAAGAGGGACTTTTACATTCTATAGAGATTCTAGAGTGGAAATGGGAGCAAATCACCATGGATTTTGTGGTGGGTCTACCCCGGACCAAGAGAGGTCATGATGCGATATGGGTTGTGGTAGATCGCCTTACCAAGTCAACACTCTTCCATGCCCTGAAGACCACTGCCAAAGTGTCAGACCTAGCTGAGTTGTATATCAGGGAATAGTACGTTTGCATGGCGTACCTGGTTCCATCATCTCCGATTGAGACCCAAAGTTCACTTCCAAGTTGTGGAAGCAGGTATAAGAAGAACTCGGTACAAGGTTGAAGTGCAGTACTGCTTATCACCCCTAGACAGATGGTCGGTCAGAGAGGACAATTCAGACATTAGAGGATCTCTTGAGAGCTTGTGTGCTCGATTGGGGTGGATCATGGAAGAAGTACTTACCTTTAGCTACGTTTGCCTACAACAACAGCTACCAAGCCAGTATCAAGATGCCTCCGTATGAAGCCTTGTATGGGAGACCATGTCGGTCACCGCTTCACTGGGATGATGTCGGTGAGAGGACTTTGTTGAGATCAGATGAGCTCCAAGTGTATGTAGATAAAGTCCCTTTGATCAAGCAGAGGATGAAGAGAGCCCAGGATTGATAGAAGTTGTATGCTGATGCAAAGCGGACTGACGTGCAGTTCACTATGGGAGAGCATGTATTCTTGAAAATCCGACCACTCCGAGCTATATCCAAGAACAGAGGGAAGTTGAGTCCCCGATATGTGGGGCCATTTGAGGTGTTAGAATGGATTGGTGAGCCTACATACCGTTTGGCATTACCCCCTCAGTATAGTATGATGCATGATGTGTTTCATGTGTCCAATTTGAAGCAATATGTGCAAGATCTAAGCCATGTACTGAGCATTGAGCCTATTGAGCTTCAAGGGAAGCTGACATATACTGAGTCACCTTTGTAGATTCTAGATACCAAGGTGAAAGAACTCAGATGTAAGAATATAGAGATGGTAAAGGTTCTTTGGAAGCACCATGGAGAGGATGAGGCCACATCGAAGTTGAATACGGACATGGAAAAAGCATATCCTGACTTGTTTGTTTGATTGGTGAATTTTGAGGGCAAAATTCTTATAAGGAGGGGAGGATGTTATAACCTCATTTTTCCTAGTTTAGGATTGAAATGTAATGTCTCCTTTTTAAGATGTATGAACATGTAATTGTTTGATTTGATTTAAATGAGTGGATTTCCTTGCTAAATAGCCTTACATGTGTGATTCCGTAGGCCTTATTGGCTATTGGGCCCAATAACAAGAAAATGAAATAAAAGGAAAATGAAATTCAGTTAATAAAAGAATAATTAAGATAAGGAGAAAAGAAAGAGGTAGAAGCCTCTAGAAGGTTAGGGAATATCCTTCAAAGAGGGATTTCGTATTTTTGGGATTTCTTGGGTTCCAAGGAGTCCAAGTTGCAAAGAT
Organism: Alisma plantago-aquatica; assembly: GCA_963693085.1. Lineage (NCBI taxonomy): Eukaryota > Viridiplantae > Streptophyta > Magnoliopsida > Alismatales > Alismataceae > Alisma > Alisma plantago-aquatica. The sequence continues at coordinate 862,099,806 of OY856414.1, read as the reverse complement.
AATAGGAAAGGAAAGAGAAAAATATCAATTAAATTAGCTTTATTGAAAGATAACTTGCCTATGAAGATAATTATCTTTTCCTTTGGAATTTGAGACTCAATTTTGGTACACAAGTAGATAATATCGATCCAAAGTTTCCTTTAAAATTTGGTTGAAAAAGGATACACGGTTTATGAGATATGGATTTTTGAAGTTATCCTAAAGTGTAAAGAAATATATGTCACGATTTAACTAGGATTTAAATCCCGATTTTTTTAAAATTGAACGCTCGCTCTCGACCGTCGGATCCATGATCCATGATTGGGACCAAATCCCAGTCTCGTGGGAAACTGGAACTCGGTGTCTAGTTCACAGGAAACTCAATTGAGGATTGTTTGAGTTTGAGCCTACGTGCGAGGCTGGAAAGGAGTCCATCAACTCTGAGAGGTTATTTTGGCCTTATCTAACCCAGGTTTCTAGGGGTTACATCGTGAATTGGAAGAATCCCCAATTCATCGAGGACATGTGATGAACCATATATATAGTTTAGAGAGGGTGGCCGCATGAGCAATCCCACAAACCCTACCCTCGAGACCGGAGCATTGCGACAATCATACTCGTGCCCTCATTTCGACCAAGTACCATGTTCTTCCCCCTCATCTAGCAGCAGCCATCGCCGAAGGAGCTGAGGTCCATTGGCGGTGAAGGAGCGGTGTGGAGAAGGAATTGAGGGCAACGTCGAGTTCGGGAGAGCAAGGTGGAGCGCTTGGACCAGTTGCTTTGTTTGCATGAGGTCGAGAGCTTGAAGTCAACCCGAGAGTTGACCTCGGCTCAATGCAGGCGCGCGCGAGAAGTTGAAGACGAACCTCTGCCGAATTACCATCTTACCCACACGGTCCTTCATTACAGGTAAGGTTATTTATGTCTTTTCATTTTGTTTGGTCAAGGGAGAGGCGCACACCGCGAGTCGTCTGATCACGCATGGTCCAGTGGACCACTGATCAAGCGGCTGAGAATTGTGGTGATTTCCTAATTTTCGGTAAATAGTTCCTCTCTGCTAGAAAATTCAAGAAAATACCTTTCTTTGCAAAAAAATCATAATTAATGCTAGGATGATCGGATTAAAGTGAACTTTATATGGAAATTGATTAGAAAATTACAAGGAATCTGTTAAAATTGTTATTAGCACCTAATTTCGTTTATAATTGCAAAAGTAACTTAAGATTATCATATAATGCCTTAAACTTAGGTTAAAAACCCTAATAAGGATTAGAGATCAGATTTAAGATTTTTAATGGGTTAATTTGAGTATTAATAACCTGTTGGGATATAAAGTGAGATTTGAATCTTATATTAGATAATAATTGGCTTTTTTTAGGGTTTTAGTCCATGAATCTATGATAATGCATATAGAAGCCCTAATCTAGGGTAAAAAGGGTGATTAACTTGAATAATCCAAAATTCTTTGGAATAATGTTAATATCAATTGATCCTAAGCGTGTTAGGAGGAATATAACAAGTTAATTAGGGTTTATGCTTAGTTTTGTTGTTTTAGGGTTTGTAGTGTCAATAATGAAGATGAACCCTAATGAAACCCTAAAAGGAAGTAGGAAACCCTAGGAAGCGAGTTCAAATGAATAGGTCCTGATAAATTGAATAGTGAATAGATTATATGATTGTTTCAGGATCCTTTCTTGTGTGAACTACTTTCTTGCCTGGATACTTCCTTGCTTGGACAATTGTTAGCTTGTTGATTTGACTGAACAAGTTTGTGGTTACTTATGAATCATTGCCTTTACTTTCATGGTGTTTCCCATATATTTTTATCGATCTATTACAACTTAAATTGTTAAATGTTTAATTCTGCAATCCTATAAAGTCCTATGTGTATCACAATTAATATACATGTGTTTCTTGAACCTACGTGCCACCCTGATGTATGTTGCAAGACCAAGCCCCGGAGGGAAGGTATGATTTGGTCAAGCCCCAGAGGGAAGACCATTGGGAACCTCGAGAGGTGGCCCCAGGCACCAAGCTTAGGATGGAGTAGGTGGCCTTATGTCCCTTGGAAGGACAAAACCCTAAGAGAGGGTAATCCAGGGTTTAGGGCAAAAGCGGTTGAGAAGTCACATAGAAATCGTAATTTTGATTTTTAATAAATTATTTGTGATAAATAGGTTGTTTGAAACTGTTTTTGAAATTGTGATTGTTCCCCACATACCAGTATAGAAATATACTGACCGATGTTTTGTTTTTTGATGTTTTAGGTACAGTTCTGAAAATGGAAAAATAAGAAATCGAAATATTGTGAAGATACAATTAATCTTTTCAAGGAGGATTAGTTAGATAGACTTTTTCTATGGATAGTAGTCTAGAATACAAATTTTACAAGGTATGTAAAAAGATTTATTGTATTCCAACTTTTCAGTCTAATAATCATAGAATTTGATAATTATTTTTGATTAAATGTCAAACCATGGATCATGAAATATTGGGATAGTGTCTCTGATCTCTTGGTCTCCCTTGATTGGGGGTTACCGAGAGGCGGGGTCGTTACATTCATACTCTTGTGCCTAACAATACCTTACTACTTGGATGACCTTGATAATACTACATGCACCCGTATACTTGTGGGGTAGTGTTTGAGTTTATGAATTCAAAACTTGTGCACACAAATAACAAGTTTTTGGCATCGTTGTCGAGGAACATTGGTAATTTTATTAGAGTAATAAGTGTGGAATAGTAAGAAAGACTAGATCACACCACAACCACAATATATCCACCATCATGATCATCATCATTGTCATATTTTTGTATCTTCCATTTTCATTTTTGTACTTCACTTGCCTTCTTTACTTGCAGGACTATATGCAAAAGTCTAAAGGGGGTCTTGAACCTTCCACATTTCTAGACCCCAGAATTGAGCACATTGTTAGAATCCATAAAAAAGCAAGGAGGAGTGAACCTCAATCAGATTGGAGGAATCACAACATTCATCACCTTCATCACCACCATCTTCATCTGAACATTCAGCCCAACATGAAGAACAAATAATGGATGATGATCGTCCCCTTAAGGTCTTTGTTGTTCCAACTGCAATGAATATTAGTGGGGCTATCAATATCCCACAAATTGAGGCAAATGATTTTCCTATCAGCCCCACAATTATATAGATGATAAAGTAGAACCAGTTTGGAGGGACACCAATGGAGGATCCAAACCTCCATATTGTTGAATTTCTACAGTATCTAGCACTTTCAAGATATATGGTGTTTCCTACTGATAGGATTTACCTTTTCTTTTCCCATTCACTTTGAAGGACAGAGCCACAGTGGGGATCTCTTCTTTGTCAAGGAATTCTATTAATAATTGGGAGGAGCTTCTCAAAGTCTCTTAGCCAAGTACTTCCCACCAAGAAAAATGAACAGTTGAGGAGCCAGCTCATTAATTTTTCTCAAAAGGATGGGGATACTCTCTATAACAGATCGGAGAGATTCAAAGACCTCCAACACCTTTGGCATCACCATGGTCTCAACAATTGTTTGCTTCTTCAAACTTTTTATAATGGTTTATTCAATAACACAAGTATTTCAATAGATGCAACTACAAATGGATCTTTGATGAAAAAATCCTACAACGAAGCTTATGCTATCATAGAGGACATGGCAGTAAATCATTGTTAGTGGATCACTAAAATGAGCAATCAACATTATTTTTCTTTTATTACTTCCGAGAAGCAAGTTGGCATACACTCTGTTGGTGCATTAGATTTCATTGTAGCAAAGTTGAACACCTTGTCCCAAAAGTTTGAAAAGCCAAATACTCAATCAGCTCATCCAATCAACTTATTATGTGAGGCAAGTGAAGTTCTAAAGTAGGCATCTTCCTCAAGCTATTCTTCCTTCACTCTATCTAAGGAAATCATGGAACAATATGATGTGATAGGGGATTTTGGAAGCATTTCATTTTACTATCATTATTCAAACATTTATAATCCAGGCTGGAGAGATCATCCTAACTTCTCCTCCTACAACAACGACAATGACTAAATTCCTCAACAACAACCACAATCAAAGTCCAAATCAGAGTCACTCCTGGAAAATTTTGTTTTAACTCAAATGAAGCAAAATGATGAGTTCGGTCAACATGGACAGTTTATGAAGGATTCCATTCACCAAATATCTTCTAAGATGGATGAAATTGCCACACATGAACAAATATTGGAAAATCAAATTTACCAACAAGAGAATTCCAATCCAAAAGCACCTTCAAGGTCCTTATTTTAGTCAGTAAGAGATGAATCCTAAAGAAATATGCACGATATATTTTAGGAGTGGAGTTGATATAGGAGAACCTATTTTTCCACCAAATAATACATCATATGAAGTTGTGACATCAATGAATATATTGAAACCAAAACTCTAAGGGATAAATATGCAACTCTTGCTCCACAAGATGATTTTTCAAACAAGCCAAATGCCCCCTTACAATAAATATTTGACACAATGCTTGATGATGAGAAAATTCTCTATGAATATGATTCTTGTTATTTTGAAGAAGATAATGAAGGGACAAACAAAATTCATGTTTATAGGACTATTCCTACTGCAAATCATAAGCATAAATCTTTATCCCAAATCAAAAATATATTGATTAAGAGTGTAGATCCTTAGCACAATAATTTTCTGACCTCAAATCAAAGCAATGGACCTCCATCTTGATCATTCACCATGATAGCTATCTAGTGCAATCCTCTTGAGTTTGTTATATGTAGTGAGGATACTACAAATTTCAAGCTTAGGGGGGAAGCAACCGGTCAGTAGTGTAGTTTTCTATATTTTTTGTTGTTTTACTTATCCATTTTTTGTATTTCTTTCCTAGTTAAGTAAAAAATATATGCATGACCATGATGATTTGTTCTAGTTTGGGTAGAAGTTGAATTCCTTCTAGATAAACTATGTACCTATTGAGATAATATTTGAAGAACCCTAGCATGCACATCCAACAATTTAATGAAAACAATTGGACAATCACTCATGTTCCCATGATATTTTTGCTCTAGCATGTTTTTCATTTTTTCTCACTCTTAGCTCAATGCATGTAATGGATCAAATGCTTTGGATTAATCAACTTTATAACTTTTTTAGAGTTTTTGATAATTGTACCAAATCTTTAGTGTGTTTTCACCACCACTATGATAAAAACGTTTACAAATAAAAAAAATCTAGGTTTTGAATCACCTATCTGCATGACCCATATGCTCTTTAAAGATTCAGCTAGCCTAGGACTGTTAAGTTCCAAAGTGGGGCCTAAATCATGTTTAAAAGGGTTATTCATTTTCTCAAAATGAATTTTCTTCTACATCCCTAGAAAATATGGCTATGTTTCTCACATAATTTCCCAGCCCAATGAAGATAGGGAATTCTGTCAGAAAGAGGGTCAATGAAACTCAAACGTCATTCCATGTGTGTAAGCCTACATTAGAAGCTGAGTGCCATACCCAAAGGTCCAAATTTTAAAATCTTAATGTGTATGAAGGAGTCATTGCAAATTTTTTGATGTCAAGCTGAAATTAAAATTTATTCATCCATGTAATAATAAGGGTTTGGTTCCATATTCACTATATTTTTGGATTTGTCATCATACCTCTATTCATTGCTATATCTTTTATTTTTCTGAATCAATTTGACCACCTTTTTTAACTTAACTTCCAGTTGTGAGTGATTGAAATGAATTCAAGTCTAGTTGCAATATCTTGACAATGATTAGCATGCTATGATTAAATTCTTCTATCTCATTAAGTTGATGTATGTGCCATGCTATTTCTTCATCTATGTATCTATGTTTATTTTTCTTGAGGACAAGCAATGGGTATAATATTAGGGAGATTTTATGGCATATTTTATATCATCTTTTGGACTACTTTTAATTGCACTTTCAAATCAATTTCACACAACATTTACTCTTAATCATGCTAGATTTTTTACTTTATTGTTATCTTTACTTGCTCTATGGTTTGGATTGTAGGTACAACATTTTAGCATAAAAATGGCAAGAAAACACCATCATATTTTTTTTAGGTTAAACGATCTATTATTATTAGATATGTAAGTCTGCTCTAATGCAGTTCATTACATTAGGAGGAAACGAGCTATAGCTACTAAAAGAAAAACTGCTACTGGAGGTCATCCAGCTAGCTTGTGTGCCAACCCATTAGCCTGTCTATGACAGGAAACAAAAGAAATGCTTGTGAAAAAAAACTCTAAGATAGGCTATGTCCTCAAGAATGGTTCCCAGGAGGTCTGCCCTTCTAGTCCCAGCCACAATAAGCTTGACCACTGCTTCGGCGTCTGATTCCAGTACTACATCGGTGAGGTTCATTTCTTTGGATAGTTTGAGTCCTTCTCGAATGGCTAGTGCTTCGGCGCATCTTGGATCTTTGAGCATCGGCTGCCTTCTTCCTGCAATGCGTGTGGCATCTCCTTCAGCTGTCCTCCAAACCATCCTGAGTCTGTCCGCTCCCTGCATGTCCACCGCATCATCACAATTCAACTTCGTGACTCCCGTCGGTGGCCTGTTTAGGCGCTCGTGCACGTCCACATGTGTTGTGCCGTTCTGTCCACTAGTCGTTTCCTTATGTGATTTAACTAAAGGCAGCAAGGAATTCTTCATTACAAGCGAGTGGCAGACCTTGTTCCCGAAAATGATATCATTTCTTCTATTCCAAATTGCCCATAGTGCTGCAGCCATGTCTTCATTTACAGTCCCTTTTCCCGGCCAGACCGCAGCCATGATAGCTTCGTGTATGGGCTTTGTATCCAACTGGCGGATGCGCCCTTACACGTCCACCAGATATTCCTTCCAAAGTTCCCACGCCTGCTCACATCTGAAAAGCATGTGACCTATGTCCTCCTTCTCCCTACGGCAGATGTTGCAGATTCCGTCTTGGTGGCAGTATCTGTCAAACAACCTTCCAACTGTGGCCAATGAGCCGACGATGCAACACCAGAGGAAATGCGCAACTTTGGGAGCTAGACATGTCTTCCATATCGCGCGCCAGACCTCCTTGTCCACATGGTTGGTTGATTGCTCGGTATTATTTGGTTGTTGAGTGGCCATCCAGTATGCTGACTTCACCGTGTATTCCTCGCTTCTACTTGGTTTCCAAAAGATCTCATCGGCCCTCATTGTTACCCCTAGTGGAATAGCAAACACCATATCAGCCACGTCTTGAGAAAGCAGCTCATTAACCATCCCTCGGTCCCACTGTCATGTTTCCAGATCAATGAGTTGGTGGACCTACTGTACTGTCGGTGAAGATATACCCAACCTAGATTCTATGCTGCCATCTAGATTGGGTATCCAATTGTCTGCCCAAATATTTATGTCTTTGCCGTCTCCCACTCTCCATTGCATGCCTTCTAGAATGATGCTCTTAGAGTTCCATATACTCTGCCACGTAAAACTTGGATTATGTCCCCTGCGGGCCTTGAGGACATTGCATGACGGAAAGTATTTAGCCTTGAGGACTTTGTATGCCAATGTCTCTCTCCTGTGAAATATACGTCATACTTGTTTAGTAAGAAGAGCTTGGTTGAAAATGATAATATCTCGAAAACCCATGCCTCCTTGATTTTTTAGTTTGCAAAGTTTCTCCCAGCTGACCCAGGCAATCTTACATTCATTGTCTTTGGCTCCCCCACCAGAATCTAGCAATGGAACTATTGATGGTGTCAAGTCGATATGCCAGTAACTGGAAAATACTCATCAGGTACGACGGGATCGCTTGAGCCACTGCCTTGATTAGAACCTCCTTTCCCGCTTTGGATAGTAGTTTTTCCTTCCATCCTTGAAGTTTGTTCCACACCCTTTCATGTATGTATGAGAATGCGTGCTTTTTGGATCTTCCTACTGTTGCAGGTAGGCCTAAATATTTCCCGTGTTTCTCCACCTCTCTTACTTGTAGTACGTGGCATATTTCATCCTTCCTCTCCCTGCACACTCCTTTGCTAAAGGCTACCTCAGTATTTGATAAATTAATTTTCTGTCCGGATGCCCGTTCATACTGGCTGACAATCGCAACTAATTTCAGGCATTCTTCTTTGGTCACCCTTGCAAAAATAATGGAGTCATCTGCAAATATAAGATGAGAAATGTGTGGCCCATGTCGACTGGCTTGCACTCCGTGAATATCATTCTGTTGTGATGCCAAATTTAGTGAAGAAGAAAAAAGCTTCAGTACATAAAATAAAAAGATATGGGGAGAGAGGGTCACCCTGTCGCAGTCCTCTGGATGGTTGAGTCTTCCTGGTACGGTCCCCATTAATGGCAAAGGAGTGAGATACTGACGACATGCAGTTCATGACTTTCTTCCTCCATAGCTATTCGAAACCTAGCTTCTCCTGTAAGAAGTCCACGAACCCCCATTCTACTCTGTCATAAGCTTTTGACATATCAAGATTCATAGCTATATGTCCCTTCTTCTTCCTCTTCTCACCTTTCATGGTGTGAAAAAGCTCACAGGCAACAAGCACATTGTCTGTAATAAGTCTCCCCGGTATAAAAGCACTTTGTTGTTCAGAAACAATCTTGTCCATCATAGGGCACAAGCGGTTGGCTAGGACTTTTGCAGCAATCTTATAAATAACATTGCACAGACTTATAGGTCTGAACTCCCCGGTCTCCTTTGGAGTTTTCACTTTAGGAATGAGGACCACCAGAGTAGAGTTCACATCAGTAATACTGTCTTCAGATTTCCACCATCCCTTGATATAATTTGCCACATCACTACCTATTATGTGCCAATATTTTTGTAAAAACATGGCCTTCATCCCATCAGGACCGGGTGCTTTGTTAGGGTGCATACTTTTCAGCACTTCTTGAATTTCTTCAGTAGTGATATCCCTTTCCAAACTTTCACTATCAACTCTCCCAATATTCCTTCCCATCCCTTTTGTTGCCTCCTCCCATCCCGACGGGTTAGATGTTTTGAACAGCCCCTTGAAAAAATTGGTGATGATTTCCTCAATCTCTTCTTCCTTTGTCTTCCATTGTCCCTCTGCATCAATGAGTCCCTCAATTTTATTTCTTTTCCTCCTTTGAGATGCTTTGTGGTGGAAGTAAGCTGTGTTCCTATCTCCAGATTTCATTTCATTCACCCTCACCCTTGCATGCCAATACTTCTCATCACGTCTGTGCCATTCTTGTAGCTCGGCTGCCATGCGTGAACACCTGTCAAGATTGCTTCTGTCCGGCGGCAAGAGCTGAGCTTCCCCCAGCTGCCCTTCTAGCTCTTTAATCTTGCTTTTCATTTTCCCAAATTTCTCGACTGCCCATGACTTTAGCTTCATGCCACACAGTTCCATCTTTCCCTGAATGTCATTAGATAGACCACCTTCCCAAGATTCCTTCACAATCTGTTCGCATGTCTCATCTTCCATCCACATGGGCTCGAAAAAGAAATTTTCATGTTTCCTTCTTTTCCGCCTTCGTCTCTGCTCAGTGTTTATGATGACTGGGGAGTGATCAGATTCAATAATAGGAAGGTGAATAACTCTAGCCTGTGGGAATCTCGCTGCCCAACTGGGACACGCCAAGGCCCTGTCCAGTCTTTCTCGAACAAGTGTTTCAGGAGTTGTGCCCCGCTGCCACATGAATATGCTTCCACTATATCCCAGGTACAGAAGATCGCAGTCGTCTATCACGTCTCAGAAATCCTGAATGTAGCGAAGAGGTTTTGGAGGGCCTCCCATTTTCTCTGAGTTCAATACAATTTCATTGAAGTCACCAAAGAACACCGTATGGAGGTCAGTTATGTTTTTTAGTTCACGTATCAAGTCCCAGGTATTGTGCTTCAATTGTTGGTCCGCCCACCCATATATGCCCACTGCTCTCCATTTTCTAGTTCCTGTTCCGTCATCAATCTCACAACTACAGTGATGTTGTGAGTAGGAAATGATACTAAGATCAACATCTTTCCACCAAAAGCCAATTCCACCTGCCCTGCCCATTCTGTCAATACATATACCTTGTGTAAAGCCACATTTTCTTTTCACTGCTTCTAGATCAACACTAGAGATAAGTGTCTCCATTAAGAAGACTATGTCCAGGCTCTCCCTCCAACACCACGATCGGAGGGCGTTCACCGTTTTAGGGTAGCCCAATCCCTGACAATTCCATCTCATGATTTTCATAGCTGGTCGCCGCCAGTCTCCGCTACTTGAACATTTGATGTTCCTTCAACACTGCCGACCCATTGTTCTTGGCTTTCTTGGTTATGTCTTCCACAGGGCTGACCATGTCTAACTCTATGTCACAGTACTCTGATTGTCTTCCTCTCTTCCCGGTAACAGTATCCCAAACGACTTCATGTTTTGGTACCCCGAGTCTTTGTGCTCTGCTCATCTTGTACACCCACGGTGGTTCCTTAGATTTCTTTGGACCACCCTTTCCTTTCTTCCCTACCTTCTTTTTATTGTCCATCTTCCTCTGCGCCCTCGTTCTAACAGTGCTTTGGTCTGTGCATCTCGGGGTTTCTTTGCCTGCTTCTTGCTACGGAAATATGGTTTCTAGTGCTCTGCCATTGTTTTCACCTTCTGCGATGACCTGTGTTATTCCCCCTCCCATGGTCTTCCTAGGGTCCTCCTTCGTGGCTGTGGTGTAGTAACCTTGCCGCCGTGCGTCCACCAGTTCTTCCCTGCTACTGAGGTTTCGCCTTTCCTGATCGTCATCTATTGGATAGTTCTTTGGTGTGTTTCTACCCACCTGCAGCTCGGGTTCTTCCTCCAGCCTGTTGTCGCCCATGCTTTGTTGTCCACCTAACCCATGCGCCTCCTGTCGTTCTGGGAATAGGTCATTTAAGTTGTATTCTAACTCTGCGATAGTCTCCTATAGGTGTTGTTGGCATTCTCGTGCTCTGTACACTTCATGATGCCCTTCCCTAGTCTGTCCCTCATTCCCGTCGTCTTCAATATCCTGACGTTCCTGAGACCTGCTTCCACTGTTCTTCATTGAGCTCGACGAACCCTCCTGTGCCAGTTTGTTTCTGAAGATTATCTTCTTCTTCGTTCGGGTGTGGCCGTGCCACTCCTCGTGCAGCGTCGTCCTCGGCTTGCGCGGTGAGGCTTTGAGCCAAGGTCCCCATTGCTGGTTCCCTTCTTCTCCTTCACTCCACTTGTTGCAATCTCTCTCGACATGTCCTAGCCGCCCGCAAGCGTGACAGAAGTTCGTCAGCCACTCGTACTTCACGTCCAGGCTGAGAAGTTTGTTCTGATTTCCTCTTATGCATAGGACTCTCTTTAAGGGCTTGGTAATGTCCAAGCTAATCCGGACTCGCGTCGATGCTTCCCACCCTAGCTCGTCAACGTCCAAGTCAAGGACATCGCCCAGTCTGGCTACGATCGTCGTGATGTCTTGGGTTGATCGGAACCCTAATGGTAGCCCATAGATTCTAGCCCAGAAGGGGGTGTGTGTAATGGCGATCATCCCTGGTTGCTCGTCCTTCTCAATTTATTTGAAGATCAGCAATTTGTTGTCAAAATTCCACGGCGCCCCGTCTACTACCTTCTTCTTGTCCCGCCAGTCGAAGAATTAGATGATGAAGACGTCCCCCTCCAGCTGTTTAAACACCACCTTCTGCGTGAGCCCCCATGCATGTGTGAGGGTGCATCTCATCACCCAAAAATTAGGTGCTCTATCCGAGAGGATGTGTGCCACCAGCGCTAACTCCGGGTGCTCCGTTCCTTCTTCGGTTCATTCTGCACTGACATCGATCGGTTCTTCTTCCTCTGTCGTTAACTGTAGTCTCGAGTATCTCTCTGCTAGCTCCTCCGCCATCTTGGGGAAAGTACCAAAAAGCTCGTCCCGATCCTTGGACCTGCAAGAGAAAGAAACCCTATGGGGTAGAGGATCTCCCACACGCCCAAACCCTAGTCGTCAGAGTGCTAGGTTGCGGCCGCGGGGAGAGGAAATCTTAATATCTTCCATCAATAGATTCCCCAATCATCTAAACATTCAGAAATCAATGCTCCCAAAATTGTTAGCGACACTCGGTGTCCAGATCTCAACACACCATGTGATGCCCCTCCAAGTACATATATGTCAGTGGAAGCAAATCCTATGTTGTCCACAACACAGATCACTTGGCTTGGAGGAACATTACGAAACATGATATTCATAGCAAAAAGATAAATGAAACACCATGCATTAATTGGAAATATAGATTCATACATTGTTCTTGAAAGGGAAAACATAAATTGTCTCATCTTGATCTCAAACCTAATACATGTAGGATAACAAAATCTAAAGCATGATATAGAAACTAGACTAGATAATATATTGAGTGGTAGATGTCACCCCACCAATCTAGAGTCTCCTTTGATATCAGCTACATTGATGGGCTCGCTTCAGTTCTCTCTTGCTCCTTGATCTAGGGACATCTCGTCCCACGGACATGCGAAACAAAGCAACAACATAAGTAAGTGGCATTATGCATATTATAAGAACTGAAAAGTAAGCATATATACTTGAATTGAAATAAACTTGACATGACTTAACATTTAAGAATTTTCATTACACTTTAGCTTGCATTACATCAAAAAATCAAGAAACATTACCATATGCATTCACTATAAAACTTCCCATGTGGGGCACATCATGCTCGGAATTCCCATCATTGTTAGGAAGCCTATAATGACCATAAAGGTCCATCATTGCGAGAAGCATATAATAAGTTACTTAATTCTCTTATCTTAATTATTAACATCACTATTCTTATCTTGCCATCAATGTAAATTGTCCTCATCCCATAATTGCACCAAATTGCTCATCGGGCCGGTTAAGGCTCATCTTAGTTGCACCAAAGTGCTCATCAATGCCATAAGGATAAAATAACATCAAGAGGAATAATTTACAACTTAAGTGCATTATCTTAACCATCATGGGATATATCCCTCTTAATCTTGAAATTAACATTACATGATTTACATGATTTCTTCTTCATTTTCATAATCATTACATGATCATAGAATTAAACTAATGAGCATTCAGTGATAGCCATATAACTTTATGAATATAACAATCAACATGCAATAATGTAATCTGTGGCATCATCATCATCTTAATTTCATTCATTAACTTGGAAAATAAAGCATAATCCTAAATCATACTTAGCATGCAATTCATCCAAAGTACATATGCATAGTGGCATGACCTGCTTACATGGAGCAAAGAAGATCCTAACTTAATTCCTTTGGTCTGGATTCAAATATTAGTGTCCTAAAATTAACATGGTTTACATTAATTATCATATTATTTAACATCTTAAACCCCTAATTAGGTTATTAGAAAAACATGGTTTTTCTTCATTGAATCAGCGTTTGAAGACCATAAAATCATTTACTCACAAAATCCTTTCCAAAACATATTTTTGGAAAAATAAATTATTATCCTTTAATTTACTATGAATTTGTAAAGAATTGACCAAACGGAATGCTTATTATAAATCAACAAAATACTTTATCCAATTAATGTGTGGCACCATCCTTCATGAGGTGGACCAATCGGGTCTTGCCTCCTTAGTAGTGGGACCCACCTGTAACAGCTCATTGCTTGAAAGAAAAGGAGCACAATGTCCATGGTTGTGTGTGACAACCCAAAAATAGTCTAGGGTAAAAGTGGAAAACAAACAACAGGGTTTGTTCTTCTCCAGTCAGTGAAGAATGATAAGAAAAACATTGAGAAAACTTGAATCAGAATTTTGGATCTGTGGTTGATCTTGAGAAACCGACCCTACAAATGAGATCATGAGGTTGGGGCGATCTCAAAGAGCCAAGACCTGGCCATCGAGGTGCCAGGAACTGTAATAGCAACTTCCGCCATGGCAGTCCAGAAAAGAGTAGCTCGACAACCTTGCCAGATACATCGGAGCTTGCATCTGACAACATGAAATAATCCTCTAGGGCACATGGAAGATAAAGATCTCAAAGATGTCACAAACGGAATCCTAAAGATTGACCTTGGTATGCACATTGGTGAGCAAGCCAGAAAGAGGCAAAAACTATATACCTGAAATCACAATGAAGCTTAGATGGAAGAAGTTTCCTGGGAGTGCCGCCCACTCTCCCGTTGCTTCTCTAGTGGTGGCGGAGGTCAGGGATGATCTATGGAGGTCGGTCTTGAGGCACTAGATAGGAAGAAAAGGGGAAGATGAGTGCAGGATTCTATGGAGAAATACAAAGATGGTGTTTCTCTTTAGAGGATACTTGTTCGATTTTGATGGTTTCTTATACAGTCTGGCATTGTGGAGTACTTGGGGTCGGAGGTGATTGAATTTCAGAGAAATAGGTAGAGTCTCATTGGTTGAGGGCTTTAGGGCATGAAGCCTAATCATATCTGGTATGGGTAAGATTGGAAAGATGTGAGGATTGTGAGAAAGGAAACGGTTCATGATGAGATGTTGTGGAGAGAGAAATCAGGAGGGGAGAAGAAGTTGGTGATTGTAGAGTCCTAAAATCTAGGGACTCATCTGGAGGGGATGAGTCCCCCTTCCCGCAAAAAGATCTGAGTCCACAAGTACTTGGACGCTGACTCTAAAAGAGTCTACATGACATATAATTAATACTAAAACTATAGGTTTGATCAGATCATAGATAATATTTTGATTAATAACTACATGGAATCTTTTATAATTAAATTAGGAGGTCAAATGAAGTTTAAATTACCTCAAATTTGAATCATGGGCTAAATAAGAAGTCTTAAAACTTCCCATCTGGTTAGATTTAGGGTTTGGTTATGTATGTCTATCAACTTGAATATGTCATTATCTCAATGTATACTATTAAAAGATGAGATAAATATGAAGAATCCATTATCTAGTGAATTAATTGACATTAAATTTTGAGATATAGGGTATTTATCCATTCAAAGTTTTTTCACATTATCTTTTATTTGTCTTAGAAGGAATTGTCTTAGAAGAGAGAGAAAATAAGAGAGTATAATCTTATTTCTTTTCATTTTAAGATAGAATTTTGAGCTATTTAGTTCATAAAGGGACAATACTTGTCATATTCTATCAACTAAATGAAATTTTATCATTTGGACTATTTCGTTTAAATCCTCTATTTAATTTTATCATAAAACTCCATTTAGGTATCTCCATTATATATGTGAAATTTTTGGGATGCTACACGTCGTGTCCAGACATCAGACACGCTGTGTCAAGATTTGAACATTATGTGTCACAGTGCATAATTTGGATCCAAAACTCCCTAAATTGCAATAACACATCGTGTTGGCCAACCAACACACTGTGTCATTATCGATCAAGGCAGATCAACTTCACTTATCAGAATTAATATGTCATGTTGGTTAACTAACACTCTGTGTCACCTATAGATTTCACTCAAACACAAATGTAACTATCACACGCTTATATATACGACCCCAATCCATCTTGGGACAATTATCACACACATTTTCAAACATTTTGGAGAAGTACTCAAGTAAGGCAAAGATAGGAGGAGTTGGAGGCATTCCAATTGAGAAAAGGTCATTTCTAGAGAGAGAAACTTCTTCTTCTTCCTTATTCTTCAACACTTGTAGTAGGGATCCCCATCGTTCTCTTCTCTCTATTCTAGAGTGAAGTTTTCTGGAGAGTTTCTAGTAGCAGGGACAGAGTTTTGACTCCTTTAACTGAAGTTCCAACTCTTCCTTACTTCTTCCACAGACATCCAAGTTTATTTTCTTCTTTTCATATATATAGCCTTGTTTCTACTATTTGTATCTGTAGGGAAATACAATATCAGATAGGCAGCGGAAACAAAAAATTTACTGACACATTTCTCATTAACCAGTAGATCGCGTCAATAACTATGCAATGGGAAAGATGATTCCACGAAGATATATCTAGTCCTAGAGCAAATCCAGTGACAATTCTCATCAATGTAGATGTGCACTCTCTCTTAGATGATGTTAATGCAGCTCGTGGTCACACTCAGACTCATATGATTGCTCCTCCACATACAGCAGACTCGGACAACTGTTGCAACAACTCCTCATATTTCACCACGGACTGCAAGTTGACGTATCCCTCCTAGAAACAGCCAAAGGACTCCTACCTCTAGAGTAGTCCACACATACCAACTAGAACTCCTATCGTCCTATAGGAACGGGCAGGAAGGAGTTGTCCCTCCTGTTGGTGTACTAGTCACCAACATACTCTCCCACAACAATGATCCTCAGTTGTTTCTCTCCCATGGTTATCCCTCTCTAGTCGGGTAGGACTTTCTTGGGCTCTCGTGGTTACCACAACTAGAGAGGACAACAATTGTCAGAGCAAGTGATTCTCAATTGTCTGTATAGTAGTTGTGTTCTGGGAATCCCCCAGTACCCCTCTATATATAGGAGGGGTTAGGGTTAGGGTTCCCAGTCCCCAGCCTATGCGGGACTAAAGCGGGAGTAGAAAGGACCAGAAGATCTTGAATTTTCACAACAATTTTGAAAGTTTTACAACTTGTGTGTGCTGAAACATTCATCTTGTCTAGCGAGAGGGTCATTTCTCTAAGTGAAACGGTCATTTCATAGTGTCCAGTTCTACACATAAGTTGGTAATTCAATTCCAATTAGTACTCAACTTGATGTCAGCACCAATCCTTGATGTAATCAAATTGCACCCCTGAGATTGCCATTTGGTGCAACTGAGATGGGCGTCTTGCACCAGGACAAATGGTCATTTCACACAAGTGAGATGGGCATCTCACAGGCCAAGTCAGGTAGAACTCCAACCAATGTACAATATAATCAGCCTCACACTTCAAACAACAGTCTCAACACTTGAACTGGTCATTTGACAGTATAGTCAGTTGATCAGTTGCATGAATTGAAATACTTAAACACTTTAGTAATCAATTCAATCATCATTCAAGATCAAAATCCTCTTCTAGATGAGTTCCTATGTGTGTAATCCTATAGGTCCCATATCACATTGGCAGTGAATGTCTATAACAACTTATGACATCACAAGCAAAGAGTGGTGCCTAGTCATACATCATTGCAACCCAAGTGAATGGAAAGTTGGGGAGAAACATCAACCTACAATATGTGTATGGTGTTACATTGTTTGTATAGTTCCTTTTTCACCAATATCCATCTTGAACTAGAGGCACTGAGCATTCATCCTCATTATTATTCAATCTTGTTCCTTAAACCAGAGCAGACTGCATGAGATATATGTAAGCTCAATATCACATATTGACTCACATGTGTATGGTCATACTTTTCTCAGTCTCGCTAATCAAGAGGCCTTGGATATCATACTCTTGTTGGAGGGACAAATCCCATATCTATCACTCACAGTCATTCCCCATGTGTCAAAGTCATCCAATCATCACTATTATAACAACTCATATTTCAGGACTGTGATTGATGATGTCAAAGTGTACCCAATGACATGTGATGATTGCAGCGATTTCAGGTCTAAGAACCACAACCATCACCATCATTGTGAGAGCTGACTATGACTCCCATGATGATGGCTTCCATGTTTCAGTCTCACAGTGGGTCTATCCAATACACTGTTCCATAGCATGTATCTGTGTTCTTAGTTTGATATAGGCATACATGACTCACAAGATTGCCCCATCAACCAACCCACACTCTAATCTTATGTGTTATCGGTGTCGATCAACCTTCCAAAATAACAACCGATTAGGGACATAATGAGAATATGTATATGTACTCTTAACATCTGTATGATCTTGTTTCGACAAGGCTAATACTTGAAGACATACCTCATTGAGTAATATTATTCTCCAAACATTTATAGTGTTCTTTCATTATCTCATAATTGAACAAAACATAATAAATTGGAAGCTTGCCTTATGTTTTTAATTATCAAATCATGTATCTAATGTATCATCCCAATCATCATATGATTGGTTCTTTAGGAATACATACAAATAGACTCTCACTTGCACTTAGAGCCAATCACCCAAGGATCTCATCCCAAATGACCTAACATGACCTTCACACTTCTACTGTGCAAGTGCTTTTATAGAGGATTTAGCAATGTTTGCCTTAAGTCAGTATTTTGCAATTTTCTCATATCTTTGTTGTACGACTACTCGTATGAGATGGAAGTGTCGTAGTATGCTATCAGAGATTCCCATCCTAACTAGTAGCTCCATTGTTGTCATCAGTATTTCTATTGTGTCATCAATGGTTGGAACCTCACACAAGTTCACCCATATAAACTTCATACAATATCCTATACTATTCTCATAAAACGGAAATACTCAGGTTCTTTTGTAGATTTAAACAACTTTCACTAGCTCAGAACCATTTCTAGTTTACAGTTTTCCATTGAATGTCAAAACACTAATTTTAGATTGTGATAATTTTGTCAGTTTGGAAGCTTGGATTGGTGTAACTCTTTACATCCAACTCTTCCTTATTACCATAACCAAGGAACCAATCCTTTAAGTGGTTTACAAGCACCTAAGGATGTTCTTGATGGTATTCCAGTGACTTTCACTAGTTTCTAACATATACACTCTCGCCATGTCCAATAGATATGAGATTTCTAGCCAGGTATATATATGTCTTCTCATCATGTCAATACATATGAGATGACTGAATATCCTCTCGTCATGTCCAATACATATGAGATTACTAGATATATTCTCGTCATGTCCATTACATACGATATAACGAGATAAGTACATAACAATGCATTTAAGACAGATCTAATTGTGAATGCATATGGCATCTATCCATGTGTTCCTATTCTTCACAAGAATTAGGATACTAGTCCCCTGACAGACTAACTTTATGGAACATGGACACATTTTCTCTCATTGAGTATTGATGTAGAACCCTTCAACATATTACCAATGTTTGTGCTCTTACTTAGGTCAAGAAGTTTTCTAGATCTATCTCTATAGACCTTGATTCCTATCACATAGGATGCTTCGCCTAAAACCTTCTTATATAAGGCACTTTCCTTGCTAGTTTTTAACCTTTACAGGATAAGGACGTTATTTCCCATCATTATGTGGAATATTAATATGCTCCCACTAAATTGTTTGTAATCACATATTCCATCTTCATAATGTCTCAAGTCAAACACTTTGACTGTCTTGTCAAAAAGAAGATTCTAGCTCTGAGATTCTTGCTTCAATCCATAGATTGACCTTTGTAGCTTATAGACTTTATTTGCATTAATGGATTTATAAAATCATTAGTTTGTGTCACATACGCATCCTTTTAGTTATTCCAATTAAGGAATGTGGTTTTAACATCCATATGCCAAATCTCACAGGCATACTAAGATGCATCAACAAGCATGATCCATATGGATTTAACCATGGTAACTGGTGAAAAGACTTCATCATGTTCAACTCTTTGAACTAGTTTGAAACTCTTTGAAACCAATTTACCTTTCCATGTTGATCTTCTTACAAAAACCAATGCACCTTATGGGTTTTACCCCTTCATGTGGATCCAACAAGGTCATACCTTGTTGGTGTACACGGAGTCCATCTTTGATCCCATGGCCTCAAGACATTTCTCAGATTCTGGTCTCTCAATAGTTTCTAGGTAGGTTGTTGACTCATCCCCATGATCAACTTGCCATCCTTATGAGTTATAAGATATCATAATCTTTGAAACTCAAGGTGTGTTCTACTAGAACTTATGGGTTCTATGTTTACATAAGGAACTTGATATTCCACAACAACTTGTGATTAAACTTGTTCCAATTGTACCTCTTTAGGTTCTATGTTTTCTTATTTATCTCAAACATTTCAAGTTCTACTTTTACTCCCACTGATTCCTTTGGAATTAAGTTCCATTTAGTAATCCAGCCCTCCTAGCAACAAATACTTTGTTGTCGAGTTGGAATATAAGTAGTATTTGACAAGATAGCATTCATGTGATTTGTGGATAAAGCCTTTTAAGAAACTATTTACTTATATAAGCCTTCAATACTAATCACTATAAAAGACACTTTGGGACTCTTACCATGCCATATCTCATATGGTGTCTTTTGAACCAATTTAGACGGTACATGGTTATTAGTGTAAAGCATGTGCCAAAAGAAATTATAAGATCAACTAGATTTCATTGATAATCTCACCATGAGCTAAAAGGATGTGATACCTTCTTTCTAACACATTAGTATGTTTCAGGTGGAGCTCCATGTGATATACTATCATGATTTCTCCAGAAGGTCCTCAAACTCTTGGTTAAAATATTTGAACATTGATCACATCAATGTATCTTAATACTTTACCAAGTGTGTTATGTACTTCATTCATAATCTCCTTGAACACTTCAAGAGATTCATGCTTGTATTTTATTAAAAACAAACTTTCAATATCTATTGATCATATCAGTAAATATAATGAGATACTTGTAACTATCTTTAGCATTCATTCTAAAAGGTTTATGTACATCAGTATGTACTAGTTCTAATGAAATAGTCAATCTCCCACTACATATGGTGAAGATGCTTTTGTCATATTTCACAACTAATAAGACTTGCATGTCTATGTTGGTTCAATAACCAAAAGAGTCTAGATAACCATCATATGGATTCTAGAGATGCATTTCTCATTTATGCGCTCTAGATGACAATGATATAGGTATTCATTGTTTGAGTTATCAAGTCATTCAATATATGTGTCATACACATTTGTCTCTACAACTATCAAGTATAGTTTATGACACATAGGGCATTCCCATAAAAGGTCCTATCTTTAAAATGAAACATAATGTTCTTGTCATACAAAACATATAATGTTTTCATTAATGGCAAGTACATAATAGCAATTCACTAATTCTATTATGTGCCCATGAATGACAATTTCCAACTATAGAGGTAGCAACCCTTGCTCCGCACAGCTCCATCTTACTTCTTCTCATGTCATGAAGTGGAGATCTCTATGTCTATCTTCTTTAGGAGATCCTCTATGAAGAGGATAGTTCTTTCCAATGTCCAGACAAGTGACGATGGTGGCACTTTCTTCTCTTTATCCTTTAAGTGAAAAGGGCAGATTCCTTTTACTTTACCCTTCTCCATACATTGAGTGTGGAAGACTTAGGCTTCATCTTAGCCTCAAAACACTTATTGGCCTTGCTTTTCCCTAGAACTCACTTCCCCTGATCATTATCATGGATTTGTCCTTCTTCCTTATTTTGGAATCAATATTCCAAGCATTTGATAAACTGACTATATGATTCATGCAACACTTGCATAATCATATTCATGGTCAAATCTTAACCTAAGAGAAATTTTAATCATTCCACATGTCCAATCATATAGAGTACATGGGGTTCTACTGGACCTCTCTTCGTCAGTTTGCTCTCAAATTATACCTTGTTTTCTTTACATGATTCTTTAGATGTGTTACCATCTTGAGAAAGTCCATGTTTTCATGTTGTTCACGCAACTCATAGTTCATACAACATAGCAGTAGTATTCAAATGTCTATGGCATCATTGGCATGCTTCCAATAAGCACCCATTTAGCCTTAGGCACATTTAGAGTGGGTTCTTATGGCATTGGTCTATCAAGGACATAGAAATTTCATTCATTGATGAGAACATTTCTCAAAGTCCTTAACCAATTGTGGAACTTTATCCCATTTTGTCCTTTTTAAGTATTGGTCACAATTTGAATGTGTTTATGTTGACATTTGATATTACAAAGAAATATTGCAATTTTTTAAAACATTTTTTATTTGGTTTGATTTGATATATTTGATGATATTAATTATGTGTTTAATTAACTATCGCTCTCACTGTTTTATTCGAATTGATAGCCCTCAATATCAATTTGGAATATTGTAGCATACAATATTCTAGTGGGACAAGATCCATATTTCATCAAGTCATGACTCAGCTTTGGTTGATCACCCATGAATTGATTATTTAGGTAGACCAACTTTCCAATTGTATCTGAATGTAACTATTGGATATACGATACACGCAACTCTTTACCATAATCATTTGCATGCCTCTGGCTCCTGATCTCACCAAGTTATCAGCGGTCAATCTTGACTCAAAAGTTGACACGATAATAATGCACCCCGCTTTGGCAGAAACTATATTACTACCATCACACTTCCATGAGATAGACGGTGCACCACGCTTTGGCATAAACTACACTTAGGCGATCAAGCTTTTCATGTGTGTTTCTTTTGGAAGGCATCTAAGACTTTGATATTATATTTGAGGGAGTTTGTATAAATACATATACTTTATCCAATCACTACATATATAGTATGTATCATATACATGCTATAACCACAAATGAGAACATGAAATAAATAAAACACACAAGCGATGTTTATGGCCATACTAATATAATTTCTTGGATCCATAAGGAATTACTACCACCTATGGTCCACATCATATGCAACATGTTGTTGGTGAATATATTTGCTCGAACCAATCACGGTTGATCGGTTCAACTCTTGAACCGGTCGGCTCACCTCATGGTCGATCGGTTGGGCTCTTTTGAAACGGTCATCTGGTTCTCAAGTCCAAGCGTTGTCTGGACTACTCCAGTCAGTCGATTGGGCCACCGGTCGATCGGTTCATCCTCCTATCGTCTGGCCTCCTCAGTCCTCCAGTAGATCAAGTCATCTCATGAGCCGCTCATTTTGTCTTTATGTTGATCATCGTCTCATGTTGAAATATAAATCAAAACTATCATATTTCTTATTACATTGTATATGTGAAACTCGAACTACATTTGAGGGAAAATAGAAAGAAGAATATTAATTTACATTTATAAAGAAGAAAGAGGCTCGGTAGTAGACAGATTAACAACAGGAATAAATAACCACAACCATGCACACACAGATCTGGGGTTTTGGCCATAACCATGCTTCACATCCACCATCAAAATTGAGTTTATGGTGACGTGTGTAAATTATATATATATATATATATATATATATATATATATATTCGTCTGGGTTCTTTATGTCGTGATAAGACGGACGTGCACATCAACCAGTTTAAATATTCGCATTGTATGCAATAAATAAATACAGTAAAACCAAAAACCAATCACATTGATTATCCCAAAACATAATTAATTGGCATGGCTCTAATACCACTGTAGGGAAATACAGCATCATATAGGCAGCGGAAATTTACAGACATATTTCCCATTAACCAGTAGATTGTATCAATAATTATGTAATGGGAAGGATGGATTCACAAAGATATACATGGTCCTGGAGTAAGTCCAACAAAAATCTTCATCGATGTAGATGTGCACTCTGTCTTGGACAATGTCTATGCAGCTCCTGATCACACTCAGACTCGTCTGATTGCTCCTCCACAAAAAGCAGACTCAGATAACTGTTGTAACGGGTCCTCAGATCTCACCACGGACTGCAAGTTGATGTTTTCCTCCTAGCAACAGCCAAAGGACTCCTGCTTCTAGAGTAGTCCACACGAATCAACTAGAACTCATGTCGTCATGCATGAATGGACAGGAAGGATTTTTCCCTCCCATTGGTGTACTAGTCACCAACATACTCTCCTACAACAATGATCTGTAGTTGTTCCTCTCATGTGGCTATCTCTCCCTAGTCGGTTAGGACTTGCCTGGGCTCTTGTGGTTACCACAACCAGAGAGGACTTGCATGGGATCTTGTGATTCGTAATTGTTTGTGTAGTATTTGTATTCTAGGAAGCCCCCAATACCCCTCTATATATAGGAGGGGTTACAATTAGGGTTCCTAGTCCCCAGCCAATGTGGGACTAAAGCGGGAGCGGAAAGGATCGGAAGATCTTTAATTTTCACAACAATTATAGAACTTTCAAAACTTGTGTGTGCTGAAATGGTCATCTCGCACACGAGATAGTCATTTTTCCCAACGAGACGGTCGTCTCACACGCGAGATGGTCATTTTGCTAAGAAAAATGATCATTTCACAGTTTCCAATTCTGCACATATGTTTGTAATTCAATTCCAATTAATACTCAACTTGATGTCAGCACCAATCCTTGATGCAATCGAATTGCACCCCTGAGACGGCCGTTTGGTGCAATTGATATGGGTGTCTCGTACTAGGCCAAATGGTTATTTTGCACAAGTGAGACGGGCGTCTCGTGGGCCAAATCAGGAAGAATTCCAACCAATGTATAGTATAATCAGCCTAACACTCCAAACAACAGTCTCAACACTTGAACTGATCGTTTGGTAGCCTAGTCAACTGATATGTTGTGTGAATTGAAATACCTAAACACTTTAGTAATCAATTCAATCATCATTCAAGATCAAACTCCTCTTCTAGATGAGTTCCCAGTGTGTGTGACCCTATAGGTCCCATATCACGTTGGCAGTGAATGTCCATAACAACTTATGACATCGCAAGCAAATAGTGGTGCCTAGTCGCACATCATTGCTACCCAAGTAAATGGGAAGTTGGAGAGAAACTTCAACCTAGAATCTTTATATGGTGTTACAGTGTTTATATAGTTCCTTTGTCACTGATATCTAGATTGAACTAGAGGCATATAGCAGTAATCCTCATTATTATTCAATCTTGTTCCTTGAACCAGAGCAGACTGCATGAGATATATGTAAGTTCAATATCACATATTGACTCACATGGGTATGGCCATACTTTTCTAAGTCTCACTAATCAAGAGTACTTGGATATCATACTCATGTTGGAGAGACAAATCCCATATCTATCACTCATAATCATTCCCCATGTGTCAAAGTCACTCAATCATCACTGTTATAACAACTCATGTTTCAGGATTGTGTTTGATGATGTCAAAGTGTACCCAACAACATGTGATGAGTGCAGTGATTTCAGGTCTAAGACCCACAACCATCACCATCATTATGAGAGCTTACTATGACTTCCATGATTATGTCTTCCATGTGTCAGTCTCATGGTGTGTCTCTCCAATACATTGTTCCATAACATGTATATGTGTGTTTGGTTTGATATAGCCATATCATGACTCACAAGATTGTGTCATCAACCAACCCATAATCTGATCTTATGTGTTATTGTTATCAACCTTCCACAATAACAACCGATCAGGAACATAATGAGAATATGTATATGTACTCTTAACATCTATATGATCTCGTTTTGACAAGGCTAATACTTGAAGATATGCATCACTGAGTAATATTATTCTCTAGACATTTATAGTGTTTGATCATTATCTCATAACTGAATGAAACATAATAAATTGGAAGCTTACATTTTATTTTTTAATTATCAAATCATGTATTTAATGCCTCATCCCAATCATCATATGATTGGCTCTCAGGGCATACATACCAACAGCATCTACTTTCTACAACCATGGATGAGTAGATCTCCTTTTCTTAGGCATGGGGGAGTAACTCTCATGTCATGCTTTATAGAACAACAAATTTTCTTGTGTAATGTTAGTTTAATCCTTATTCTATAGATACATCAGTGTTTATTTCACATATATTCTTTACTGGTCATCTTTTATGTGTGTCTTACGCTTCTTGAGGTGTACATTGAAGTAAAGAGATGTTTTATGTAGCTTTGTTTCCTTGACCATGGGAGTAGCTTGGAAGTAAAGGGGATTCTAAGGTTTGTGATGGTTCTATTACGAGTATATGCATGATGGTGCTATATAAAGGTAGAATCATTCTTACTACCGGGAGAGGGTAGAACTCAAACCTTGTGATTTTACTGCTTGTGAATTTGTTTTTGTTTCATGGCATGAAATGATAGTGAAACCCTATCCTCAAGAATTCCTAATCTAATTCGACACTTAATACAAGTGATTTCTATTTTAGGTAAATTGATTAGTTAACATAACAAAACCTCTCTTGTTAAAAAAAATCTAGATTGTTGAAGATTTTGTACCTAACAATATCTTACTCTTTGAGTGATTTTGATAATACTACATACATCCTTATACTTGTGTGGTAGTGTTCAACTTTATAAATTTAAGACTTGCACACACAGCTAAGAAATATAATGAGCTTTTCTTATTTAGATTATTTCATGTTAGGTTGTTTGAGATTGCCGGTCTAAAGGTTGTGTTCTCTTATTCACTTAAATTATGGGCAATGCCACATGACTTTATTCAATTTTATGGGAAAAGTATAACACAATTTCTTGCATGAGAAAAAGAACATTGCATGTGATAGACATGGTCAATGACAAAAAGAAATTGTAGAGGCAGAGAGCTGAGAATAAGGATTAGGGCTGGCAAAACAAGACTTAACCCGAATGATCAGACCCAAACTCAAAAATTTTAAGCAGTTTAGGGGCTAAGGTTTTTCGACCTGACCCAGAATTGACCAAAGCCGAAGAATCCAAAATTAGTTCAGGGTTGGGTCTGGGTTTGGACTTTAGATTTGAATTGTCCCGATTGATCCAAAATTCACAATTACGTATTCAAATTAAATTACAAATGCTAAAGTTTAAGATACTCAGTGGCCTAATGAATTAATAACCCATCACTCATTAAGTTTATTTTGGCAATTCTATATAGTTTTTTGTTTGTTTGCATGACTTATTATGCTAATTATTTTATGAATTTGTGCTTAAAAACTCTCAAACAAATCAAGATAAACTTTCTATTTGTTTCGCATTCACATTGTTAGTTTATTTACATTGGAATGTGTTGATTATACTTGGTAGTTGTTAATGAGTAGACAAATCATAGAATCTTTTAAATTATTCTCTTGGTATTTGGATTCACATGTCAGACCCAATAGACCTAAAATTTTAAAAAGGTCACATTCAGGTGAAGAGTTTCGACCGGCAAATTCATCTTTTGCAAGTTTCAGATCTAGCCAAAAAGTATTGATATGAAATGATCCAAAATAAAATCCGGTCAACCGAAACTCATATTTACACCCCTAATAAGGATGGGTGTTGGTCGTTCTGTATTAGGCTTTGGCATGATCGTGGCCATGCACTTATCGTTTAGTGGCTTGTAAGCCATGCTTAAATAAGGATTTAGTTTAAAATATCGATATGTACTCAGCTTGTGCAATACATCTGGCTTTGGTTGGGTTCAAGCTGGCCCAACAAGGCCTGCTCAATTATATATCTAGATACATACTTATTAGTAAAGTTAATGAGAGATATCTTAGAGAAATTATAGTTTGAGAAGTTTGTACTCAACATTATACTAGTTAAAAGATGAATCTCTCATATAAGCTTGCGGTTATATATTCAATATGCGGTTGCGGGTATTTACCTACAATATATGGGGGACAACAAACTCCTTATGCAGATAATAAAATAATAAGTAAAGACTACATATTTTATTTTGTCATGAAGAAGTTGTGTATTTTGCTTGGTATTTATCAACTTCCGTGGGAGATATGCTCATAAATTATCGTGTATTTGTGCTGCAACACATCATAGCAGAAAAGATACAAAGATTATGGTGGGAGTAGTTATGACATAATTGGACATAATGAGCTACTAAAAACATAGATCTTATGACTCATAGTGCGAAAATGCATCTACACTACATTTGATAAATCATTGATAACTTTTTACAAGATCCAACCTATTTGCTCATTCTTTTCATATGTTTGGAATGCACACCTAACATTGTGTTGGCTGTGGACAATAACTAATGAAAACTGACCAAGGTTTAAGCTATTCCAAGTGTACATACGGATATTGTTATTTGTTCATAGTATTATGATCTCTTCTCGTGGCTAAATTATATATTAGTATCATATTTTGTTTAACTTATATGAGATGCCTATACGTGTATTTGTAAACTGTGATAATAGTTAACGTGGTGGTATGATAGTTGGCGCGGTGGTAGACAATATTCAGAACTAACCTGATGTCCAAGGAGTTGACTAAAGGTTTAATTGTATAATTATTAATCCAAACTGTGTTGGATGCACCACGATTCCAGAATGAATACGCTGGAAAATAGCTAAAAAATTGTAATAGAACAGGATAGATTTCGATGTGCCTCTATTTTACATATATTAGTTAATATGGACATTTAAAAGAAATTGAGGGGATCATGGGCCCCTTTTTCGTATGAAGATCCACCACGTCTATAAGTCACAAGTATGGGTTTCGCAACTTTTAAGTCGGAGCTCAACTCAGCTCAAACTCGACATGCATAAAAAAAATTGGGTAAAAAATGTCAACTCGAGGCGTACATGTAAGTATCTGGAATAAAATAAGTTGATTTAAGCGAGCCATCGGGTCAACCCTATTTAATGATCATCCCTAGCCAAGGAGGGATTGTACTTTTCAAAAGATACATAGAAATAGACATCATGATAAACTGTGCTTTTACTACCTTTGCATTATAAGCATCCACCCTGGGATTAAACCCATGTAATAGACGAAATCGTCCTATGATGGATGACAATGCCCTGTTTCATCTTTACCAAGATAGAGTAACACCGAACCTAGCTTCCTCTGGACTTAGTTCCATCAATACACTATTAAAAAAGAGCTTTTTCCCACAAAAACCCCTCACATTTCATTATGTTTCATAAATCCCCTCGCCTTCGCAAAATCCTAAGTAGCCCCCTCTCTTTTGTGTAGATTTCCAAATAACCCCCTATCTTTTGTGTAGAATTCCAAATAGCCCCCTCCATTCACTTATCCATCCCATTCCGTTAAATTCAGCTAATAATTTTGCTTTTTTTGTTTTTCATTTACTCCTTTTCACCTTTATTCAATATCAACTCATGTATATTTTATTATACCACTAATATCTAACATTTTTAGTTACTATAACGATGAATTATTGCTAATGATTTACTAATTTAAATAATTATTCGGTCAGAGTACTCCAATTGGTAAGAGCTCGTAAGTTCCAACGAAGGAGTCGGGTTCAAATCACACCAAAAGATGCTCTGCAAACGGCAATTCATGTTGATCGGCCGCGGTAGGGGGTCATGAATAACACCCTCTCAGGCCCTCAAGTGTTTATCATGTTGGGGTGGATCCAATAATAACCTTGTATAAGTCGTATTGGGTATGAATTGCTTATACTAATGAATCAAATGTTATTACGATGTTTACCTTAGACTGGGACCACTAGTATCAATATTTAAATATTATTATAACGTTTTGGTTAGGTCCAGACAGGACTGCCAATAATAATCGTCATCTACATTTATGATGTTTGTGCAAGATCAAACCAGACATAAGAACAATAAATAAATATAAAAACTTGAACAATCATATGTGAACACAACTCCAAGATATCATTTAAATATCATATTAATTAGCAATAATTCATTGTTATAATAATTAAAAATATTAGATAGTAGGTATAATTAAATATACATGAGTTGATATTGAATGGAGGTGAAAAAAGTGAATGAAAGAAGAAAAAAAAAGAACCGTTATCGGATTTAACTGAATGGGATGGAGAAGTAAATAGAGGGCTGTTCGGAATTATATATAAAAGAGAGGGGGCTATTTAGGAATTTCTAAAGGCTAAGGGGTTTCTAGATATCATGAAACGTGAGGCGGTGTTTGGGTAAAACCATAACGTTTACTTCTTACTGCTTGCACTCAACTCTGATTTCTTGTCAGAAAAGGAAAATTACAGATGCCGAGAATTGTCCAACTGCGTGAGAACTTTTACAAGTTTTCTGGGACATCCAGGCTCCAGCTGCTAGCCTACAACTCATCATCGTTTCCCAAAATTAGCAGTACCATTAGGTTAAAAGACTCATGTATCTGAATTGACTTCGAGCTTTAGAACAATTCAATCTCCTTTTTATGATGGCTACACGTACCAAAAATGTGCCTTGTGATTAAAATCTTGCTAAATTTAAAGACTTTCCCTGCCAATTTGTATACTGCAACTCTTAATGGGAGATACAAAAATGTTTTCTTCTTTATACAAATGTAAACATCCTCCCAAAACAAACAAGGTCAACAATCCAGGCAGGAAAATCTACAGGACGGAAGAGCGAGTTTAAAATTTGAGAATGAAGAATGCACTAACCTAATTGATGCACTGTACATGAATGGGTTAGAGGGGCCAGGCTTTACATGACTATGATTTACACCCTTTTTGGACTAGAAAAACCGTCCTAACTGTGGCTAAGAGGGGAATCCAGTTAAGGGGGCGTGTATAGTATGCCAGTGGAAGAGTAGCATGGAGTAGCCATTGATGAATGCAAGGAATTAGGGAATCCATCATTTAATTGAATCTGATTTCGTCTATCTTGACTTGGTGACGTCTTAGAAGATTCTGTCTGCTTGCCATCATATCTATCACACACTTCCTGCAACGATGCAAGTTAGAATTAGAAAATCTGTGCAGCTCCATGAAATTCGATTGCTTCTCGTAACTGATGTATTTAAACACACTGCTAACAAGAAATCTAATTAATTGCCCATATAGGCATAATATCGCACTAAGAAAACCTTCAACAATTTCAGCCAAACTGATCAGAGGAATTGTAATTACTGCATTGCACCAAAATGAAGAATTACCTACAAACCCCGTTTGGCTTTAGAGATTTAGAATCCCAGTAATGTGATACAGGTTGTATTTCATCCACTGCAACGTGGTACTCCGATAACATGTCATATTTGGCAGGTTTTGAGCCGACCCCAACATGGTTGGGATTGAGGCTTAGATGATGATGATGATTTGGCAGGTTTTGAAAAGGTAAGAAAAACATTTCAGCTTTTTTCAAAAAGGTACTGCCATGCAAAACAGCTGGCCGACTCACCCCTTCCACGGAAGGTTGCCTTCAAGTGAATTACTAGGATTTCAAAGTATTCCAGATGCAACCTGGGAGATGCTAGAAGGCCACGATCACGTGTCCATCTCACTGATATTCCGAAAATGTACACATTCAAAAAGATCCCACTTCCTTTCGTCAGATATCTCTTATTTAAGCCAACAATAAAAGTTGTTGGACATAAGCTGATAGTAAAAAGGTGGTGGAATAAACCCTATCCCATATTGCAATGCCTACCAAGTATCAAGCCTTTATGTGCGCAAGTCGGCACAGAGCTCCGCTACAGAAATATTTCCTCCAATTGTATGTTTTCCCATAACAGGGTAGCATAACCAGCTCTCTTCATACTAATTCTTAATTAAGAAAATTGACAACTCTAATGACATTATTGAAATACTACAGATATTAGTCGTGACCATAACTACATATTGTTGATTATATATTGCAGTATTTAATATATCCACTTGAAAGCTAATGAAAGATCAAGGAGAATGCTTGTGTTATGCTGCACCCTAAAACCCTACAAAACTGAACTCATAAACTTTACGTCCTAGTAAGAATGCCAAACTTCAACATTATTTGACACTCACTCTTTTAACTGAAATAGGGGTGAAAATCTTTCCATCATGGAAATAAAAGACTTATATATACATATACATAAAGTCACTCCACCACAAAGGAAATTGTCAAACCAAACATAACCAGAAAACAGTGGTGAAGATGGCATCAAATGAGCAAACAAAATCACTGCATCCAAAGCAACCAACAAATTCATATATTTCACCAATTTATGCAGCAGTGAAATCACCACAGCCAACAGTCAGTTGGAATGATTAGGAAAACCTCATCCGGAATGCAGTGTGGAGCAAAAAAAGAATTGATGGGCATTGGTACAGTCGCACACCATCAATCCAAAGACCCAGAAAAAGTCAATAACATAATGTAAGCTTTATTGAAATGACTGCAACCATACAAGTAAAATCAATCATGAGTTCTGTTAATATATATGTACAGGGACCTACTTGTTAGTATGAGAAAAGGTCAGGGACCCATGTGTAAAGTATGTAAAGACTACAAGCACCCAGGCTGAAAGGCAAGTCCAAGTTTTCTTCCATCGTTTGCTCTTTTACTTGGCATCAGATCGAGGGAAAACCTTAGGGGAGCTGTCAATCTCTTCAAAGAAGTCTTAGGGATTTGTCATCTCCATGTTGAGGTCTTTAACCATTAGAAAATAGCAGCAGCTCAAGTTTTTGTATCCGTCGCTTCAGCAGTATCATACTGTAGCACAATGGCCATTGTAGTGGTTGTCACTCCTTCGGTTGAATTTTGGACCTTTTGGGTGTTTTTTCCCCTTGGTTCTAGTGGTGCCATAGTGGTGGTAGTCGGCTGCTACGTCCCTTGTGATGCCTCAAACCCCTATTTCTTAAGGCTGCTCAACATTCATATTTCGACAAAAAGTTTGGCTTCAACAAAAGGGTTTAGGGGTTGTTTTCCTCCCTTAAACCTAGTCCATAGGGAGTGATTCTAACCCTACTAGCTTGCGCTGGAAGAACACTAGCATAGGTACTCCGAGGAGGGAGCATTGGTCATTATCCTAGCTACCAATGTTTTAGAAAGTGTGAAGCTGGAGGCGAGCAGATGGGGTTGCAACCGCTTAAGCGCCAAGCTGACGCCCTAGTGGATGTTTTTTCAAAAAGAGTGAGCAATTAGCTTTTATATCTTTCATATGTTTTATACTTCAATACATATGTAAACATTGGAGAATATTAAAAGATATACAAATAACAATGTACCAAGTGCAGAAACCAATGCATATGGTTGCATACTTAGCATTTTGGTACAAAATGTATATAGCTACACATATATGGATGCTTATAATTTTACAACATCGTATTGTTTGCACTTTGCAATACATATTTATACGTACAATATATGCTATTATTACCCTGCATACCAAAAGTTACTATAAACATAAAGTATGTATAATATAATATGTTATTGCATACTTTATGCATATATAGTTACAGCAAAATCACTATATATACATATACATATAACACACACACACACACACACACACACACACATATATATATAAATACATATATAATATATATATAGAAGAAGATAAACGGATTAGATTTTTAAAAAAAATATTGCATCATGAAAAACTACTTGAGTGTATTCCGCTCCGGATACACTCGAGTGTATTCTAGCCTGACTCTCTCTCTCTCTCTATATATATATATATATATAGAGAGAGAGAGAGAGAGTCAAGCTGGAATACACTCAAGTGTAGCAGAGACCGAATACACTCAAGTTGTTTTCCATCTTGCAACATTTGTTTTAAAAATCTAAACCATGGATCTTCTTAAGTACCTTATGAACATACTACATACAAAATTTGAGCTCATTTGGACACTTATAGGTCATGCAGCTAAAGGCAACAAAAATGACACAATTCAAATTAGTTATGTGCGTCGATTTTGTTGACTATAAAAGAGTGACTTTGAAGAATCCAAATGAGCTCAAATTTTGCATGTAGCATGTATTTGTGATTACTTTGAATATCAACTGTTTGGATTTGTCAAAAAAATGGTCTACATATGTAATCACCACTTGAGTGTAGCATGCGATCTGTACACTCGAGTGTATTCTAGCCTGACTATATATATATATATATATATATATATATATATATATATATATATAGAGAGAGAGAGAGAGAGGCTAGTGTACACTCGAGGGTACCGGAGGCACCGTACACCTCAGTCGTTTTTAAAGATGCAATAACTTTTTGAAAAATCTAAATTGTTGATCTTCTTAAATATCTTAAGAACATACTATATAATAACTTCCAGCTCATTTGGACACTTATAGGTCTTGCATCTAAAGGAGGAAAAAATCAGGCATTTCAAATTTGTTTTGTGCGTCGATTTTGTTGTCCTTGGATGAGTGACTTACACTCATCCAAATGAGCTCAAATTTTGTATGTGGTCTATTATTATTGTAACCATGAAGATCAATGGATTATATTTTGGAAAAACATGGTCTAGATAGGCAAACACCATTGGGGTGTACGGCGTGATCTATACACTCGAGTGTATTCTAGCCTGACTATATATATATATATATATATATATATATATATATATATATATATATATATATATATATATATATATATATATGACAATGATCCAGTGAGAAACATATCTTGGTGAGAGCATGAGAGGCATTTGAATAACTTTGCACAATGATCAAATTTTCATAATCTAACCGTATGGATTAAAAATACACCGTATTAGTTACCTTCCCACAAAATTTCATCATCATAGGACTTGTACCGCACGCACAACAAGCAAATCCTTTTCAACGCTCAATATTGAGTTTTAGGCTGACCGTTGGATGTAAAATGTGTATATTGTATACAGGGACATGTAAAAGATATCTGATTGTGATGATTTTTTGTGTGAAGGTAAATGTATTGATGTTCTTTCCATCCATAAGGTTGGATATTGAAAATAAGCTACAACTTTATCGTTATTCAAATGCCTCTCATGCTCTCACCGTAGAATGTTTCTCACTAGATCGCTACCCTATTTATATTTATATATATTTATATATATATATATATATATATATATATATATATATATAGAGAGAGAGAGAGAGTCTAGCTAGAATACACTCGAGTGTATTCGGAGCAGAATACATTCAAGTAGTTTTTCATAGGGGTGGCAATCGGGTCGATTTCAGGTCATATGTTCACAAGTCTTGAAATTGAATGTAAAAATGAAATCTTCAAAAATTAATTTCGGGTCATTTCGGGTCGGGTCTGGCTTATTCGGGTCTCATACAACCAAAAATGTTCACAAATGAAAGAAATTAGGTTTGGAATAAAATTCACATTTTCTGGTCCTATCGGGTCGAAAATTGCCAGCCCTAGTTTTTCATGATGTAATATTTTTTTCAAAAATCTAATCCATTGATCTTCTTAATCATCTTGTGAATAACTCATATAAAACATTTGAGCACATTTGGACATTTATAGGTCATGTTATAAAGACCGCAAAAATTATGCATTTCAAATTAGTTTTGTGTGTCGATTTTGCTGCCCTCGGATGAGTGACTTACACTCATCCAAATGGGCTCAAAATTTGTATGTAGCCTAATTATAGTATGACAATGAAGATCAATGGTTTACATCTTGTAAAAAATAGTCTTGATATGTAAACACACTTGAGTGTATCCGTGCGATCTGTACACTCGAGTGTATTCTAGCTTGACTGTATATATGAGTCAGGCTAGTGTACACTCGAGTGTACCGGAGGCACCGTACACCTCAGTTATTTTTAAAGATAGAGTAACTTTTTGAAAAATCTAAACCGTTGATCTTCTTAATTATCTTAAGAACCTACTATATAATAAATTTTAGCTCATTTGGACACTTATAGGTCGTGCATCTAAAGGAGGCAAAAACCATGCATTTCAAATTAGTTTTGTGCGTCGATTTTTTTGTCCTTAGATGTGACTTATACTCATCCAAATGAGCTCAAATTTTAAATGTGGCCTAATATTATTGTAACCATGAAGATCAATGGATTAGATTTTGAAAAAACATGGTTTAGATAGGCAAACACCATTGGGGTGTACGACGTGATCTGTACACTCGAGTGTATTCTAGCCTGACTCTCTCTCTCTCTCTCTCTCTCTATATATATATATATATATATAAAATTGTAAACCGTTGATCTTCACCGTCATACTATAACTAGGCTACATACAAATTTTGAGCCCATTTAGATGAGTATAAGTCACTCATCCAAGGGCAACAAAATCGACGCACGAAACTAATTTGAAATGCATAATTTTTGCGGTCTTCATAACATGAGCTATACATATCCAAATGTGCTCAAATTTTGCGTATGAGTTGTTCACAAGATGTTTAAGAAGATCAACGGATTAGATTTTTAAAAAAATATTGCATCATGAAAAACTACTTGAGTGTATTCCGCTCCGGATACACTCGAGTGTATTCTAGCCTGACTCTCTCTCTCTCTCTCTCTCTCTCTATATATATATATATATATATATATAGAGAGAGAGAGAGAGAGAGAGTCGGGCTAGAATACACTCGAGTGTACAGATTTGTGTGGCCTATTATTATTACACTCAATAATATTGCTTCTTATAGGCGCATTAGTCAGTTAACAGTTTGTGTTGCACATGTCCATACAATCTAAGTCGGCCATCGTGCAACTTGTCATGAATGCTCGCCACCCCCACTTTATTCCCGATATATCATTTCTCAAGCGATCTTTTCTTGTCTTCCCAGATATCAATCTCAGCATACGCATTTCAGCCACATTCATCTTGTTTAGACCTTGTTTTTTCACCACCCAACATTCACTTCCATAGAGCATGGTTGGACGTATAGTTGTTCTATAAAACTTGCTTTTAATCTAAGAGGGATCTTCTGATCACATAATACTCTAGTTGTACTTCTCCATTTCAACCACCTTGTAGTGATCATGTGAAAAACGTCCATACAATACAAGTTAGCTAAAGATAAAGAAGCAAAATGAAAAAATATATCAAGCCCATACAAGAATTTTTCTCCCCCTTCAATATTAAAATCACTCAAACACTCCCTCTCAAGCTGATAATCTAAAAGCGGGTACGCATGCAGGTAGCAAGAGCTTCTTGATCAGTATAAAGTTGCATCTGGAGCAAAAAATAGCAACAAGTAGGTATCATGGTCTTCATCTCAGTCGCTATCATCATGAAATAGACCAGAGAGTGTTGGTACCCAAGAAGTAGTGGTAAACGCACATACACAGCACGGCTAAGAAAAGAGTCAACGTGCACGGACAAGCTAGAGAGTGTTGGCATACAACAACAGAAAGTAGACGGCGTGGTCGAGTAGAAGACCAGTGCCCAAAGTAGCAAGCAGATAAAGACCTCCAAGATTCAATGTAAATGAGACTCAACTCCATCATGTATATATAAAGTCACCAACAAAAATCGTTAGCATGTTCTCTCATCATATAATGTTCATCATAATAGTAGACATCACAATCCAGAGAGTAGACATGCAAACAGAGCACGGACAGCAGATAGTGCAAAAGCACAAAGAAGCAAACAAAATGTGCTAATCATAGCACAAGTAGCAAGAATGGCGTCTTTGGATAGAAAACAAATAACAAAAGTGCAGATGAAGTAACATTCATTGAGTGTAAAGCATATTTAAAGTAGTTAGATAACTCCATAACAGCAGTCGAGGTAGATGACGATGAATAAGCCTCAAAAGCTCTCAATAAGGTAGAAAGATCAATAAAGCAGTAGAAGGATCTACATAGATAGCGATATAGTGGCAGGAAGATGCATAAAGATTGCAGTAGACATAAAAATCTTCCTCTTTCTCCATTTCTCCTCCATCTCATTTCTTCCGTCTACTCATCATCCTTTATTCCCCCCCTTATGCCAACTACAAAAAGAATGAAGAGAATGGATGGGGTAGAAAGTCAAAAACAATTGTAGAGGTAGTATTTATGTAGGCAAATATTTGGAGGATGAGAACTGATAACTTGAGGCAATATGTAGGATCCGATTAGGAGTAGGCACAATGTGTATTGGGGGGTTAATACAAGCATTGAGGAGGTAGGCAATATGTATATAGGGTTAGAAAGGGTGGGGGTTCAAGAACAAAAGAAAAAATGTACAGAACGGAAGATAAGTGTTGCTGGAAAGGATAAAAATAGGGACAACCTGTGTATAGAAGTTTCTGCCATGTTATAGAATAATCACAGATAATGTTGCACACCAAGATGTAGCGGTAGTAGTAGGTGATACACCGTGTCAGTGAAGAGACACACTGTGTCACACGTCAGTAGATGCAGACAGTAGTAGACACGTCATGTCGGTGAAAGGAGACACGGTATCAAGCAGTAGTAGTCAAAGCCGACAGATTACGGGTGACACGATGTGTTCCCGAAGGGACACGTCGTGTCATAAAGAGAGATTTCAGGACAGTCATGGCAAAACAGGGTTCAGCAAGGCAGCGACGCACCAAGTCAAATTATGACACGTTGTATAGGATGCGCAGCAACAGGTTCAGCAAGGCAACGACACACTGTGTCAAATTCTGACACGCCGTGTAGAATGCATAGCAACAAATTCAGGTAGGCAGCAACACGTGCCGTGTCAGGAGATGAAGCAACAGCAGGAAACCCCGAGATGACAGTAAAGGGGTGGATAAATTCTTTCGTATCAATATCGGTGGTAGCATGGATGATAATGGCGGTGTAGATCAGCAAAATATAGATGACGGCAACAAATAGGATAGTGGTGGTGGCAAAATGAATTGGGCCCTAGAAGCAAATATTTGATTGAGCAAGTGCCAAAAAACTCCTTTGCATTTTCCCACCTAAGACGCCAATCATCTCTGCTCTAAACAAGGGAGAAGGTAGAGTTTTGTTATTTAACAGAAGCAACTCCTCAAAGGCCAAGCCGTCAATTGCTTAGACGTGTTTGGGGATGATGGTATACGGCCATCGTATTTCATGACAGGATAGCATAAAGAAAATGTTCCTAGGTATAAGGGAAAAGTTATTGTGCAATTATGGAGTCATACCAAAAATTATACCAGGCAAAAACTTCAACAGGAAAGGAACAAACTGCTATATGTCAAACGTATGCCAACTAATTCCTAGATTTTCACCCAAACAATTAACAACTTAATCACATTGGTGTGTCCTATTCCAATGATCCCACCCCGTCTCAAATGTGTCTTTGAGTATAAATGTTGAAACACAAATAATATAAAAGGAATATCTAATGAATTTTCAAATTGACAGAGTGAAGAGGCATGTTTCTATGATTTATGTATATAAGAGAGGATTTTTTAACAGTTAAATCATTTTTATAGAATCATCCATGAGGGGTTTCTCCTCCAGATTTATCCAGGTAGGAATCAGAGAGCAATCCATTTGATGTACCACATTCGCTGGTTCATTTGTGAGGAAAAGTATTATAACTATTCCTCTTTCTTATAATTTCCGTGTATCTCCTTTCATTTTTTTTCTTTAAACATTAAAGCAGTGCATAGGAACGGAGTAATTACCATTATAAAGCAGGGAAAAGCTTGTACTCGTACCTTGAACCTGCGACCAAAGTCCTCATTCAAAGAAGTTGATAAGCGGCATTCATCTTTCCAAGCGCATGTCCGGACATACATTGCTCCATGTGACAAGCTACATGCACCAGGGGGAAGCTTTTCAGGTGTGAAATGACATGCAACGGGCGTTTGAGAAACCCAGTTCATCTTATCAGTTTGATATGGCAAAGGAGAGTGGGAGTGACTATGGGATACAACATAATAGGAGCTGTGTTGTTCCTGTCTACATAAAGTAGGTGAATTACAATGGCTAGGCACATAAGCTACAGAAGTTTCCTGGTTGTGCTCAAAAACATGAGCAAGAGAAGTGTATGGCTGCTCAATGGTACTGGGATAGCAGAATCGAGGAGAAACATTGTCAGTGGGAAACTGTTTTTTCCTAAGAGTTGGAGCCGTCCAGTCTTCTATGGTTATGCCTTGCCTAGCAGCCAATTCGGTTATTTGTTTACGGTCAAGTCCCAGACCCAAAAGTAGATTCCAAAGATTTCTCTGTGCTTCCCTCTGATTGTGTATGACTTGATCTCGCATTGCAACTTCAAACTGAAGTTCAGTATTTGCCATTCCCTGCAGGCAAAAGATATCAGCAGTACTTTAGCTCCCCATGGGCATAGTTTCCAGTAGCATCAAAGAAAAACCATGATACAAAGGTCTTGCCATGCAGGTAATTCATAGTTCTAATATTAATTTAGAAATTTTAACATGCATGTAAAAACAGTACAATATAGAATCATAGATGCTTACTAGGAGCCGATACTGACTAAGAATGTGCAAATATGTTTTGTTTCCGTTATTACTAATTGCTTCATCAATCATGTCTTGCAGTTCGCAGCGGCGCTTTTCATTTTCTTCAATATCCTAAAATAGCGCAAAGTCCATTTTGTTATGAAAGGGATTATCAAATGAATATGACATCTAAACTGGATAACTGATATGTAAGAGAGAGAGAACCTTTTGGTAGCTAGCCCCTGCCTCGTCATTGTTGCGAATGTTATCAAGAATATCTTGTCTCCTTGATGCTAATGCCTTAGCGACAACACTGTTCTTTTCAATGGCCTATGATAAATGTGTTGATAAGTTCATGGTAATAAACCAAAAGAGTAAGAAACTGTAAGACAAAGGATTCCTGCATAAGCATCTACGTGTGTACAAAGCTTTCTGCAATTCACAGCATCAAGACCTCAAAGATTAAAAACATCCCCATAGTATGTGTTGGCCTGTTGGGCAATTTTCTTATCATTATATTTAGTTATCACCTATTAGGATACTTTACAGATAAAGTACTATTCATTTTAATCCTTTCACTCTACTTATAAACAGGGTGTAGCATTTACTAAGTAATATAAAACAACAAACTATATCCCTTTGCATAATTTACAACATGGTATTCCAGCATTGGCGTTAGACCTGTAAATGGATATCCGGAATCCGCACATTCGATCCGGATTCAAATCCGAAATTTTGAAAAAAAATCCGACATCAGTAGAATTCGGATTGGATATCGGATATCGAATTTTGGATCAGAAAATTAGATCGGATGTCAGATATTGTTGTATCCGCTCCGAAAAAAATCTGAATTCGACAAATACATACATATATTATTAAATATATATAATCTATATATAGAAATATGAAAATATAGACTCTTTATCATATATATTTAATGTAATATCAATATTTTCTATATATAATATATTTATTAACATTAAATGTAAGATTTTAGGTTCAGATCTGATATTTATCCAAATTAGTATATTTATCCGTTCGGATCAGATTTGGATGTTAACATTTGATATCTGTCGGATATAGGATCGAACTTTTGTTTTCGGATATCGGATATAGCAGTATCCGCTCCGTATTCGATCGGTCTACAGTTCTACTTGGCATATACCAAGAGCCTTGGGTTTCGCGAGTATACTTACCCATGGGCAAAGCCGAGCCAGGTTTGGACTGGGTTGAAAATGTTGTCACACCTTTAAATTGGATTGGGTCTACTCAACAGTAAGAAAGTACTCTGGTTCATTCCGAGATTCGACTACTGATTGAAATTTTCATTAGATCATTGAACTTTTACATAAATTATCCATTCCCAAGGGGGTGTAATTCGAAATTACTAGTCAGTAGATAGGCTGATATTTTGATGGAAATGTGGACTTTCTGCCTGCAAATCGACTGATCCAATGCAAACACGTTGTCAAAATTGGTGAATTTTAACCATACAAACATAGTCATCATGGTCATGGGGTTATATTATCTTCAGCTTGACAAAAAAAATATTTCGAGGAACCCCTCCCAAGTAGGGCCACTAATGGACCCACCGCAGCAGGGTAAACCCAAGACCAGTCGTGTTGTACTTTATATGCCGGTGGCACAGCCCAATAATTTCAGACTTGCGTCCGAGGGGAGTTGAACCCAGATCCCTTCATTTGGGTGTACCAAGGTACTCCATTTGGGTTCCACTATTCGGAAGCCTGATAATTTTACGTAATGTCATAATTAACATCATAAAATCCTTCTTGCTTTAGGCAATGGTTTAAGTTGTCGTCGGTCCTAAACTCCTAATGAAGTGATTATTCTATG
Source organism: Alisma plantago-aquatica (assembly GCA_963693085.1). Lineage (NCBI taxonomy): Eukaryota > Viridiplantae > Streptophyta > Magnoliopsida > Alismatales > Alismataceae > Alisma > Alisma plantago-aquatica. The sequence goes on along the minus strand of OY856414.1, from coordinate 862,058,338 downwards.
AAAGTTATAGGTTGAAGATGTGTTTTTTATGTAATTTATTTGATCCTATATTGAGTCAAGCACAACTAAAAGTGTAATTTATTTGATCCTTTATTGAGTCAAGCACAACTAAAAGAAGCAAAGGCAGACCTAAATTAACTTGGGAAGAGCTTATAAAGAGAGATTTTGAATCTTTACATCTTGATCAGAGTATGACCAATAACAGAGTCGATTGGAAAAGGATCCATGTAGCCGACCCCAACATGGTTGGGATTGAGGCTTAGATGATGATGATGATGATTCGATCCTCAAATTTCATGCCGCATCGACATTCCAGAATTTCGATATTGTTCAAAAATCTATCAATAGACTGGGCATTTCCAAAATTTCCATAAATTCAAACAATGTCAAAATTGGCATGTCATATCCTAGCTTCGAACATAGGTGATGGAAGATACATGTGCCTATGTGAGATACTCCATTCCGATGTCGAGATGGCTCTCTCATTACTCTTACACTGTTTTTTTCCCAGATGTACGAAATCTTAAATAACTCCTATATCTTGAATATTTTATTTTTATTCCCGTATTATTGGTGAATTATTCATATTTTACATTTTTTCATCTTATACGGTTTTCCTTTTTTTCCATCATATATTATTTAAGATTCTGCTTTGTTTGAGTGTAGATGTGTGTAGGTATATATCATCATCATCATCGTCACCTAAGCCTCAATCAGGGTCGGCTACATGGATCCTTTTCCAATCAGCTATGTAAATGGCCATACTCTGGTCAGGTTGTAAAGATTCAAAATTTTGCTTTATAAGTTCTTCCCAAGTTAATTTGGCCTGCCTCTGCTTCTTTCCATTGTGCTAGACTCAATAACCTTGCTTAGAATAGGTGCATTTGTGGATCAGTGTTGCGCGTGTCCATACCATCTTAGACGGCCTTCATGCAACTTGTCCTTGATGCTCACCACCCCCACTTTGTTCCTGGTATAGTCATATTCCTCAAACGATCCTTTGTTGTCTTTCCACACATCCATCTCATCATACACATTTCCGCTACATTCATCTTGTTGAGACCTTGTTTCTTCATTACCCAACATTCATTCCCATACAGCATGGTTGGTCATATAGTTGTTCAATAAAACTTGCTTTTTAATATGAGTGGGATCTTCCGGTCACATACTACTCCAGTTGCACTCTTCCACTTCAACCATCATGCTATGATCCTGTGACAAACATCACCTTGGACCTCACCCTCCTTTTCAATAATATAACTCAAGTAACAAAATTTATCACATACTGGTACATCCATTCCATCCAACTTGACTCCACCATTCACAATTCTAGATTGGCAAAGTTGCAATGCATATATTCAGGTTTGCTTCTACTTATCAAAAATTCGTTAGATTCCAAAGTATTTCTCCATAGTTTAACTTTATCATTGAAGGGGTCTTTTCTTTCATCAATCAACACAATATCATCAACAAATAACATGCACCAAGGGATATTAACTTGAACATGCTTTGTCAACTCATCCATAACAAGAATATATATATATATATGGGTTGAGTGTCGATCCTTGATGTACGTAACGGTGATAGGAAAAGTTTGTCTCTCCTCCAGGAGTCCTAACACTTGCAATTGAGTCATCGTACATATCTTTAATCAGGTCAATATATTGAAAAGCCACACCCTTTTGATGCAAAATCCTCCATAACACTTCCCTAAGTACTCGATCATAGGCCTTTTCCAGATCAATAAACACCATATGATGATCTCTTTTGTTTGCTTTATACTTCTCCATAAGGCTCCTTATCAGAAAAATAGCATATGTTGTTGATCTTCCTGGCATAAAACCAAATTGGTTGTTTGATATATGTGTTATCGATGTTAGCCTTTTCTCAATAATCCTCTCCTAAAGCTTCATAGTGTGAGTCATCAGCTTGATACCTCTGTAGTTTGTGCAGCTTTGGACATGTCCTTTGTTCTTGTACATCGGGACTATAGTACTATTTCTCCATTCATCTGGCCTCTTCTTTGTCTTCATAATCTTGTTAAAGAAATTTGTTAACCACATAGCTCCTTCATCCCTCCATACTCTTTCATACATCAATGGAAATATTGTCTGGACCGCATGCCTTATTCAATTTCAGCTTTTTCAAACCATTCTTGACCTCAGATAGTGAAACTCGTCGTGTGTATATCGCTGGCATTCATGTCACTCCAGTCTCCAACTTTGTTCCCAGTATCTCCTTTGAAAAGCTTATGAAAGTAGTTTTCCCATTGGTTCTTTATATCATCATCCTTCACCAACACTCTACCATCTTCATTCTTGATGCACTTGACTCAAGTCTCTTCCTTTCCTTTCTCTTATATGAACCATTTTATAAATATCTTATCCTCTTCTCTAGTGTCCAACTTCTTATACATCTCATCAAAATATTTGGACCTTGCCTCTTGAATTACCTTTTTAGCATCTTTCTTTGCTTGTTAGTATCTCTAAAAAGTTGCACCATCTCTAGATTTGGGCAAGCTCCTTTATATCTCCCTTTTGAGTTTAATAGCCTTTTGTACTTCATCATTCCACCACCAAGTCTCTTTCATTGGAAACCCACACCCTTTGGACTCTCCCAAAATCTCTTTCGTAATTTTTGTTATGCAAGAGCTCATACTTTCCCACATAGAGTTAACATCAGTCTCCAAGTTCTAAGTTCTCTCCATGATACGTTTATCATAAAATGTCAATTTCTTTTCTCCTTTAAGATTTCCACCACTTGATCCTTCTATCTTGTCTTCTGTTATGTTTACCTTTGTTGAACTTCATGTTCACATCCAAAACCATCAGCCTATGTTGGGTGGTGAGTTCTTCCCCAGGAATCACTTTACAATCCTTGCATACTTTTCGATCCAACCGTCTTGTAAGAAAGTAATCAATTTGGCTACAATTGGGCCCACTCTTGAAAGTAATAATATGAGGATCTATGTTCTTGAAATGCGTATTTTCCAAGACCAAATCATAAGCCACTACAAAATCTAAAATCCTCTCCATTTTTTCTGCCATATCCAGATGCTCCATGAACTCTCTCATACCCAACATTGCTACTCCCCACATGGCCATTTAAGTCACTCCCAATAATGATATTCTCCTCGGTCGGTATTCCTTGCATCAGTTCATCCATGTTATCCCAAAAATCCTTCTTTGCCTCCTCACTAAGGCCAACTTGGGGGGGGGGGGGGGGCATAGCGTTGATAATATTAAAAATCTTGTCTTCAATAACAAACTTGATAGCAATGATTCTATCGCCCATCCGAATGATCTTGACGACATCATCCTTCATCATCTTATCAACAAGGATGCCAACACCATTTCTATGTCTCTCAATACCTATATACCAAGTTTTATACCATGTGTCTCCAATCTCTCTGCATTGTTCCACTGTTCATTTGGTTTCCTGTAAGCAAACAATGTTAACTTTTCTTCTAATCATGATATCCACTATCTCCAAAGATTAGCCTGTCAAAGAGCCAATATTTTGAGATCCCACTCTAATCTATTTTTGTTGAACTTGCTTTTTTACCTGTCTCCTTCAAAAAGATTAACCTTGCACATTTTTCACTAATTCGGGCAAATGATGCAGCGGGACTAGCTTCTTTACCCACACTCGTCCAAGGTGTTAAAAACCTTGCTTTTCCTTCAACACAACCGGGCGTCGCTGCGTTGAAACCCCTTGTATATTTATCACTACATCCGGGTACCGATGCAACGCATCGCTAGGTAGGGATGCTACAACAAAATTTAATAAGGATTCATGTCATAAAAAGAGTGACAAAGTTTTATGGTTGGCTGTCAACCATCCTTTACCCGGGCTTGGGACCGGCTACATTTGCATAGAATATATGAAAATGTAGGCAGAGTTCTAATATTGTACATGTATGTATGCAATAGATGTATGTATATGTATGCAATATTATGTACACAAACATAGGACAATAATCTGATGAGAGGCTCTATTGGTGAAAGCGTTAGAGGCTTTTAAATAACTATTTTTTGTGTTTGGTTTTTAGTATTCCAAGTGTATGTATAAAAATATACCATTATATTTACCAACCTACCAAATTTTGTTATAATCTAACTTTTATATCATGCACAATAGTGGAAAAAAATTAACGCTCTATATTGAGTTTCAGGAAGACCGTTGGATGCAAACATGTGTAAATTGTACAGATGGATGTGGAAAAAATGTTTGATAATGATGGTTTTTTGTGTGAAGGTAAATGAACTAATGTTATTTCCATCTATACAGCTATATTTTAGTAGTGGAAGTAGTTATTTATATACCTCCCATGCGCACACATAGAATGTTCCTCATTGGGTCGCTATCACACGCACACACACACGGATGTATACTCTGGTTTTTCCCGACTTAAAGATGAATCATCGACCGTATTTTTTACTGTGTGTTGACCGTTTGTTACCCAAATTTCCAACATAATTCCCGAATTCTGAATTTTTCAACTCAAAATACATATCCCAAATACCAAATATGTGACTATGTAGTACATGTCTAGCGCCCATCAAAGTCTTCACCAACCCATTTCTTTTGACCAATACCTATACCTCCATGGCATCCTATACTTCTTCAAGCGGAATCCTAGAGTGATGTCCCTCCTCCAACCCTACCTTATCAATGTCTCAACCAATTATTTTACACTTCCTACTTCCACTATTGTTCTTTGTTCCAAACTTTCTTTTCGAGCTTCATCAGAATTCCCATATAACCTCCATCGCCTCTTGGTTTCCCTCATTCCTCCTAACACCTTTGTTGATTTATCCCTCTCTTGTAAGCTTATTGAACATTAAATACTCGTTCTAATCCAAATTCTTCTCTTGTAACCATCTTCTCCCTCCTTTCATTTGTTTAAACGTTAATCTTTTGCAAATTTAATTCTTGATAATTAAGCATAAACTCGAGTTTTGCAGTTTCAAAGTTAGGCTAGCATTATTTTTTAGCTCAAGTAGACTTTCACTGCATTCTTCTACAATTATTCATTTGTTTTGGGCTTTCCCCATTTTACTAAGATCAATATCATATTTATTTTTCACTCACAATTTCTGAGTCGTCCTAACACTTACAATTTTTACGAATTAACAATATTTGCTAGATATTATATTTCTTTATTATAAATAATGTGTTAATGCTATTGAGTCTGACAACAATAAAAGAAGAAGAGGTAGACCTAAGTTAACTAGGGGACGGTTAAAAGGAGAGTGATGTAGGACGATCATAGCTTTTGAAATAGTCATTTAAGTAGTTTTTATCATGTTTTATTAGTTTCCATGTGTTTTAGGTGTTATTTATATTTATCCAGTTTGGATTTGTAAAGATTGTGGTTTAGTCCTCTAAAATATGAAAGATAATATATATACTAATACTCCCCCTCAAGCTAGAGCGTAGATGTCAATCATGCCCAGCTTGGCCATCAGTGTAGTAAACCCGGTCTTCGGAAGAATTTTGGTGAAAATATTTGCAACCTGATCCGCAGTTGGTGTATAAGGGGCATAGTTGTCTAGGCGGCTAGGCGGTCCTTCCCACCCAAGGGAAGCCTAGAGGGCCTAGGCGCCTAGGCGGGAGCCTGGGCGTTTCTAGGCGTTCTTCATATTTCTTTATATTTTAAATATTTATAAATGATTTTCCGTATACATTTTGATATATTCAAATGTATACATTGATATGTACATTTGTATCGGTTATCCCTAAGCTTAATCAATCATAACTTCACTTGCATTACACCAGTCATGACCTAAGCTTAGTGAATTAAAAAACGGCCGCTTGGCCGCTTAAGCGGGCAGCAAAGCCCATCTGCCTAATATCGCCCTTAAGCGCCCGCTTGAGCGGGTTTTCAAAAAACGCCCGCTTTTTTCCCGCTTCACCCGCTTTTTGAAAAAAATGTCGTTGTAAGCATGTAATAATGTTAATTAATTATATAATCCAAGTAGTATTGAGTATGATATATGAAGCTTGTATACATTAAATGTTCTATGATATACCTAGTCCTACTTTAGAATGCAAACTTTGTATGTAAGTTGTATATAATAGGGTACTGTTGTAATATATCCAAGTAAATATCGTATTACTCTATTATACTTCTAATGGTTATACTGATTTTACTGATTTTCTTGCAGATTCTGTTCATTACTAATTGATACTACTGGTTAGTATTACTGATTTCCTTAGAAATATATTTTTTATATACACATACATGTAATTTTGTATATAAATATATAAGATTTTAAGCATCCGCTTTTTCAAAAATCGCCCGCTTAATCGCCCGCCTGCCGCTTAATCGGCTACAAGGTCTCGTCCGCACGCCTCCCGCTTCACGCTTTTTAAAACATTGCCTAAGCTAGACCTATTCGGTCTTAATTTGACCTAACTTGATCTTAATTAAACCCGATTTAACTTAGTTTGCCCTAATTTAGCCTAAGTCAGACCTATTTTGGCATGCCATGAACAAATCAGAGGTAAATTCCCCTAGTTTGTCCTACATTGACCTAAAAGAGTCATAATTTGGTGAGATCAAGCCTAATTCCCACAAATCAGACATGTTTTCCCCAAATCAGACCTATTCCCCCCCCAAACCAGACCTACTCTGCCAAAATTAGATCTGATTTTCCTAAATCAGATCTATTTCTTCCCTAAATAACTAAACTTCATCAAATTTGACCAAATTCAGGCCTACTCCATGCTAATTTGGTCTTTAAGTGTCTAAATTTGGGCCTAAAAGGCCTTAGGCATCCACTTTAGTCATATGAAAGCCTAGGCGCCCAGTTTTAGGCTGCCCACCTAGAGCCTAGGAGGCCTAGGCGGAGCCCAAGCGGGAGCCTGGATAACTATGATAAGGGGTAGAAATATGATCAGATAAGACAGCCTCCCGAACAAAATGGCAATCAACTTCAATGCGTTTGGTGCGTTCATGGAAGGTGGGGTTGTTGGCAATGAAGATAGCAGTTTTGTTGTCACAGTACATTGGAATGGATGGAGCAACAGAAATACCAAAATCTTGCAGAAGACAGCGTACCCAGAAAAGTTCACATGTGGTGTGAGCCATGGTCGATACTCTGCTTCAGCACTTGAGCGAGCAACTACAGTTTGCTTCTTGCTTCGTCAAGTTACCACCTACAAAAGTGCAGTATCCAGAGGTAGATCGACGATCTATCTTACTCTCAGCATAATCAAAATCAGAGTAGCCAATAAAATTACAGTGGCCATGTTTCTCATATAGCAGACCCTTACCAGGAGAACTTTTCAAATACTTCAGAATATGTCAGACAGCATCCCAATGGCATTGGTGGGGCTTATCCAGATATCTACTTACGAGACCAACAACATAAATGATATTAACCCTAGTGACGGTAAGGTAGATGAGCTTTCCAACCATTTTGTGATACTGATGATGGTCAAGATAAGGAGGAGAAGTGTCGTCATCCCAGTTAGTGTTGGGATCCAAGGGTGTATTAGTTGGCTTAGCCCCAAGCATTCCTATCTCTGATAGAAGATCTAAAACATACTTGCGCTGAGACAAACATAGACCAGAGGATGAATGAGAGACCAATGCCCAGAAAATACCTCAGTTTGCCCAAGTCTTTGGTAATAAAGTGTTTTTCCAAGTATGTCTTAGTAGTCTGGATGTCTGCATAGTCACTTCCAGATAAGATAATGTCATCAACGTAGACAATGAGAACTACAAGACCAGAGGTGGTTTTCTTAACAAACACTGAGTGATCAGACTGAGAGCGACGGAAGTCAAATTTCTGAAGAATAGAGCTAAGCTTGTTAAACCAGGCTCGGGGACTTTGCTTAAGGCCATAAATTGCTTTGTGAAGGCGACAGACTTTGGAAGACTCCCCCTGACTCTCAAAGCCAGGAGGCTGCTCCATGTAAACCTCCTCATGCAGGTCACCATACAGGAATACATTTTTAACATCTAGTTGAAATAAAGGCCAATCAGAATTTATGACCACAGAAATAAGGATACGAATAGAATTTATCGTGCCACAAGAGAGAAAGTCTCGAAGTAATCAACCCCATATGTCTGAGTGTAGCCCTTGGTTACCAGGCGAGCTTTGAGTCGCTCAATAGTACCATCTGGTTAATATTTGACTGTGAAAATTCACCAGCTACCAACTGGTGAACAACCAGGGGGTGCATCAACCAAATCCCAAGTATGTCTATCAGTGAGGGCATGTGTTTCAGTTTCCATGGCTTGACGCCATGCTGGATGTTGGAGAGCCTGAGCAGCATTCTTAGTAATAGTAACAGCACATAAAGCAGAAGTGAAATTTGCAAAATTATTTCCCAGATTAGCAGCAGTACAAAAATTCTCAATACGAAGTTGCATGCAAGAGCGAGTGCCCTTGCGTAAGCTGATAGGAATGTCTAAGTCAGAAAATACCTGAGATGGTGGTTGGTCTGCTGACGAGGTTGAAAGACTTGGTTGGGCCATATAGGGAGTCGGTGCCTTCGATCTTCTTCAGTAGACTTTTAAAGGAGCAGGTGCAACTGTATTATCTGACATGACAGTATCAATAGGCAGAGGTAAAGGTGTTTCTGGCAGTAAGTTAGACGTCAAGGCAGATCCAGCAGAAGAATAGAACTGCATGTATTCAAAAAAGACAACATCAGTCGAAACCATCCATTTCTTAGTAAGCGGGTCAAAGCAGCGATACCCTTTTTGTGTCAGAGAGTACCCCAGGAATATACACTTGGTAGCATGAGGGTTCAATTTAGTAAGGCCAGGACGCAGATTTTTCACAAAGCACGTACTCCTAAAAATACAAGGTACGATGAACAAAGGAGCATCAGGGTAAAGAATATGAAAAGACATTTGATTGCCAAGAACAGAAGATGGCATGCGGTTAATAAGATAGCATGCAGTGGAAACGGCTTCCGGCCAAAAAACATGGGGAACATGATAATGAAAGAGAAGAGTACGTGCAACCTCAAGGTGTCGATTCTTGCGCTCAGCGATATCATTCTGTTGGGGTGTATATGCACAAGAGGTTTGGTGAAAAGTGCCCATTTTGGTACAAAATAGATTGACTGACTTTTACTTGAATTCAAGGGCATTATCAGTTCGAAAGATTTTAATGGGTTTACCAAACCAGGTATGTATCTCAACAAAGAAAGTGTAATAGTGCCAAGTATATGAGATATGTCTTTTAACAACAACAACCAAGTGGTTCTAGAAAAATTGTCAATAAAAGTCATAAAGTACCAAAATCCAAAAATACTAGCAACAGAGCACGGGCCCCAAATATCAGCATGCACAATATCAAAAGATTCTTTTGAGCTAATACAATTTTTCTTAGTAAAAGTAGATCGATTTTGTTTCCCTAACTGGCATGTCTCACAATGAAAAATTGACTCAGAAATGTCAGGTAATAAATGCTTCAATTTTGTTGGTGAAGGGTGCCCCAAGCGGTAGTGCCACTGAATGTCAGTCACAGAAGTAGTCAGGTAAGCCTTTGTCTTTGGTGCATCTAAATAGTTGAGTCAATTTGATCCTTCATGGCCCGAACCAATCTTCATCCTCGTGCGCAGATCCTAAAAAATAACGCCATCCGGGTCAAAAGTAATTGAGCATTGTAGGCTCTTAACAGTTCTACTCACAGAAAACAAGTTGATAGGAAATTTAGGAACAAAAAGTGTTGAGTTCAAAATAAGACGACCAGCAGTATAGATATTCCCTATTCTGGAAACAGGTGTTTGAGAACCATCGCCTAATGTGACAGGCGGAATAGAAGCAGTTTTATGTAAGGTAGAAAATAAAGACTGATTGCCAGTAATATGAGAAGTGGCACCAGAGTCAATAACCCATTTATGTTTACCAGACTGTGCTAGAGGAGCAGATTGTGTCAAAAGAGCATAACTGCCAGCTGTGGAAGTCTCAGCAGAGGAGGCCAAGCGTGCTTGGAGCAATTTCTCAACCTCAGATCGGATCCGATCAACATATGGCGGGGCAGACGTAGAGGCAGAGGTGTCAGGCTGGTCTGAAGAAACCTGAATTGCCCAAGCAGGTTTGTCGTGCTTTGATCCAGCAGCGGTCTTCAGTATGATTGTTGTGCTTACAAAAATTGCAACAACGTGGTTCAATAGAGGAGTCAGAGCTAGAGGAGTACGAACCACAACCAGCATCTGGAGTTGAGCGGTCTCAACCACAGCCACGACCGCAGCCACATCCACAGAAGGAATCACCAGAACGAACAGTAAGAGCAGCATTATCAGACAGTTCAGGAGTTACCTGAGAGACAGAAGGCAAGTGTTGCACACGTTTCAGAACGTCGCGTAAGGTGGGCAGCAAATCACTGGAGAGAATCTGATCAACTACACCAGCAAAAGAGGGTGGTAGGTCAGCTAGGAATTGAATGAGTTATAGTTCATTCTGTTGTCTTTTTGCTTCCTTAATATCTGAAGATAGCGGATGATAAACCTCAAACTCATCCCAGAGGGCACAGCACTGATTGTAGTAATCTTCAATAGCATCTGAGGTAGAACAATCCTTCTTGGCCAGGTGTTTGAAAATATCAAACACCTTCTTGGGATTCTTTTGATGAGAATAGACGTGGGATAGTTGATCCCACATATCCTTAGTCATGCGCAGGCGCAGAAGGGATTGGCTAATTTTGGGTTCAGCACTGTTGACCATCCAGGTAATAACTCCAGATTCGTCCTTAGACCACAGGTCATACGCTTGTTTAGTCTTGTCATCGGCATAGCAATCAGTTCCTCTGGGCCTTTAGTAGAAAGATGGGAATAGTGCCCCTAAGCTTTGACATAGAGTTCAAAGGAGGCAGCCCAAGTGTGATAGTTGGAGCAGTCCAACTTGGTAGTCATCACGCAGAGATTGCGAAGCGGATCTGAGGACGCCATGGGGGTCACTGAATGCAGGGCGACAAGGCAGACAGGAATGGCAGGCAGGAGTCAAGTAGCAGTCAGTAGACAGATCAACAGGCACGTAGCAGCAGCAAGCTATGAAGCACGGATACTCCAAAACAGATGTCGTACTCGTATCTGATACGTATCGGACACCAATACTCCGTGGATACTCCTGGATACGTATCGGATACTCCTAATCTGTATCCATCCGTATCCAAGCCGTATCCAGTCGGTAAAAACTAGAAGAAAAAAAATATGGGCATGACATTGCTTGATTAGCATTTGACACCAGCTCATGTCTTAACCCTCTCTGCTAAGTAGTAGCTTGCAGCAAGGCTGTCACAGTTAGGGATGAGCATCGTTGTCGGGCCGGCTCGATCCGACCCGCGACCCAGCCCGCATAACCCGATCCAGACCCGAACCCGATTTATAATATGGGTGGGCCGGGCCTAAAATTTAAACCCATATTTTATTTGGGCCGGGTATGGGCGGAGGTAAACCCAGGCCCGAAAACCCGAATACCCAGATTAGATTTTATGTACATTATAGATGTATACATCTATCTTTGTCTTGAAAGAAAAACATACAGATTTCTTGATGCAATATGTAGTATGTATCCAATCAATGGCAACATAGAAAATCTGTAATCAATCAACATGATTAGTGAATTGATACTAGTAAGATAATTATCATTGACATAGATAGACATACTTGATTTCATTATTTTGATCTCACTCTGTTCACATGTAGGGGAGAAATGATCTTTTGCTCAATGCATAGTAGATTATGCTCATTTTTTTTCTCATATGCCCACATGTAGGAGACAAATGATCTCTTACCCTTCCAAAACCCATTTCGTTATATATACATATAGGATGAGAAGCAAAAAGCCACAACATCATAGATTCCACTGATTTTTTAACATGTACGAGAAAATGATTTGTTGCTCTTTCAATATCCATTCATTGTTGTAGGGGATCATACAACTAAGGTGTACATATTCCGGCTACATTTATCACAAAATATATATATTGTTTTGAAGGTTGATCACAAAATACATATCATACTAGTTTAGTTTCCATGTTAGCAAGTTGGATCTAGCAAAATTTGGTATGTCCATTCGATGTTATATGGGCAAACCCGAATCCGGCCCGAAACCCAACATTCTTATATGGGCCGGGTATGGGCTGACATTTTTCATTTTTATCCGGGCCCGAACCGGCCCGTGGCCCACTTTAAAATGTGGGTTTGGGTTTGGGACAGGCAAAACCCGGTATAACCGGCCCGATGCTCATCCCTAGTCACAGTTGCTTCTTTGAAGCAGTTCAAGGTTAGTCACCATTCCTCTTGCTAAATGCCAATCTTCCTTCTTCTCTTTATTGTTTGTACCTCTGTATTTTGGGATTTCACTTTTTAAAGGACTTCCAAGCACCGATACTCCAAAATAGGCGTCCTACCAGTACTGAATGCATATCTGATACTAATACTCCCTAGATACTCTCTAATACATACCAAATACTTCTTAAGTCGTATTCCTTTTTTTATTAGCAGGATATGACCTCAATGTAGCCAGGATACAACCAACCAATTTAGCAGCCAAGAGAGCACCCCACTCGTGCAATCCCTCAAAATCCCAAAACCATGTGACTTCCAACTCTAGACTCCCCCTATTGTATTGTGATTTGAGAATGAAATTGGCATTTTCTGTTGAAATTTTAAAATAAATAATAGAAAAACTGTTGTAACCATGTACCTGTATCTTGTATTTTCGAAAATTGTCGTATCCCCATACTATACCCATATACATTTCTGTATCTATATTTGTGCTTCATAGTTGCTAGCCATACATGATAGAAGATAGTTTGGTATCATAGATGACACAACTCACTTTACAACACAACATTACATGATACATGAAATGTGAAAGGTTTAGAATATGATATTATCATGCCTTTTTGTAACTTCTATAATATGAATGAAAGACCCCATTTTAAATCATTGTTTGATATTATGGTATTGGTTTCCATTTTCTTTAGAAATATTGTGATTTTTTAATAAAATTTGATTGTCTTCATCTATTTTTAAAATAAATATATTGGTTATTTTTTAAAATATTAAAATAAATATTAAAAAATTGTCGTATCCATGACGTACCCGTATCCTATATTTTTGAAAATTTTCGTATCCCCGTACCCGTACCCGTACCCGTATCGGATACGTATCCGTATTTGTGCTTCCTAGGCAGCAAGCACATAGCAGACGAAAGAAGCAGAAACCAAACACAAGGGCAGATCTAAAAACACCCGTACACAGGCAGACGATAGTAGAAGGAGATCTAATGCATCAAATCTCAGAAACCCACGACGGGGCAACAGTACACATAGAAAACATACGCCAACATGGAGAAACTTACTCCACCATGAGGCATAGGTAGAGAAAGAGTGAGATCCGGTTACGCCTTCAACGTGCTAAAACTGGAAAGTTACCAAAGAGGTATAGATGCGAGCCGGAAAGGAAAAAGTGGTGGTGGTAGTGGTGGTGGTGGTGGTGGCAAGACGGAGGAAAGTATGGTGGGTGAAGGAGAAAAGGAAGAAGAGAAGGAGAAAGAGGATGGATGAGAGAGAGAGAGAGGACAGCAACAGGTGGCTACGTGGGGGAGAAGGAGATGGTAGGGGGTCGACGGCGGTGGGGAGTGGGGGGCGACAACTGTGGGAGAGGGAGGGGGGCAGTTGGGCGGTGGCTGTGGGAGGAGGGTCGGGCGGTGGTTGTAGAAAGGGAGAGAGGGAGCAGCAACTGTATGGGAGGGTGGAACATGTGGAGGCGACGGGCGGGGATGGCGCAAGGGGAGGCGGCGGGCTGCGTGTAGGGGAGTGGCGGCGGCGGAGTGGGTGGAGGACGAGGAAGGGAGGGAGGAGAAAGGAAGGGTGGCGGCTAGGGTTTAAGGAGGCATGGGTGATTAGGGTTGAGATGGGAGGGTCTCAAGATGGATCATGCTCTGATACCATCTAAAATATAAAATATGGATTGTATTAGTTAGAGTAAAACAATTACAGGAAACTCTTTTATATAGAAGAGAGTAAGAATAATCTAGAAACAGGAATATTCTAGAATAAGGAAAAAGGCTAATGGGCCAATAAACAAAGGCCCATAACACACAATAATAAAGGTAAAACAAAGTCAGGAAAATATATATACTAATAAGTCCCACATTGGCTACATGTCTAGTTAGTTTCCTTTAAACGCCTATGTGTAGGCTTCGTAAGGCTCTTTAGAAGGCAGACTTGATGATTTAAATATTTTGATGATATTATCTTCCTTTTGATTAGTTTTATGAATCGGTTTATATCTTGATAATTAATTTAGATTTTAATCATTAGGCTCTCCACTAGAGAGTAGATACTTTAGTTTACATTCACAACGAGAATATGACTCTAAAAGAGTTGAAATAAAAATATAGATACATGCAGCCGACCCCAGCACAATTGGGATTGAGTCTCAGATGGCGGTGGTAGTAAATCAGTAATACATAATAGATTTAGATGTCAAGAACTCACTGTTTCTGTTTTCTGGTTATTTTTTATTCAGAAATTTTATTAAACATGTTGATATAATATCTTGGCATGTGCTATTAAATTATTGATGCATTTTCACGAAATTTCTGTATGAGTCATCCGGTTCACCTGTCCTGATTCCCATTGCACATTGACTCGTCAATGAATAGCTATTCCAGGCCTCTAATCCGAATCTGAAACCCTTGTATACATGATTAACTTAGAAAATATAAGTAAAAATACCTGCTGGTTGGCGATTCCATCATCCAAGTGTTGAAGCTCAATGCGGTTACGAAGGTTGGTTTCTTCAAGCTCAAACAATGCCTTCTGCAGATTTATACGTTCTTGAACGTTTTCACTAGTTTCACGGCTCAAGATATTCAACCAGGAAAGTTCATCATCAACATTTTTTTCAGCAGGTTTTGCACTTAATTGTGACTCCTTTTCAGCTAGTTCCTTTCTTAGTTGGCCAACCTCAGACTGCACAAATTATGCCATATATGTTATAGATGGTACCCCATAAGTGCAAATATCATCATCTACGGTCTCTACCTGAAGGTTTTCAATCATTCTTTGATAGTCTGCAACGTGAGCATCAACAGTACCAATGTTTTTCTGATGAAAGAAAAGGAATTGGAAAGCATCCTAGTTAGCAAAAGTATAATATATATGAAAAGGGAAACCCTTTCCAATTAAAGCGGTTGCTACATAAGCACATATAGATCTATAGACATAATGCACCTTAGCACAGTTGTTTAGTATTAGCAACAGACTTTTGAAAGGGTGCTACATAGAGACCATTATGGGAACCATTTTGCGTGGCAATTCAATATGAGAAGCTGAAAATGGAGAAAAACATCTCACCTGGACATGCGTCTTTATCTCCTTTGCACGGTCAGCATATTTCAATGTATTGACAGTGTGGTGGTATTGATCATCCCCAGGGGAGATTGTAGCTATCATGACTGTTTGAGAATTTCCACTCAGTCCATCCTTCAGAATACGAGTCAGTTTACTGGAAGACAAATTTGAGAGTAATTGTGGTTCTATGTCAGGAGACAAGGGCCCGTAGATAATTCATAATAGATATAATAAGAAATGCATACCTATTTCGATAAGGAACATATGCAAGCCCTCTTTTTTGTTGTTTGCCTAAGGCATTGATGCAATTTGCCAGTGCAAGAAGTGACCTGTTGATATTTGCACCATCTCTAAGTTTTTGGCCCCCGATATTTGTCTCGGATGCCCTTTCACTGTGTTTTTTGCATAAAAAATAATGTTAGCATTTTTTGTTGTGGCATAAGGATCATTAGTAACTGACAGAAAAAGTAAAACCAGAGACGAGATGCAGGTGATAAACCTGCCAGCCAGATCAACAAGTGCAAGTTTTCCTCGAAGAACCCGGGTGCGGAACTGTTTAGCTTGCTTTCGTTTCACAGTTATCTCCAAGACAGCGTGTGAACTACACCACGTAGATATGCAGCTGATCAGTTTCAAATTTCATGTAAAAGAACATTATTAACAAGAAAAATGGAATCTCCAAAAAAAGAAGGGAGAAAGAGGCAAAAACTGCTTAAAAGATTGTTGAAAAATTCAAAACCAAGTAGAGTTGTTATTTGGTGGCATATTTGGCAATCTTGGGAAATGGTTTGCCTATTTCACAAATAATACTTGGGAGTGAGTAGTCAAAACTCAAAAGTCTAACAAATCCATGTTAAGTTTTCCCTTTGAAACATCTTATCCAAAGATAGGATCCGACCTCTTTTTTTTGTAATGTATTGGGGATAATGAATCCCATCTGAAATTATATTCTTAACACTAACACTGTAAGAGAAGACGAAATTTAGCTACTTTACAAGTGGAACCTGAGAATGGAACAAAAAGGAAAATTGACCAACATGTAAGATCTAGACGGAAATATACAAAATTCTAGAATCACCGTGAAGAAGTTGCATTTGCCTCAGTGCTCTCCGTTTTCCTTCTGCTGTTCCCAAGATTTAGAAGTTCAAGGATTTTGTCGGCTGAATGTACCTGAAATTTAATTTGCAAAATGTTCATATTTATATTGGAAAAATACCTTTCAACATACATCAAAAACATTGTGAATAAGTAGATTAATTATAAAGGAACATTGAATCTGGAAACATTGTTTAATGTTCGTCATGGTTTGGGATTTTGCTTCTATATAGTTGTACACCCTATCATGAAAATTGAGGGCACGGGTCCACAATCTAGTTGAAAAATAAAATTATAAACACATCGTGTAAACCTTTATACTCTTCAAACCAGCAACTATGATTCCAATTTCTGGATCTTCTCTAAGCTCCAAGTGCCCGGATGACTTTTCAAGCAGATCATATATAACCTGAAATTATAAACATGTCTCAGCCTTTATCAGCCTGAATTAGTAATAGAAATTTCGAACAGGTTAATATTCCTGAAGTAAAATTGTGATTCGTACTTCATTATAGACTTCAAGATATGAACAAGAGACTTCAATTTCATCTGAGCTCTTATCCTTTTTTATGAGATCAAAAATTGTATTCAAGCTGAGAACCATCAGACCAGGATCACCACGAGTTCCAACCATAGTATAAGTCTTCCCACTAAAAATGTAAAACAAATGAAATGACGTTACAAATGTACTTACTAAAAAAAGTGTCACTTAAAATAACTCAGGCACAAAGTTAAAACCTAAATAAGAGTAAATAGAGCATTTCCAGTTGTACAAAATTTATGTCAAAGAACAAATAGATAGTTTCAGGCAATAAACGGTCTCTGAATTCTCAAAAACAATTAGAAACCACAGCAAAATCAGAATTCAGAAATACCCAGTCCCATTGGATCAATTTCTTGGAACAGCAACCCACAAGGAACATCCAGAATTGAAGATCAAGTTCTAAAAGCTGTGCATATATAACCTGTCTTAGTAATCATGTGCAGTATTCTTTAGCTAGGAGAAACTCAAAACCATTAAACTGTTTTTTCAAACTAATTGACAACTTTTAGGCTACATATAGTTGAGACTACGAAAATCATCATGACCCTTAATCTAAACACATTATGAAAGGACTTTCTGATTCATTGATGAGAAGAAAACACCATTACTGACCAATAGCCGATACAGTAGTACCATCAAATGGTTAGTAAATGGTAATACTAATTTAAGACAATGGTTATTGCCAATAAGCTGCTATAAGAAATTGGTAACTTATAATGGAAGAATGGTATTATCACATTGAAGCAAGTATTAACATAACAAAATTGAACTTGTAACTTGAAGAAAAATCAGAAAGAAATCCTTCCAATTCTTACCTTCCCGTTGAACCATAAGCAAAGACAGTTGCATTCAGACCCTGAACCACCCCAGAAATGATAGAAGAAATACTCTTATACACATCCTGCATGGATTATCAAGGATATCAGCTAACCGCTCACTACAAAGAAAAAGAACTATATTAAATAAAATTAAATCACAAAACAAAGAGGCAAGGATTATGTATGAAACGCTTGCTTGCATGTTACATTCAATTTAAATACCATCAATCTAGGTGATCAAAAAAAAGCGACGGTGGAAAAGTTAACAAGAAACGTGAGAAGCTAAACCAAATCCATGATATGAACAGGAATGTCCAGAAATAAGATATGTATATTTCCATTTTCATTCAGTGGTCTTCTTAGTGTGTCCTAATTAATCTGGGGAAACCAGAAATGCATGTCCCAAGTAAACCCTATAATTCAGGTTGTGGAGAACAGCCAAGCAGTCGAGCACATATGGTAGCACATGACATGTTGCACCACATGAAAAGGATGGCCCTAGAGGTTGCAATCAGTTGAGCGGCTGTTCATCAATGCTTAGGTTCCATTTGTGGTTACAAAACAGCCTTAGGCGTTCAGTTAGCCCGTTTGCTATAGTAGAAATACAAAGAGATGATACCAAAAAGAAACATCCCAAACAATTCCCAATAATCATGAAAATGAGCTTGGATATTCCATGGCAACGTTGCACTTGGAATTTCAAGCATAGAGAATCAGGAAAGAGAAGAAGACGGGAAAAAAACGTTTAAAGTCATCAGGACAAATATTGTCTTCGATAATACTACTGCAAGTAAACATCTTACGGCATTGGTACGCCCAGGCCCAAATGCGTGATCAAAACTGTATCTCTTCTCTTTAGTGCGATTCTGGATGCGGTCCAGGTAGTCCTTTGAGAGGTCAGGATCCATGACAATAACTTCCTAGAATGGTGAGAGGATTAAGCAAGACCACCAGCAGCGAAATAAATGCTCACACTGTAAAAAGGGGAGATGGACAGAGAGAGAAAGTTCTTGCACCTTATCGTCAGTGATCTGAATAATGTGACGACTTCGGCGCCTGTCTTCATCGCTGAGCGGCCTGCACTTCACAGCGACCTATCACGGGCGATGAAAAAGTTAGAAGCAATGGGAAATCCATTTCCTGGCAATTGAATTGAGGAATGCGGAGCTTTAAAGTCGGGATCAACTGTCGACCAACCAGGAGAGTGGCAGTTTGTTTGGAGGCAGGTGCCTTAATGCTCGGCATTGTAGATAGTAAGTAGCAATTACTCAGCTTCGGTTCCAAGTTCAAACTAGAGAGCTCTCCCGGGAAAGCAAACCGACACTTCTGAATTTCCTTCCAAATTATTCACCAGGAAAATGAGATATCTACGGCGCGTCCTTAGTACGGTTTAACAGCGTACAAGCGCAGAAACCTACTCAAATTTCTTCAATAAGAGCTGGAGAGGCTCAAAATGTCTCACGCCAGGGGTAGATTCACACGAACTGGGCCTCCCGATGGATCAGCCTCCTCCCCCAACACCTTCACAACTGATAGCGACCAAATCCTAGTTAGTCTTCCAGATACAATGAACATGTGGAAGCCCAGCATCCACCACGACAGCAAGCCAGAGACTACCTACATTTCCGCATCCGCTCGCCTCATGTTCATCAAGAGGGAGAAAAAAAACTCAAGACGCCTGGAAACCGGCCGTACGGCTCATAACTCCGTCGAGAATTTCCAGTTCACCACGAGCTGAGAACTGGAACTGCGAGGAAGGAAGGTAGGAAAGCTACCACTCGTGTTTCACCAAACTCGCATCGAAACGAGAAAGAAAAACAATAGAAGGAAGAATAACAAGCAGCCCCTAGGCAAACCGCCTCCGGCAACTATTCGACCAGAAGGCGTACGGAGACGATTTGTATAATCCACAAGCTGCCGAGTTGGCCAATAAAGAAAACGGGCGTTAAAATAATAGCGCTCGCATTGCCCCAAATCGACACAGGATCAGCTTCTCCTTAAAAGAATTGAAAAATAAATGGAGTCGACGGAGATGTCAGTTCAGCTAGAAGTAGAGAGAAGGCGAGCAAGACATGGCGGAGGAAGCATTTCTGCAGCGGAACAGGGAGGCACAGAGGGGAAGGAGTTGAGCCGGCCACCGCGGCGGAGAAGACGGAGAGGGCGCCCCGGAAGAGGCGCAGAGGCTCAAGTGATCGCTGACTGCTCCAGTGCGAGTGTGAGAACCGGAATCGTGGAAGTGAGGGCGGTCGCGGTGACGATGGCGGTTGTGGGAGGAGAAGAGTTCGAGGAGAAAGCAAGAAGGCGACTCCGGCATGGGTGGGGGAGCTTTTCAAAATGGCAGCACCCGCACTCCGAAAGCTTGTCCTACTGGAAAAGGGACAGTTAGCACAGCGGGGGCGATGGAAGCGGTCCGCGAGGGGCATAGGCAAATCAAAATTCCCCCACATAGTGAATACAATAACGGATTTGCCACTTCCGTGGGGCGCTTTCAGCCCCGTCTTCTCGTCTACTTGTGTCGGGTGGGCCCCAGCAGTACTTACTAGGAAATTTGTGGAATAGTGTGAAAAAAAATGGTAGACAATTTTTCGAAGGGGTATTTACTATATGGACACATTTTGGAACCTACACTAGAAAAAAGAAAATCTAAGTAAAAGAACATATTTTGTTTGGTATACTCTTTGTGTTGTGATGGAGATTAACTTGGATTCTGTATGGGTTCCAAAATAGTATTCATGTAGCATTGCTTTTTTTTTAGTATTATTTTCTTTTGTTCAAAAACAAACGACAATAATAACAACCTCAATAGTTATCTATAAATGATAAAGATTGATAAAAAATAATCAATCTTTCAACATAACAGTTGGAAATTAATTAATATATATCGGAACAAAACATACAAATATGATATATCTAACAAAATCATCAAGGGATGGTTGTGGGGAACTCCTATAAACAAGCCTCACTAAATATAAAATTATAAAAAATAAAAAGTACCATCAAAATATCAGCAACCATCACCATTTTAACCTTCAAATAGGGATTCAAAGGAAAATGGCCCATTGGTTAGCTGGTGGAGCCAAGACCTAATAAATGGGCAAAATCTATATAAGACAAAAATTTTAAGATACTCAAAATAATATTCAAACACAAGACCTATAGTTATGCAACACACATACAACCCATGTTACCACTATTATTTATTTATTTTGTTTTATTTTCATTTATATATAGTGACACAAACAAGCAAATATATCAAGAAAAAATTAAAATCAATGCATCTAATAATCAAACTTGTGACCTCACCCAAAGATTATATGATTTATGTCTAGGTTGGGTTATAGATTATACATCTTATAACTATAAGTATTTGTACGTATTAATATTTTCAATCTTTTTCAGGGGAGCATGGGCCCTGTTTTCAATCTCTCAACAAAATAATTAGAAATTACAACATGCACGGGTAGAATTTGTGTAACACCCCTGACCTGGGTTATGGCCTAAACCTAGAAGTTTTGCTTAAGTAAGTAACTTACAAACTTATTTTTATATTTTGAAAAGTAATTAAGGCCCTTTGTGAAGTTTATTTTCAAATTTGAGCTTATATGTAAACTATGTGTGCATTGTATGATAATCTAAGTGAAAAGTGCAATTTACCCAAGATGAAAAGGTTATTTTGCAAATGTTACATATTAAATGTATTCTAAGTGTTATTAATATCATGAAAGATAATATGATGTTAAGTGGTGGCTTGAGCAAAGCCTAAATTCTAAGTGAGAACTTGTATAAATAATGCTAAGTGTTTCGTGCATCAATTGTGGTACAAATTGCAATACATACAAAATGTAGGGTTAATGTGCAAATTACAACGTCTAGATTTTTTTTACTTTTACCTAGTATTACCTAGAGGAGAGAGAAAGAAGGAGACGATATGTTTGAATCATCTTAAAGTGTTAGCACTCTTAATAATGAAAAGACTAAGAAAATATATAAGTTGAAAAGTTATGCACGTGAGTTATATCGAATTAAGGAATTAGAGTGGAAGTCCTTATCGTCCATAGAGCCATAAGAATAATTTCCTATCGGTTTGTGGAGATTGGAATTTCCCATGACGGGCAAGGCACTTCAAAGAAGAGATATGAATCGGTTTGTATTTGTCTTGGAAAAGATGGAATTGAATATTAGAATATAGTGAGTGGAAGAAGACTTGCCCTAGAAGATAACTCAAGAGCCGACCCTTATCTCCTACATTATCCTTGAACTTTCATTTTTTGCATGGAAAGATAATGATGGCATGCATGCAAGTGTATGTGTCGACCTTGCATGGCTAGATGGCATGAAGTAGCTTAAGCTAATGACACCTCTTACCCTCTTTTCCATAAACCTCTAGTATAAATACATTGCCCTTTACTTGTTAGCAAGATTTTTGAATCTTGTTAGTAACCTTCCCTCTTGTATCGTGCATACCCTCTTGTGTCATGCATAGTGAGGAGAGTTAAGTGATAGATCTTGATATCGGCCAAAAGATAAGAGATGTCAGCCAAATAGGTCATAGAAGGTGATATCGCCCATTGGGGTTGGAGATATCGTGCAAAAGTAAGCAGCTCAAGTTTTGGAGCTTGGAGAAGGTTCATTTTCAACCTTAGAACGTGAGGAGTGAAGCTTGAATCTTGGAAGTTTCTTGAGAGGTGGGTTATATAACTTGAACCCATCTATATTATTATCTTTTCTTCAATATTGTTCAACTTGTTGATTATTGTCAAAATTCGGATTCCTTTTGAGTTATTGATATATCCATGAGTTCCAATAAGTAATTAGGACGGTTGTACATGGTTTAGTATAGTAAGACAAGGATCTTGAGGTTGATGATGATGACATCATCATTGAATAACCCGATATGGTAATGATGACATCATCATTGAATAACCCGATATGGGTTGAAGACTTTTGAAAACCGATATAGAGGTTACCCGATATGAAGGTAGGTAATACTTTATAAGACATGTCCTATGGATGATATGGATAATAACAATCCATATTTTATATATGATACAAGGGTAAAAGCAATACCTTTGCACAATATGGGCAAAACCCTAGATGAAGATATGGAAATCTGATATGTTGTGAAACCCTTTTCCTTTGAAAACCCGATACATCCTACTACTTTGATATGAGTTGAAAAGTAACTAAGTATTTATCCTATCATGTAACCATAGAGAATGAATAGAACCATTGAAATGGTTAAGGGCAGAAAGGGATAGGTAAATCGATATGATATCCAACATGGGGTCACGATATGATATCTAAGATGGGATCATGATATGATAAATCCATTGTGGGGACATGATATGGTAAACCCAAGATGAAAATTGATATGATGGAAAACCGATATGGAAAATTTAAATGAAAACTGATATGACAAACTAAGGTAAAAAACCAATATAACATTATCTTAAATGATATATGGTAAAGCCATAATGATATGCCCGATATGGTGTACCCCTATACACGATATGAGGTTAACTTTTTTCATCTTTAGTCAACCTCATATCGTGTATAGGGGTAAACCATATCGGGCATATCATTATGGCTTTACCATATATCATTTAAGATAATATAATAGTTAACCCAATATGACTACACGATATGGTGTTAAGGGATATGCCCTAAACCCGATATGAGGGTGTGGTTTCATCACATGATTAAAATGGATACTTATTATGATAATATATGCATTTTTTAGCACGATAGCACAACATTATCCACCATGCTACCCAATATGGTAGACATGCTCTAATTCATTGGGCTTGTTTAAGTGATATATATGATTGATGCAATATTGAGACACAATGAGTTTAATTCAATTCAATAATGATAAGCTAGTAGACATTAAAGAGGTGAATTAAGTAATCTACATCCCAGTGGGGATGAGAGAGAAACTAAGATTGGAAAGATAATTATGTGATTAACATATAATAATACTCCTGAAATGAGTGGAGTAGGAGTTAGGGCTTAATATTTGTGAATGAAATCATATAACCCTAATTGGTTGATTATAATCCTAATTCATTAAGAGAATGTGTTCTTTAGTATTTCATGGTTAAGACATGTGTTTCAAATTGTTGATAGCATGATATATTAACCATGTAGGTATCATAAGGCAATTAGCATGGCTAAGTATGAGCTATGATGTTATATGATACAAATATAATGGGCTATGTGAACTATGTGGATAAATACCTTGGTCTGATGACCTAGAGGTAATTGTTTTTTGCTAAGTGGTGACAACACTCAGTGATGAATTATGGGTTTGAATACCCAAGTATTGATGACGATAAGAGATTGGGATTCTAAGTGGTCTATGTGTTTTAGTGAATATGAAAGTATCTGATAAATGCAATTATGCTTTTCTTTGTAGCACATGATATAATTCTTATTTGTAACTTGATTGATGCTAAAAGATACAGTAATGCATTTAATTAAGCAAGAAAAATATTATCATGTAGTTGCCCAGACCATAGATCCATTCAGTGTCAGCATTTTGCTGAATGGTGAAACGAGTTTTACTCGGAATGCATATTTTGTAATATGTGATAAATTATATAAGGGTGCTCAGTGGACTTCCTAATTAAATTAAACCAAGATCGCTCAATGGTCATCCTGATAATCCGGGAAAGCTAAGTGGTCTTCTTTCGAAGAGAGTACATGCTATGGTTGTAACTCTATAGAGAAGATGTCGATATACCCCGACATAGCTAATTACAGTTGACACAAGATGTCATGCTAAATCTAAGTGGTATCATACTGACCGAGACAAGGTGAGGTCTTGACAGCCGGCTCTGTCATTGACCTTGTATGGTACCAATTTCGACTTGCTAGTGGTCGGTTAGAGTATGAGCGGTATATCTCATCTCCTCTGGGCATAATTATGAATGTAAACATGTAATCAGCCATGTAGTGTATTTGTTCAAGGATCGAATACGGAAAACATTGCTTGATGCCTTATTATTTTCATACATCTTAGTAGGTAGATGTTGTACATGTTCTTCGTATTCCTTTTAAAGTAAATAGATGATTTATAGATCTGTTATCAATAGTTATGCTTCGCACTGTAAACATATCTTCTAGTTGCATAAGTATCCTTTGTTCAGTCTTTACAATTTCCTATGATAATAATATCATTGACATAGAGTTATATCTCTCACTGGGACAATAGTCTCACCCCGTGGGATCCATAATTTTTAGGTGGACGAGGATGAGGGACTAGGAACTGGACTGTAGAAGAAGGATCGTATCAGTAGGGACAACAATAGTATATCAGGTTGAGTATGTTGTCTATCAGGGTCTTGTAGATAGAAGTATATGTATCGTCTTTGTACTCTCAGGTCTTTGAGAGATAGTTCTTTGTAGTTTTTACAAATGACTTGAGATTTTAGTTTTCTTATCTCGAGGTTTTTATGTTGCTATTGTATATATTAGAGTAAATCAACTGGCACTTGTTATCCTCGAGAAGAGACGGTATGTTGTTTGTACAATATGAACCATATGTATATAAAGTTTTGGTTCCTTTTGTAAGAGTTTATTGGTAAAGGATCTATGTGCAAAGATGGTTTTAATTCTTAGTGATTTTTGTTAATTCTGTTGTTTATGGTAATTTCACGATTTTTTTACTGGTGTTAGCTTGGTTTGTAATCGGGTCGTCACAAAGTTTTGGTATCAGAGCCTAAGGTTCACTGAGTCTACAGAGACATATGATTAAGTTTGTTGAGTCTGTTCTAGTATCCTACAGTGTATCTTATAGAAAATTCTCCTCGTACATGAGAAGAAAGATTTAAAAGATGGTTGGAGCACACAAAGAACACGCTGCCGAAAGCAGTGTTGCTGCACCAAGAGGTGGTGCAAGGGATCAGACTAGAGAAGAATCAATGTCTGAGAATCCCCAGCTTGATCAAACTCTATTAGAGAACCCAACTTTTCATGCTCTTTTCGGGCAGATCGTGAATACAATGACACACATGGCTGACTGGATACCAGCCCCTAGGACATCAGGGTCTAGTGAGGGACATGGATCTGATAAGACCTTTGAACGGTTGTGTCGGGTAGGAGCCACTAAATATGCTGGCACAACTGATCCAACAGATGCATATTGATGACTTACTAAGATAGAAAAAGCCTTTAGGATCCTTGATATCCTAGAAGCTGATAAGGTTAAGCATGATGTAATACCTTCTGAAGGGAAGTGTTGGCCTTTGGTGGGCCATCAAAGAAGAGAAAAGATCGGGTGTTGAGATCGGATGGCAAGAATTTCAACAAGATTTTGTCAGTAGATACTTCTCCAAGACTTATCTTGATGAGAAGATTTCACAGTTTGAGTGGATTAGACAGGGATCGATGAAGGTTAGCGAGTATGAAGCTAAATTTATGGAGCTTCTACGGTTTTGTCCACATATGGCCACCACGGATGATGAGAGAATTTGGCATTTCGAGAAAGGTCTGAATGCTGAATTAACTACACATGTATTTGCTTTAGAGAATAGAGAGAGGTTTGCCACCTTTGTGGAGTCAGTTAGGCAGATAGAGAGGTCCGAGACAAAGAAATGAGAGATGAACAGTAGGAAAGTACCTACAAAGTTTCAGAATCAGAGGTTTGGCAGCTTTAAGAAATCGAGGTTTATTTCACCCATAGAACCACAGAGGTTCAATACTCAGACACAGTGGACATCCAACCAAGGTAGAGGTCATAGTTTTCCATCAAGTGGAGCCCAGAGCTCATCGTCGATGTCAGTGACAGGACCGCCTAGGTCGTAATGGGATGACAGAGTCTGCTATAGGTGTAGGAAGACAGGTCATGTGATAAAGGATTGTCCAGTTAGGGACATGGGAGTGACCCAACCACCGAGGCAGAGTCAACAGGGCTCTCAGAGACAACAGTTTAGTAGTGGTACTAGAGGATGAGGACAAGCGTCTCAGGTAGGATCATCTACATTGGCCAATAGAGGACGAAGTCGACAATAGGCAACAACAAAATTCTATGATATGAATCAGCTGGAAGTAGTGGCTAACCCATGAGTTGTGACATGTCAGATGGAATTATTTCATTCTGATATGTCTTCATCCTATTTCATATTTGTTTTGATTGATCTGGGTGCTACACATTCTTTTATCCTCGAGAAGTGATTCGTGACTGTAATATGAGTGTCAATCCTAGAATGGATAATTTGTTATTAGAAACTTTGTTAGTCAGATATGTGATTTTGTGGGAGATATGCTCTTCCTGTGTTCTTTCCTTCTCTGAACACAACATTCAAGTGGATCTTATACTACTTGAAATGCATGGGTTTGATGTAATTCTCAGGATGGATACCCTAGAGAAGTATATAGTTGTCTTGGATTGTGATTCCAAGCAGGCTATGTTCACATATGGTGATAAGACATGGGTCTTTCAGGGGGATAGAAAGATTTTTCTAACCTGTCTAGTGTCAACTATGGTAACAGAAAAGTTGATGAGATAAGGATGCTTCACATTTTTGGCACATGTGATAGATACTAGAATAAAGAGCCTTAGTCTTTTTGAAGTTCCTGTTGTTAAGGAATTCGAGGATGTGTTTCTCGAGGAACTTTCAGGTATTCCTCCACCCAAGAGATTGATTTCAAGATTAATCTTATTTCAGATACACAGCCTATAGCCTAAAAACCTTATAGGATGGCGCCAGCTGAGATGGCAGAACTTAAGAAACAGTTGCAGGAATTACTTGAGAAAGGTTTCATACGACTGAGTACTTTTCCATGGGGTGCTCCAGTTCTTTTCGTTAAAAAGAAAGATGGGTCTATGAGACTATGCATAGACTACAGATAGCTTAACAAGGTGACTATTAAGAACAAATATCCCTTACCGAGGATCGATGGTCTATTTAATCAGTTGTGTGGTGCAACAATGTTCTTTAAAATAGATCTAAGATCAAGATACCATCAGTTGTGTATCAAGGAGAGCGACATATCTAAGTCGGCCTTTAGAACAAGGTATGGTTGTTATGAGTTCGTAGTTATGTCATTTGGACTAACTAATGCACCAGCTGCATTTATGAAGTTGATGAATAGACTCTTTCGGTCTTTCCTTGATCAGTTTGTAGTGGTTTTCATAGACGACATCTTGATATACAGAAGAGACGAACAACAACATGAACAACATCTTCGTCAAGCTTTGACCTTGTTGAGACAGCACAAGTTATATGCTAAATTCAATAAGTGTGAATTCTGGTTATCAGAAGTATCTTTTCTTAGACACGTTATATATGCTTCAGGTATTCGTGTTGATCCAAAGAAAGTAGAGTCTGTTGTGGAGTGGGAACAACCTAAGACACCGACTGAGGTTTGCAATTTCCTAGGTTTGGCAGGATACTACAGTAGGTTTATCAAAGATTTCAATTTTGTAGCATTAACCTTAACCAGATTGACAAGGAAAGAAGTTCCTTTTGTCTGGAATGACAAGTGTCAACATTCTTTCCAGTTGTTGAAAGAAAAGTTGACTAGTGCACATGTGTTAGTTCTACCCGAGTAGGGAAAGGGATATGTTATTTTCTGTGACGCTTCTAAGAATGGTCTGGGCTGTGTGTTGATGTAGAGTGATCATGTAGTTTCTTTTGCTTCTTGACAACTCAAGAAACATGAGGAGAATTATCCAACACATGATCTAGAATTAGCTGCAGTGGTTCATGCGTTAAAAACTAGAGGCATTATCTCTATGGAGAGACGTGTCAGATCTTCACATATCATAAAAATTTAAAATACATTTTCTCTCAGCATGAGCTGAATATGAGACGTCATCGCTGGATGGAGTTAATCAAGGACTATGATTGTATAATTGATTATCATCCAGGAAAAGCCAATGTAGTGGTTGATGCACTCAGTAGAAAATCCTTGACTCTACCCTCAAATAATGCACAATTTTTTTGGTCGGCCAAAACTCTGTTGCTATTAAATGATACCAAAAACTTTAGGTACAAAGGAACGCACCCCCAAATCCTCTATAAGGATTACCAAAGAAAACACAACCAAAACAACCCAAAGTCTTACACAGAAGACCTCAAACAGAAAGAAAAGACCAAACAAAAAATACACCAAAGCCTACAGACAAACAGAAGACTGCCCTGCCAGCAGCCATCTCAGTTGAGGAGCTCCACTATCATTATGCTTACCCACAAAATGTGCAGACTCAGCTTTGATGGGCAAATGACTGTCAGCTAACATCTGTACTAGGGCATATGAACGTATTCAGATATTGGCATGTCTAACCATCATCAGCATCCACATTAAGTGATCACTGGAACTATCTCCTGTCATCATCCTGTTAAGTAACACACATCTTCAAAACTTGAATCAATAGAGTCAAACACCAGTGGACCTGCTCCTAGGCCTCCCCCCAACTGGCATTAAAAACAAAAACTGAAGGTGTGGGCGAAAGATCTAGGATTGAACCCCTAGACATCAACCAACAGATTAAGAATCTCAGAGGTGAATACTGAACAAAATTGAAGCTAGAAAATTAGCATGATAAGGTAGGGGTCAGTCCCCATCCTTTAGTATATTGTAAGCGAGATATGCTTGTCTCTTTGAGACATATGAATGTGCAGTTAGAAGTATCTTTGTTAGCAGGGTTATTAGTTAAGATGCATGCTAAACCTACTTTGAAGGAACATATTAAAGAGGCACAACAAGCTGATACTGTGATTAAGCAGATTAAGTCAGAGTTGGGTAGTGAGAAACGGGACAATTTTCATGAATTAGATGACGGGATAGTCTGTTACCATGGTAGGATGGTAGTTCCTGATAATAATAACTTAAGGAAGTTAGTTATGTAGGAAGCTCACTCTTCCATGTATGTAATGCATCCAGGGAGCACTAAAATGTATCATAACCTAAAAGATATATATTGGTGGCCCGGTTTGAAGAAAGTTGTAGCTGAGTTCGTTATGTAGTGTCTGGTGTGTCAGTAGGTTAAAGAAGAACACCTGCAAGGATGTTACAAACCTTACCAATACCCCAGTGGAAATGGGATCATGTGACAATGGACTTTGTGGTTGGTTTACCTAAGACAGCCAAAAGTCATGATTCTATTTGGGTGGTAGTTGATAGATTGATTAAGACAATAGATTTTCTTCCTGACAAAACAACCTACAATGCTGAGAAGGTTGCACATGATAGACAGAATTCTTACGCTAATAAACGTCGTAGACCTTTAGAATTCCAAGTTAGAGACAGAGTGTATCTCAAGGTCTCTCCATGGAAAGGTGTTCTCAGATTTGGGAAAAAGGGTAAGTTATCTCCTAGATTTGTGGGACCTTACCCAGTCATAGCACGGATCGAAAAAGTAGCATATAGGTTGGAGTTTCCACCTGAGCTACATAGACTACATCCATTATTTCATGTGTCTATGATGAGGAAATGTCATCCCGATACAGAGATGGTGTTGCAACCTGTAGAGGTTGAATTGAATGAAGATATATCCCATGTGGAAGGTCCTACAATGATTTTTGACAGAAGAGTCAAGAAGTTGAAGAATAAAGACAGTTCTTGTAAAAGTTCTTTGGCATCACCATGGAATTGAAGAATCCACATGGGAATTAGAGGAAGAGATGAAGAGGAAATACCCTTCGCTTTTCTCTTGAGATTTCGGGGATGAAATCCCTTTTTAGGGGTTGATAATTATAACACCCCTGACCTGGGTTATGGCATAACCCTAGAAGTTTTTCTTAAGTAAGTAACTTACAAACTTTTTTTTCTTTTGAAAAGTAATTAAGGCCGTTTGTGAAGTTTATTTTCAAATTTGAGCTTATATGCAAACTATGTGTGCATTATATGATAATCTAAGTGAAAAGTGCAATTTACCTAAGATGAGGGGTTATATTGCAAATGTTACATATTAAATGTATTCTAAGTTTTATTAATATCATGAAAGAGAATATGATGCTAAGTGATGGCTTGAGCAAAGCCTAAATTCTAAGTGAGAACTTGTGTAAATAATGCTAAGTGCTTGGTGCATCAATTGTGGTACAAATTGCAATACATACAAAATGTAGGGTTAATGTGCAAATTACCACCTCTAGATTGTTTTTACATTTACCTAGTATTACCTAGAGGAGAGATAAAGAATGAGATGATATGTTTGAATCATCTTAAAGTGTTATCACTCTCAATAATGAAAAGACTAAGAAAATATATAAGTTGAAAAGTTATGCACATAAGCTATATCGAGTTAAAGACTTAGAGTGGAAGTCCTTATCAGCCATAGAGCCATAAGAAGAGTTTCCTATCGGTTTGTGGAGATTTGGAATTGCCCATGATGGGCAAGGCACTTCAAAGAAGATATATGAATCGGTTTGCACTTGTCTTGGAAAATATGGAATTGAATATTATAATATAGTGAGTGGAAGAAGACTTGCCCTAGAAGATAACTCAAGAGCTGACCCTTATCTCCTACATTATCCTTGAACTTTCATTTTTTGCATGGCAAGATAATGATGGCATGCATGCAAGTGTATGTGTCGACCTTGCATGGCTAGATGGCATGAAGTAGCTTAAGCTAATGACACCTCTTACCCTCTTTTCCATAAACCTCTAGTATAAATACCTTGCCCCTTACTTGTTAGCAAGATTTTCGAATTTTGTTAGTAACTGTCCCTCTTGTATCGTGCATACCCTCTTGTGTAGTACATAGTGAGGAGAATTAAGTGATAGAGCTTGATATTGGCCAAAGATAAGAGATATCGGCCAAATAGGTCATAGAAGGTGATATCGCCCATTGGGGTTGGATATATCGTGCAAAAGCCAGGAGCTCAAGTTTTGGAGCTTTGAGAAGGTTTGTTTTCAACCTTAGACTGAGGAGTGAAGCTTGAAGCTTGGAAGTTGCTTGAGAGGCGGGTTATATAACTTGAACCCATCTATATTATTATCTTTTCTTCAATATTGTTCAACTTGTTGATTATTGTCAAAATTCATATTCCCTTTGAGTTATTGATATATCCACAAGTTCCAATAAGTAACTAGGACTGTTGTCCATGGTTTAGAATAGTAAGACAAGGATCTTGAGGTTGATGATGATGACATCATCATTGAACAACCTGATATGGGTTGAAGACTTTTGAAAATTGATATAGAGGTTACCCGATATGAAGGTAGGTCATACTTTATAAGACAGGTCCTATGGACGATGTGGAAAATACATATCCATATTTTATATATGATACAAGGGTAAAAGCAATACCTCTGCACGATATGGGTAAAACCCTAGATGAAGATATGGAAATCCGATATGTTGTGAAACCCATTTCCTTTGAAAATCGGATACATCCTACTACTTTGAGATGAGTTGATAAGTAACTAAGTATTTAGCCTATCGTGTAACCATAGAGAATGAATAGAACCATTGAAATGGTTAAGGGCAGAAAGGGATAGGTAAACCGATATGATATCCAACATGGGGTCACGATATGATATCTAAGATGGGATCACGATATGATAAATCCATTGCGGGGACACGATATGGTAAACCCAAGATGAAAACTGATATGATGGAAAATCGATATGGAAATTTTAAATGAATACCGATTTGACAAACTAAGGTAAAGAACCAATATAATATTATCTTAAATGATATATGTTAAAGCCATAATGATATGCCCGATATGGTGTACCCCTATACACGATATGAGGTTGACTAAAGATGATAAAAGTTAAAATAATAGTTAACCCAATATGACTACACGATATGGTGTTAAGGGATATGCCCTAAACCCGATATGAGGGTGTAGTTTCATCACATGATTAAAATGGATACTTGTTATGATAATATATGCATTTTCAAGCACGATAGCACAACATTATCCACCAAGCTACCCAATATGTTAGACATGCTCTAATTCATTAGGCTTGTCTAAGTGATATATATGATGGATGCAATATTGAGACACAATGAGTTTAATTCAATTTGATAATGATAAGCTATTAGACCTTAAAGATGTGAATTAAGTAATCTACATCCCAGTGGGGATGAGAGAGAAACTAAGATTGGAAAGATAATTATGTGATTAACATATAATAATACTCCTGAAATGAGTGGAGTATGAGTTAGGGCTTAATATTTGCTAATGAAATCATAAAACCCTAATTGGTTGATTATAATCCTAATTCATTAGGAGAATTTGTTCTTTAGTATTTCATGGTTAAGACATGTGTTTGAAATTGTTGATAGCATGATATATTAACCATGCAGGTATCATAAGGCAATTAGCATGGCTAAGTATGAGCTATGATGTTATATGATACATATATAATGGGCTATGTGAACTATGTGGATAAATACCTTGGTCTGATGACCTAGAGGTAATTGTTTCTTGCTAAGTGGTGATAGTACTCAATGATGAATTAAGGGTTTGAATACCCAAGTATTGATGATGATAAGATCTTGAGATTCTAAGTGGTCTATGTGTTTTAGTGAATATGAAAGTATCTGATAAATGCAATTATGTTTTTCTTTGTAGCACATGATATAATTCTTGTTTGTAACTTGATTGATGCTAAAAGATATAGTAATGCGTTTAATTAAGCAAGACAAATATTATCATATAGTTGCCCAGACTATAGATCCATTCAGTGTCAGCATTTTGCTGAATGGTGAAACAAGTTTTACTCAGAATGCATATTTTTGAATATGTGATAAATTATATAAGGGTGCTCAGTGGACTCCCCAAATACACCAGGTTTCTCAGTGGACTTCCTGATGAAATTAAACCAGGATCGCTCAGTGGTCATCTTGATAATCCGGGAAAGCTAAGTGGTCTTCTCCCAAAGAGTACATGTTATGGCTGTAACTCTATAGCAAAGATGTTGTTATATCCCGACATAGCTAATTACAGCAGACACAAGATGTCATGCTAAATCTAAGTGGTCTCGTACTGACCGAGACAAGGTGAGGTCTTGACAGCTGGCTCTGCCATTGACCTTGTATGGTACCGATTCCAACTTACTAGTGGTCAGTTGGAGTATGAGCGGTATATCTCATCTCCTCTGGGCATAATTGTGAATGTAAACATGTAATCATCCGTGTAGTGTATTTGTTTAAGGATCGAATACGGAAGACATTGGTTGATGCCTTATTATTTTCACACATCTTAGTAGGTAGATGTTATACATGTTCTTCATATTTCTTTTAAAGTAAATAGATGATTTATAGATCTGTTATCAATATTTATGCTTTGCACTGTAAACATATCTGCTAGTTGCATAAGTATCCTTTGTTCAATCTTTACAATTTCCTGTGATAATAATATTATTGACAGAGAGTTATATCTCTCACTGGGATAATAGTCTCACCCTGTGGGATCCACAATTTTTAGGTGGACGCGGATGAGGGACTAGGAACCAGACTGTAGAAGAAGGATCATATCAACAGGGACAGTAGGTAGTAGTATATCAGGTTGAGTATGTTGTCTGTTAGGGTCTTGTAGATAGAAGTCTATGTGTCATCTCTGTACTCTTAGGTCCTTGGGAGATAGTTCTTTGTGGTTTTTACGAACAACTTGAGATTTTGGTTTGCTTATCTCGAGGTTTTTATGTTTTTGTTGTATATATTAGAGTAAAGCAACTGGCACTTGTTATCCTCAAGAAAAGATGATACGTTGTATGTACAATATGAACCATTTGTATATAAAGATTTGGTTCCTTTTGTAAGAGTTTACCGGTAAAGGATATATGTACAAAGATGGTTTTAATTCTTAGTGATTTTTGTTAATTCTATTGTTTATGGTAATTCCACAATTTATTTTTATTGGTGATGGCTTGATTTGTAATTGGATCGTCACAATTTGATACAAATGTATTATTTTGCTTGGATTTATAGAAAATTTCATTATATGTCCATTACAACATATTTGACATTAGATCAACTCTTGACAGAAAAATGTAACCAAATATTTTTAGTAAAGGAGAGGGTGAAGAATAAATGAAAGCAATAATGAGACTCACTACAACACATTATGCAACAGTGAAACCCTTGGAAGCCCCTAAAGTGCCAATGGGAACCAAAGTGATGTTTATTGTAACTAATGAGGCAGAAGATAACAAGAATTTTGCACAGGTAGTGAGAACTCTACTTTTGTAACCAAGGAGACAATTGAAACCTGTATGGGTTAAAAACTTTTAATATTTACTAGCGGAGCTCGAAGACATGTTCTTCTTTATGAATAATAAGTCATTGCGGCTAAATTTATTAGTCAAAAGACATCATTTCAAGGAGTCATTCCTACTAGACAATAGGAGATAGAAAGCCATGTATGTGGTAATGTAGGGAATAACATTGGGTATGGATACTACAACTTTCATATTGACGATGAAAACCCCATCAAGCTAAGGATTGATTCAAAAATGTGTGTGACAGTAATGAAATAGAGGGGTGTGGATACAATGTTAATAAATAACTTTATTAACATATTTCCCAAGAGGAGAGGTATTGATTGAGCAAGTAGTGTGCCGAGGATTACATTTCATAAAAATAATTGCCCAAAATTCCTCGAAATAGTATCCTTTCCTTTAGATATATGTAATAATATTATGGACATGGCAATGTGAATGCGTCTTAATATTGATTATGCTGCATTTTCCAAAAGATTTACATTTGCATATGGCATTCCAATTGACTAGGTGTAGCCTTGTCTTAGCTTCATAATCTCCTCAAATAAATTTCCTTCTGATTTCTCAAAAGGTGAAACAAATTTAGAGGGAATGGGTATACAACCAAGGATGAAGGTGATGGTAGGAGTTATAATCTAATTGATTAGAGTGAGTCATCCCTTCAAGTTGAAGAGATAATTTTTTTATCACGACCGTTTGAGTGTAGTTTTGTCAATGTTTTTTTCCAAGCCAAAATGTTGAGTTCTTATGGAGAGAGAGGAAGACCAAGGTACTTGATAGGGAAATAATCCTCCTGAAAATCAAACATATTTTTTAAGCAAGTAACGAATAAGGTAGCATGTGTGTCACGTATAGTGGATTTGAGATTCTTTTAAAGTATAGAGAGATGAGAGAAGATACCAAAAATGCATAACATATTAACAATATTTTTGTCAAGTCGGTTCAAGGGAAAAAAATTATATTATCCCCAAATTATATGATGTTATCTAAGCATCTAATGATATTGTCAATCAGCCTACTTGTGGTACCCATTTTATCAATTGGTATAAATTGTCAAAACGTGGAACAATTCTTCTATCTTACAAAAGTATATGGGGGGGGGGGAGATTTGACCCGGCCTTTTGAAATGCTAGGAATAATATTATGCATAGATGGTACTCAATTTAGTATGCTTGAGGTATTAGGTGTGGTTGAGCTATCAAATTAAATGGAGAGCATATATTGATAAATTATTAGAATGTGTAGCGTTAATTTTTTATAACAACAAACTTGGGGTTATTTTGTAAGTATTATGAATCTATTATTTCAAATAGTAGTTTGTATAAATAAAATACCACAAATAATTTATATAACATCCATTTTGCACATATAATGTTGTGAGTTTAAATGAATTAAGCCAAAAGGCCCACAAGGTGGGATACTTCAATGGAAGTTGGAAAGTCTTATAGGGGATGTTTGATTGGACCATCTAGAACTGTAGTAGTTACACATGTACATGATATCATATATTAACATAGTGTTTAAGTGAGATAGACATTTTAATAAACCAGGGCAAGGCAAGTGTCTAGGATGGAACATGGGTGTTAGTTTTGAATCTTGCAAAATATGGCATGATTCTAGATATGCCTTCACATTGAACGAAATGATGTGTGACTTTCTTAATGACACTAATTGTAACAACATCTTGGATGTAAATATAAATAACTAGAATGATTTTATCCAAAAATTTTCATAAGAGATTTCATATACATGAAATTATGGTAAATCTATCACCAAGATGAGTCCATAACACACACATAAACACATACAAAAAAACACACACAGACAAACATATGAATGTGTACACAAACATGTGTATGTGTTTCATAACCTTAGATAGCAAATATTCAAGTAAATCTTAAAAATATTATTATGGAATATAACATGACAATATTATTATGGAACTGGGAGTCTTTCTTAATTGAGTCCAGATTTAGATAATGCACATAGATACATTGAGACAATATGCAATTCCTGATCTAATCAACTACTATGGAGGAGTACTAGTATATTGAGATAAACTTATAGTCCATAAACTTATTCAAAAATTGAATAAAAAAAATCCACTGACTTGTTAGAAATATTTTATGGACTCCCATTGATAAAAGGGGCTCATATAATCTCATTCAGATGTTGTGAAAAATCTATAGCTAATTTGTGATGCTTATAATAAACAAAGGTGGTTGTAGGTATTAGATTTAAATTCAACAAATTGTCTTGCAAGAGATGACACTGAAAGACCATTACAATGTGTGTGTGTTCTTTAAGGGATTATTACGTCATTGGTCTTCATGTCTCTATCTATCTGTGCACATAATTTTGTTGTTTCCCTCTAAGCATGGGTTTCAACCATGTTAGGGTTATCTATGTGGATCCTTCTTTTACATTCATCTCCTTCCCCTAAAGTAATTACTTTGATCTATCCTTATCAACTATGCCCAATTAATATAAATCTACATGTTTTCCTTTCAGTTTTAGCTAACTCAATAACATGACTTGTAAGGGACACATGAGTCAGTCTATGTTGTACATGTCTAAACCATCTAACCATATAATGGATAAATTTCTAGTCTTCTACCCTTAAAACTCATAGTTTCCTCCTTCAAGGATTTCCAATTATCTAGTTATGTATTAAACATGCATTTGTTAGCTTTAAACAATTGCCTCGATGATCTCACCATTTTTTATTTGGAAACATCCATATCACATATAGTTAATAGATGCTCAAATCCATCCCAACTTCACAAGAAGGTGACTCATGAAACATCTTCATATTTATTAGGCATTGCCTTAAAACTTTATGTAAGGCCCTTGAGGGAGAAATTAAAATAAATAAACAAAAAAAATAGAGTAAAGTTAGCATATGACACCACTCCAATAATAATTTGGGTACTATAGGGCTCAAAGACTAACATGATATATACACATTATAATTCAAAAAGTCGAAAATGTAATTAATTCAACACATAATGAAGTTGTTTAGAAATAGAAACTATTATATGTTTTGATCCAAATAAGGTGTATGGATGATTTCCTTATCCACAAATGAGAACTTTCACCCTAAATGTTTTAAATGAAAGAATTACTATATCTAACAAGGATATAATAATATTACATGTCATAGAGAAATTTATGGTCATTAATGCCCCAACTTGTATTTTAGTTGGAATAATATATTTTGCACAAAATATACTATATGGGTAAGGTTACATGCCCAGATGATCCCTCACATGATAGTTTTATAAGTGTGTTTCCCTCCATTTAGATCACAATTATATTACATTTCATGGAAAACTATGCATATCTTAATGTTCTTATCATTCTCACCTTTTTGAAATTTGAACCGCTTTTAGCTTCATCCATATTGAATATCAGGATTGTATTACATTTAGTTCACATGTTTCTAAAAATTTATATGTAATTTTAAGCATATTTAAAGCTACATACCAAACACAAATTTTAGGCTTTCTTAAACCTTGGTCATGACCTACGAAGGATCATTCCCTCCATGTTGGCACTAAAATACATCACAGATAGTGGGGAAGTGCATGGATATCTCACTAGTCATTAGGCTTTTTCCCCTAACGACCTTGAGGATATAAGTGAACAAAGAATACATGTATACAGTTATATATACACTCATCCATAGTTAACATCATATTTTCTAGTATATAACTAAAAATATCTTCTCTTCACTTCCCAAAACCCTAATTCTCTAACATAAAATAGTCCATAGGACTTGTGATGCGTCATGAGAACAACAATTAGGTAGAGTTGAGAGTTAAGAATGACATATGTCAAAAGGAACCATTGGGAGATTCTTCCTCCTTTTCTTTTCTTCTTGGTATTGTATAATACATGATCTATAGTTGCTTACATGCTCCACACTTCAATTTTTTACATTTAATATTCTAATTTTTCATTCTTGGGAATGGCACTCCCTAGTGGACATGTTATTGTCAAGCTAATTAGTTGAATACTTTGGTTATCTACAACCATTCTTGAATATAACACTTATAGTGTAATTTAGGATTGAGTACTCCTCGTCAATCATCACAACATCGAGAAGATAAGATGAGACTTAGTCCTTAAGGTGTGGAGTTGTAGTGTTGGACTAAGATTGAGCATGACACATCATGTCACCCTATACCTTACATAGAAGATATATTGCTTACCTCAAGAGTGTATCAAGGTTCAAATGTAGGTGGGTCGATATATCTCAAAAGCGCACCTCGATTGTCTATCAAATGACAAGCTTTAAAGGAGCCTCATACCATAATGTGCAGATAAAGAGGGATATGATAACATCCTAATGATATAAATTCATCACTCAAATTGCTTAACTTGTCCATCTCGCCTATTATTTAACTTATTTTTAATTAGATTTTTATTGATGTATCTATGTCTTCATATATGTTTTAGTTATATTATCACCGATCTTATTTTATTTTTACCAACATCTGATGTCCATCCTTGTTTGAACCACAACATATACTCACAAGTCAATTCTGTTCAAGCTTGGACTTTGCACTTATTCTTATGCATATTTTATATGTTTCTCAACACACATTAGAAACTTTGCTACAAAAGAAGTCAACATGGTTGTGTTAAATAAGCAATGACAAGTCAACAATGGGTTCTTATCTTTGATG
This sequence comes from Alisma plantago-aquatica, assembly GCA_963693085.1. NCBI lineage: Eukaryota > Viridiplantae > Streptophyta > Magnoliopsida > Alismatales > Alismataceae > Alisma > Alisma plantago-aquatica. The sequence goes on along the minus strand of OY856414.1, from coordinate 862,018,674 downwards.
GGATCTTCCATGACATGGTGTGCCCCTAATGTTCATAGTTCTACATCCTATCAAGAACTGATATATCAACCATATTTATTTTACCTCATTCTATCCTAGTATCATACTATTGGTCCCTAAATCTATATTTGATATGATTCACTTGTTTTGAAACAATCTTGCTAGACAATGACTATATATGGTTGCTTATAAAACTGACTAATGATTTGGCCTATCGTTTGAACTAACTCATTGGTCAAGAACACATCACCCTGCCAAGGATGTCTCTAATTAAGATACTTTTTTTGTAAATGGAAGAAGATATATGCTTCTGGTTAGACATAAAGTTTTTAATCATGGAAAAAATAAAATTTAAAAATATTGTAGACATGTACTTGGGAATTCCTCCCATTAACGAAATAAAATGGATCGTATTATGTGTCTTGCTTTTTGTGGGTCTATGTTCTTAACAAGGAAAAAATGAGTGGCGTTTTCAAGACCTACAAGGGACATGATAAGCAAGAACTTACGGAATTACTACAATGATGTGCCTCTAAAAAGTAATTATATATCATTATGGATTAGAAATAGCTTGCGTCATACAAATTGGACTATCATGCATCGAAGAGGAAATGTGTCCTTAATGAGCCAATTGTGCAACTAAATAAGAAATGGCCACTTGATATATATAATTATATATTATAAACAAGGAAAATTCTAAATAGTATAAAACTTTGTCACCACACATACAGGAAAATCAATCTTTAGATCTTTGTTTCAAGAACAAACATATCATTATTCTATTATTCATTTTTCTTTAATACATGAACTGAGAGGATTAAATTATATTTCCCTTACATCATCACTATGAGAAATCTCATCTCATTGCATCTTCCTATGAACGGGTCCTTTCTAGTAGTTACTATCATGGGCGGAGGGGGTTACTAAAGCTCTAGCCTCTCCTCCCAAAATTCAAATTGTTCATTAATATATATATAACATTACATTTACAATACATATATGTATGCTCTAAATATAATACCAAGCAATTTGATAGCTGGATTAGTAATAATACCTTATTTTTATATATTTTTTTGCACCCAAAAAAAAATAATACCTTATTTTAAAGCCAAAAGCTCATGTTCAAATCTCTCTCCCAACATATTTTTTTGACTGAGCTCCCCTATTACAACTAATATCCTATGTAGCTAACTCAGCCCCCTGATGTAATTTTCTATAGATTTGGATTCGCCTCACCAGAATTTTGTTACCTTGGTTAAAAAATCATCGATACCAGTTCCTTGTTCTTTTGGAGTACAAGCACCGCACTCATCAACATCTCAATGAAGTGGTGGTTCCCCTACCGGCGAGCTTACAGTGATAGTGCCCTTGATATATTGAAACCACATAATTGATAACTAGCTCAAAATTGCTGAACATTTGGTTGTTATCAGCAACAAGCTTCAACGACCAAAGTGAGTTCCTACTTCAGGAACTTACATGACTAGGGACAGCAGCAAAGCAAACCAATAGGCCCATCTAGAATGGGAATCTCGGCCCCTAGCGACCTCCATGAGGACCAATGCCTTTCATGTTAGACGTAGAATGACGCATTGTGAAAGACATATTCTTAGCTGTCGCGCTTGTTATGGAGTTGAACCTTGGTGCATATGCTGGGAACAAATGTATTACAGTATATCAATTATGGGAAGGTAATGACATGGCATCCATGTGTCAGCATCATTATGTTGTAGTAAGTATTATTTTACAGTATGCCCCGTTTTTCTTCGGGCAGCCATGCATAATGGAATCAATTTGCACAGTCCTATTGTGTTAGTTTTGCTGTGAGACTGTTAGCTATTACAAAAGAAATTGCCAATTCCAGTTCGTTGGAAATTGAAGGATCGTCCAGTAAGACTGGGTCGTACTTCCAGGTTCGGCAGGAATCTCTCTATTCGAACGACGGTGAACCTATATTAATTATCTACAGCTAAACACGGCACTGAACACGAGATGGGGCGAGGGAAACGCCATTTACCGCAATGTCGAGCTGGGCCAGATCGTCGTCACTGTTTCACCTGACTGATCTCTAGTATTACTCCAATAGCGACGGCTCGGAAGCAAAAAGAAGGGCCACCTCGTTTGCAGGATCTCAGAGAAAGGATCCATGTGCCCCACGGTTTTTATCTCGTCCTGGTTAATGCGCCCGAGCTACCGGACACGCCCGACAGCGCCACAAGCGGCCGACATGGAGGGTCGACGAGGTACGTGCATAGCCGTGTATCCAAGCAAGACGACGAGATGGAAGGAGGGAGAGGGGTCTTGGATCGTGGAGGCAGGATTCCTTTCCATTCCATTTGGGAAACCAGACAAGTTCGCTACAGTTTACTGGCCAAGTAATGCTTGTATTATATAATTTTTAGATCACACGGTGCATTGGCGCGTCGTCTGTGGATTGTAACTGTCCGTGCAGATTAGCATGCCTCTCTCATCGGTGGCCTAGAGACAATCCATCCAGTCATGATCATGTTCGATTACCAGGAAACCAATAGCCACTGTGTATCACCTCTCAACTGATTGTTGCTAGAGTGCCACTCATCATCATTATCATCCGAGCCTCAGTTGTTTCAACTGTATTGGAGTCAACTACGTGAGTCCTTCTTTTCCAACTTCTGTTATAGTTTATAATCTCTAATTAACATATAAAGATTTAAATTTTTTCTTTATAAACTCTTTCTACGATGCTACTAGTGCTACTCCTGAATAAAACTCCTATATAAAAAATACAAACAGCCATGCATTTGAAATACCAAATCAAAACAACAAAAAAGACATGATTTAAAACTGAAGTAGTCTCTTTCAATTTTCATCCCCACCTCTAATCGTCACCATATGTCATACGCCACCAGTAGCCGAGCCAGAAAAATATATATGGAATAGGTGCTGAAAGAGTGTTAAATCAATCAACAAGGAGGGGCACAAATAAGGTTTGCAGTATAATTACATAGTCAGTATAGTATTTGTTAATATAAAATTAGAAACCAGGGTAGGGCACAGGCCCACCCTGGCCTATACGTGGCTACGCCACTGTACGCCACGCATTTATGATTTATCTCTTCTTTCTCGGTGGAACAGTGATTCGTTACATCTACGAGCCCGTCCGAGTCTGTGGCGCCAGTTGTTGGCAGTAACAGGTGTCCAACTCCGCGTTTCCAGAGAGTAACTCTCTGTTCCTAGATTTGCTTCAGCCAGGCTGTCCAGCTATGCGTGGTCCCTCCCTCCCAAGTACTCTTTCTGATGTCAAACTCTCTCGAGTCGTGATGCACAGTGTTCTCATCCACCCTACACATAAGGTAAGTAACCCATTAATGCTGGTCCCCTGGTTGGCATCAGCCGCCCTCCCTTGAAGGGGTTTTTGATTGAGCCTTCTCCAAAAGTAACCCCTTGTGTACCGGATAATATCCATGCCAACCCTCTTGTAGTTGTCATCATCAGCCGAAAAAGATAGTATTGTACAGTCTCGTGTTGTGCGCGCATAGTCCATTGATCCCAAAGACCTTTCCCTCAAAAGAGGGTCTGGATTGAGCAATATTGGTAGAGATGATGTCCATCTCATGCTCTTGCAGTTATCATCGGAGGTAATAAGACACTGACAGTATACGTGACATCATGTAAAGATCGGAGATATAGTTTGTTAAAGAACAACAGTAGTATCGTTTTTCATATTAGTCACACGATTTGTTCGTAATGAGTGTGACTTAAAATCAATATATGTAATTTGACAAGGCAGTGAATTACACTATACGATAATTTTTTTTCATGTTATACTTTATCACTTGGAAGTTATAATGAATTTATATTGCATTTTAAATCCTTGTTACAAAGGGGCCGCTTGGCTCCAGATCAATAAAAGCCATTTATAGTATACGTTGACATCTCGTTCTTTTGGTGTGTCTGCATTTGACAGTTTATACACTCGAGATACGGAATCCAAGCATATTTTCTCTGTTTCTACGTATCAACTAGATGATAATGAATCATACCATGATATCTAAACATGCTCAAATTTGAGAAAAAGATATGGCTATAAACTATATGCATGACTGTTGTTACGTAAATCTAACCGCTAAGTCACTAAATGTTGCATAGCATTGAGATAGATCGTTAAAATCCTCCTTTAGCCCGTGAGGTACATCTCAAGCGATAAATTTATACAATTAGTAATCTTTAATTACAAAAAAAGTGTAGCAAAATACCATTTTTTTTTGTAGCGAAAAGCTTTTGCTACATTTATCATACACATAAAATACAAAGCTAATGTCTATATAGCTAATTGTTTTGACTATATTTTTCGTATGTGTAAACAACTAATTATTTAGCTACAAATTTATAGGTAGCCCTAAACGTAGCTAAAAGTATCTTTACACATACAAATGTAGTTGTAATTGTACCTAAATAGATGTCTATAATTGTATCTATAGTTATTATGTGTAGGAAAAATGACATATACTACCACTGTGTAATACCCCTAATTTTCAACGTAAAATAAACATTATCACTAATGCTTAGTTACAATTTAATTCCTTTATAAAAAAATTTAGCACATAAACTACCCTAAATGTGCCAAATCATGTAAAACATGTAATTCCTTAGTTCAAATGGGATATTTAAGTTGATATTTGCATTCAACATGTTCAGTTTAACAAATGTGCAAAGTTCCGTCAGATTTGAATGATCCTAGCTAGATCAATTGATTTTAGGAAGAAAAGAATGCATTGATCACATTCATTGACCTAGATATTTAATTATACAGCCAATTAAAAGGATTCAAGAAAGTCACAACCTTATTTAGCACATCATGCCCAAGATATACTACAAACCTCCTATGAACCATAGGATGGGGATCTTAAGGAGGAGACTTCGTCTCCTTCCTTCCGATCTTTGCGCGATGTGGGTAACAATATCCAATGCCCAAGACCCCACGACTCTCCCTCTCTCTCCACATCCTCTTTTTTTTTTTGCCACGATTGAACTCAAGAGAGGGTTGCGAGGCTAGTGACCCCTATAACGAACTCTAGGTCTGCCTATGGATTTAGCACCCAAAAGACCAACATCTCCTTTCTCCACGCCATTTTACAGATACCGGTAGAGTTGCTCTTGTGAGCAAACAACTCATCCACCCTCTTTGCCACAGTCTTTAGACTTAACCCTCCTCTCCGGTTTGATTAGGCTACCCCAAGTGTCAGGTCCAAGTCACCTTCTACCTTGGGCTTGTTGGAGCTGTGCAAGGTACAAAGGCTAGCTAAGACCAATTCCTTGGTCGAGCATCTTCTATGAAGCATCAAAGATTCATAGAACCTAAGACCTAGCCATGTGATCCAGTGGATCTCTCCACCCTCAAGCACATGTGTCAAAGTTGGGGAGTCTTGTTATCGACAAAGTCCACGCCTCCTCACAACACAGGAAGGAGCTCTGAGAGTTCCTACAGTTTTCACGAAGCCTTCCCATCCCTCAATCCAGCACCGGGGGAGGTAAACACTAAGAGCCTGGTTTTGTCATCCATGGTTATTCTTCATGAATCTATGCATTTTTTTGATCTCACACCAAGGAACGTAGTTAGTCTTGATCTACTTGTCGATGTGAGTTCCTATCTGACACTTGCTTTCTGTCTATGCCGTTGTAATGGTGGTTTCCACCTTTGGTCCTTGCTGTCCTGTTTTTGCAACAAGTGTAGCTTGCACCTCCACCTATCGTTGGTTGTGAGCATGAGCTCTCTGCCCTTATAGCGGCATGCCAAGGTCCATGGTAAGCACGAGAGGCAATGAGACCCTCCTATGACTTGCACACCATGGTTCCTCTCCTAGCGGCAGTAGATGGTGCTGCCATGCACACAGACTACGCGGGGAGGAAGAATCGAGGTGAGTGCTTGACCATGTTGCCCATACTCGTTTAATTTGTTGTTACATATATCATGGGCAGAATAGCACTTTTCTAGTATGATCAATACACATATGTGATTTATTCGCTAAATTTTGGACCTTAACCTGCATGACATCTGAGGGTACTATGGTAATTCTATAAATCAAATTTCTCTTCAATGAGATTTTCTAGTAATGTTTTTTTGAGTTTTATCTCACATGTGATTGGCCAATATAAGTCAAAACCTTAGAAAATCCTATAAATTTCTACAGAACTCAAATATATATATATATATATATATATATATATCTAGGATGGTATACTTCAAATTCATCCTACAAGGCACACCAGTGATTATAATAATCCTCAATAGAGGCATCACTGCAAAATTATTTTTAACACATATTTTTAGATATTTCAAACACCTTTTAAGGGTTTTGTAAGTGTTAGTAAACATGTGCTAACTGATCTCACATGGCCTTTTTTGTCACAGTGATGGACTTATCTTTTGGTTCTGCATTGTTGACCATCACCCCTGAGTCATCCTTGGCCCATGAGCAATACACTTTAGTTTCCTCATCAACATTGGTGGCAGGAACAACATATGATTTAGTGATAACGTGAGGTATTGACCTTGGGACTTGACATAAAACTCAAAAGAAGCAGACCATGTGTGGTAGTTCGAACTATCTAATCTTATTGTGGTCATGCAAAGAGTTATTAAGGTATTATTGGAAGCCATAATGAGAAGTAGTCCTGGGATCGGTCCACACAAGTAACTAGTGCATAAGTGTGTGATGCATCACACAAGGCATGAATAGGAGATAGATTGATCTTTGATGCTATCCCCCATACAAATTGTTACAACCCCAATTTTTGGGATCATTTGGCGAGAAATGTAATTTCTCATATTAAAGATAACTGAACAAATAAAGATATGATTTGTTTTGAATAGGTGGATTTCTTTCACAATAGCCTTAATGGTTGTGTTATGGGATTTATTGGCTATTGGGCCCAATAACAAGGAAATAACAAAGAAAATTCAATTAGTGAATGAATAATTGAATATTCGAGAAAAGAAATATGTAGAAACCTCTAGAAGGTAAATCCAAAGAGGATTTCGTGCCTCTTGGGTTCCTTGGGCTCCAAGGAGTACAAAGTTGCATAAATAAAGCAATGAGAAAAGAAAAGATTAATTATTAAAATTATTAATAATTCTATTTTTGAGGATTTATCTTTATTTCTCTTTTATTTTCCTCATTGGTGTTCCGTTTATCATTAGTAATCCTTGGGATACGAAATTCCACAAAGGATAACTCAATTATATCTCTTTTCACTTGTTTTCCATATTTTAACATTATTTCCAATTTCTTTCTTAATAAAGAAATACTTAATTAATCTTTTCTTTTCTCATTGCTTTATTTATGCAACTTTGTACTCCTTGGAGCCTAAGGAACCCAAGAGGCACGAAATCCTTTTTGGATTTTCCTTCTAGAGGTTTCTACATATTTCTTTTCTCGAATATTCAATTATTCATTCACTAATTGAATTTTCTTTGTTATTTCCTTGTTATTGGGCCCAATAGCCAATAAAGCCCATAACACAACCATTAAGGCTATTGTGAAAGAAATCCACCTATTCAAAACAAATCATATCTTTATTTGTTCAGTTATCTTTAATATGAGAAATTACATTTCTCACCAAATGATCCCAAAAATTGGGGTTGTAACATCCTTCCCCTCTTATAGGAATTTTGTCCTCAAAATTCAGGCAAGCAAACAAACATTTCAGGATAAGACTTTTCTATGTCTATCATTGACCCCTATGTGGCTTTGCCGTACTCATGGCGTTTCCAAAGAGCCTTTATCATCACATATTCTTTTCTCTGAGTTCTTTCATCCTGGCGTCTATAAACTACACAGGTGACTCAGGCCATTTCAGCCTCCCTTGGGGCTCACTAGGTTCATTGCTCAGCACATGGTCGGGTACCTCACATAGTGCTCTAAATTGGACACATGGAAAACATCTCCCATTACTCTATCCTGAGGGGTAGGGTCAAATCTAACCTTCTCCACCCATCCATCTCTAATGGACCCATGTATCGGAGACTCTGCTCTCTTAGTTATAACTTAGAGGGGTCGGATTTTCATGTCACATTTTCTCCCACAACAACTTGTATGTCAGTCTACTTTGCATCTGCTCACGACTCTCATCGTCTCTAGGCTCCTTTCAGCCCTTGCACGATCAAAGTGACTTCATCTACACGCACCGGGGTCCCTTTTTCTAACCATCATGTGGTACTTTTATAACCATCATGTGGTCCTTTCACCAACATCACCTTACTGAAGTGGTGACCGACACAACCTCCCTTACAGAGCTTAATATAAAACCCGATACTGGCTATGGTGGTCATTGTCACATCTTTCATAGGACAAGAACTGTCTCTAGATATCACCCTGAACGAGCACACATGCCCTCATCAGACCCTTTAGTCTGGATCATACTAACCATAGTTAGGGGTGATAACTATACTAACATTGAGTTCTTCATGTACCTACTTCCACTTTATGGAAGTGAACCTTTAGGTCAACTCAAGAACCTTTGAACTCGCTTCATGGTGTAGTTGAACCATCTCTCTCACGGGTAGTTCAACTAGATCTGTCCCTTGACAGAACTCTTTCTTTCTTATGTCATCTAGGTAAGGCGATCTTCCATAACCCATATTGCATCTCGACCTTCCTCGGTCCAGGGAAGACCTTTCACAACATCCATAGTGTTGAGCTCTCATTCCCTCTCAGGGATTCTTTTGTCCTCTATATCGATACACTGGGTTACTGGTGTTCGTCCTTTACCTCCTGGCTTGCATGGTCATAAACCACATGCAACTTCATCTTAAGCATCTAAAGTGCTATTGCCATTTTCCATGGTGTATCATGATTTCCTGTATGTCATGATTCTTCCAAGATCGATTCCTCCGAAACCCTAAACCACTCTAGTCGGGGTTTCATCACCTTCTCTTCCCAAGAAGTACATCTGAGGTTTTACCACCATCCTTTCATTGCATCTAGGACTAGACTGGCTAACCAAACAACCATAACTTTTCAACGCATCTTGTTACATCTGAGTGTTATCCGAACACCACTCCCTTTCAAACTTAGGGTTAGCCAAACAACCTCTTCTAGCTTCTAGTCAAACAAGTCAGATGTATCTCAACCAGAGCAGCCATTACCACCTCACATCCTTAGGTATTAGGTAACATTGAAGACATACACTTCCATGTATTTCACTTATCATATTACCTCAAACTCCATGTCTATCTCCATTAAGAACACTCTCTGATTTCATCATCATGGTGACCAAACTCAACCTGGTATAACTTGTAAGCTCCACTTAGCTCATGCTAGAAACATCCTCATAAGGTGACTACCTCATTCCTCTTAGTGTTAGTAAACCTTCCATGTATCATTCACTTTACCAGGGTAGGTTATCTTCTCTATCCCCATTTCATGTGGCAACGTTCCAACCTACATCATCTCTTATCCTTGGTGTATGACATGCATAATGTACTATCTCTCACCCCCATAACAAGAGGAAATAAGCATTTGGTTGCAGTCCAAATACAGAGTTCTTCCTGTTCCAAGAGTAGAGATGGTGCATCCCACCTTGCCAGTACACCTTTAAATCTAAGTTGCAACGTGCCACATATGTCTCTTCATCACAAACATCATGATATCAAACTAGTCTTGAACCTACTGAGGTTTATATCCTTGGTCATCTCCTCTAGGTCTATAGGGTACCGACTCTTTTGGGGTCATCCCTCTTCCCTCATGCATCAAGAGAGTGCCCTACTCATCTGCCCTTTGGGTCCCATGGGTTCATGAAGGTGATCAATATCCTAACCCATGGCCCTCAGACAATGATAGTTGTTACCTCCCGACCCTATGGTCATGTGCAACTGGGGAATTAGGCAACTCCTACTTTCATCGGTCTTATCCCTACCTGACCCTAGGATAGACTTAGGATTCTCCATTACAGAACATGTTCACTTAGAACCTTACCCAAGTCTTCATCATCTCTCCTTCTACATTCATGGGATGGCTCTCATCCTTCATAGGGATCATGGCAACCTTCCTACCTTGGTCAAGCCCCCTATCAGTTACCTCCATGTTAACACATTCATATGCAGTTAGAGATGGATATCTATGGGTCTACAGGTTCATGTACTTTTCACTTAGCTTCTCAAGATCCTATGATACCTCTTTAGGTTACCTTAAACCAACCAAAAAGATACACACCCTACCAAAGGGGTCCCTCTCCCAGGATGGGAGGAAAACTATCTCTTGACAACAAGGTCACAAAAGCTTTTAGGTCTAGGGTTTACATCCACATGAGCTTACTTAACCCCTACCAGGCTATTAAGGCACAAGCAGATCACCTACTGAACCATGCTAGGTCATACTTGTCCTCTTTCCTCAATGTTGGATCAAGATCATACCTTTATTTATCATCAACCTAGCTGTGAGGGGTTCATCAAACACACCTTAAACTTAAGGGGCTTCTCTTTTCCTCTATTCGTGAGGATTACCATGCTCACTTCTATAGGAACTCAACTTCTCATCATGAGCCTTAGGTACACCACTTCCCTTCTTAGGCCTAGGAACCCTAGGTTCACTGCATGCTCTGTATCTTAACTATGAACCAAGCATGAAAAAGGCATGACATGCACTCCTTGTCATCCTTCAACTCAAGCAACACTTAGAGTTGGGTCCTCCTTAAGGACAACCAACAAGGTACAGGGCCTCATAACCTGTTACTAAACCTTTCTAGGTCTAAGGAACTCTTTTTCCTACCTCAGAAGGTAAACACCTATATTGTAGGCACATAGGCACCAGATGCTTCATCTTCACTCCTTAGGGTTTGGTCCCTCTAAAGGCAACCAAGATATCATCAACTTTCAGGGATTGATCATGAGGCAACCACTATCATCCAATGTTCTGGGTTTTAGGCTTCCAACCTTCTTGCTGGGTTTCCTGCTCTCTCTAGAGCTAACCCTACATCCAACCTCACCATTAGAGGTCCTCTCTTCATGAAGGATCAACCTCCAAAGCATTCTCTACATGGGTGAAGCCTAGGTTCGAACTTATGGTTGATCAAGATCATCCATAACCCTTTATGCTCCATCATAATTCCTTATCCAAGGTTTCATCCTACCGTCAACACTATGATGTGCCCTAGGTGCCAGCTATGCCCTACTTGTACAAGCCCATAGGGTTTCTATGGTCCTTCACTAACATCATCATCTAAGGATCTATCCTTTACCCTAACATGCACGACCCTTCTCAGGGTTGGGTTGCCAAAGGTGCTAGGTCACCCATGGATCGGATGGCATCCCAAAGGCATGTCCTTTCAAACACCTAGTCCAACTCATCTCTCTCTAACCTTCACTTAGGGTTAGGGTTAGCATCATCCTCAGAGGATGTGCCAGGTCTCTACTTGCAATGGAGATCTCTATCTCCAAGACTAACACATCCTCATGACAAGAAGGTCTAGCCTCAGGTCTCTTCTGAGAACATGACATCTCATGTCATACGACCTAAGCATGTATCTATTATTTATTTTGCACTTAATCTATTAATCTAATGTCCATGACATCTTATTTACATGCCTTTCATTAATTTAGTGGAGGATTCCTTAAACCTTACTAACCTTACCCATACCTCAAGAGGGTGAGGAGAAGAAAGAAAACCCTAATCCTTTAGGTCCTTAGCAGAATTTTGTGATGAGAAGGGATGAATTAAGAAGAGAAAGTCCTAAAGATATCTTATTTCGATTCATACCCTAAGACTTTGGCCAGGCAGTCACACGGATCCGGGAGTCCTCGTATTCTGACTAGCGGTGTGGAGGAAAATATTGCCAGCCCCCGGTCGTGATCCTTTTCTAGACACCTCCGTCTTTCGGATAATCCTCTAATAACTCCCTTGGGTTCTATGGAGTTTGTAAAATTTAATAATTATTAATGGTTAACTGAGGAACCTGGGACCTGTGGGTTATGGGCATGTGAATTGGTTGCCTACGTGGCACCTCTCTATTGGTCAGTTTGTGATATTTTTGCTAAAATCATAACTCCTAATTGGTAGCTCTGATGAGAACACATAATATACGAATTTTGATCAGAAAAATACAAGGAACTCATTAAAAATAGTTTTATAGCCTGAATCTGATCATAGTTCGAAATATAGTATAAATTATCATCTTTAAGGAATTAAAGATTAAGAAACCCTATTTTGATATGATTAATGTGTTTAATAGGGTTTAATGGATCTTTAGAGTTGATATTAATCTGTTAAATGTAAAAAGGAACATTGAGTTCAAAAAGGAAGAACTTTGCACATGATTAGTCTAATTTAGGGTTTATGAGCTTAAATATGCATGAAATTTGAAAAGGGCATAAAGTTATCATCTTTAATGATTCAATTAAGGAAAAACCCTTAGATTTGATGATAGATGGATAATTCGAGATGATATTAACCTGTGGTTAATGAAAGAGAAAATAGGATTTAAAAATATGATCTTTTTTTTATATAATTGGTTTAATTTAGGGTTTCGTGCATGATTATGCATTAATGAGCTTGAAAACCCTAATTTTGTTGAATATGTCTTTTAATTGGTTTAATTGTGTAAATTCACGAATAAAATAGAGATGTGATGATCCTAAGCCAATTTGAGTATAAAAGATCCTTAATGTGGATAATTTGAGTAATTAGGGTTTTTATGAGTGGAAAAGTTGTTTTAGGGTTTGTTGACCTAAAAAGGGAAAAGTTTGAGAAATTGATCTATGAAACCCTAATGCATCCTAATGAGACTTAGAAACTTTAGAAAGGTGTCCCAAGTCAATAAGGAGTTGTTTGGGATATGCTTGTGACAATTAGACATTATACATGTTTTCAAGATCAATGTTTGCTTGATTGATTGATTGGCTTGCTTGATTGGACATATAGTTGGATTTGGATAAATTGTTGCTTGAGATCTCCAAGACAGGTATGTGGTTACTTATGAATAACCGCTTAGTTTTTCGATGGTTTCTCGGACGTTTAATCGCATTGAATGCAACTAAACTGTTTGGATGTTCATATTGCAAATATAAAGTGACTATGACTATCACTTAATGTATATGCCTATAAACTCAGATCCTGGTTCTCTCTGTGGCATAATAGCTAACCTAGTACATGGCTGCCTATGGGTAGGTCCATCAGGTTAGAGAAAGGCCTAGTACATGGCTACCTATTGGGTAGGTCCATCAGGTCTATGGATGACCTAGTACATGGCTACCTATTGGGTAGGTCCATCAGGTCTATGGTTGACTTAGTACATGGCTACCATGGAGGTAGGACCATCAAGTCATAATGAGTTAGATATTGGGCTATCTTCGGATAGTGCCATGCGACTCTATTACCTAAAAGAGAGGTGATATTCATGTCCACTGCAGGGACAACCCAGAGTTCGAGAATATGTATGGATTGAGTTGTATGGCTTAAAATGTAATCTTGATTGTTAAATGATTAATTGAATGATTATATTGTTACCATAGTTGAACATTATCTGTTTCCTCCACATACCAACTTCGGCTGACCGACGTTTTGTTTGTCGGTGTTTTAGGTACAATGAAAAGTACAAACAGTAAAGGGACACCTTGTGAATTCAAGAATTAAAGAACAAGGAGGAATTAGATAGAATAGTTCAGCTGAGGTTATAAGTTAGTTTGTTCCCAACTTTTCAAGGTATGCAAAGAAAATTTTTATTACCATTTTCAGTATAGTCTGTTAGAATTTAATAATTGTTTATGGTTATATGTCGAACCTTTGATCCGGGATTAATGGGTGCGGCTTCAACCTCTTGGTCTCCCTTAATTGGGGGTTACTGAAAGGTGAGGTCGTAACACAAATGACATCTGCAAGTCACTGAATTAGCCTCCCAAGAGATACAGATGGAGAAAGAAACCATCCACTGTGTATGCTTAGAAATATAGGACATGCATTAATAATTTTAATAATTAAACCAATGTCACATTGTCAACTTGGACTGGCATGTGATGAAGGTCGATGGGAGGGAGCAATTCCCTCCCAAAAAAGTAAGTTGAAACAAGAAGAACATGTTTTTGTACTAGGAGTAGTCTGGATTTAGTGAAACAATGGGAAATAAAGGAAGTTTGTGGGTGGGATGGGGTGTGGGTTGTTGGCGAGTGGTCAATGGCTGGTGGTCGATGGTCATGTTCGATGGAATTTGGTCAATGGGTGCCAACGAGTTGATGGGGTGTTGGTGGGTCTATGAAATTGGTTGATGGTGGTAGTGGGGTCGATGGTCTAGTGGTGGAGGTCAATGGGGTTAATGGATGTGGGATATCGATGGGATAGTGGTGGGGGAGTTGATGGGCTAATGGCGAGGGGGAAGAGTCGATGGACTAGTTGGCGAAGGTCGATAGGATAGTGGGTGTAGGTTAATGGGATAGTGGCGAGAGGTCGATGGGTGCGTGAGGTTGAGGGGTTGTTGCTAGGAGGGGATGGATCGATGAGGTCAATGGTGGGAGGGGAGGGATCGATGGGGTGATGATGTCAAGCAGTGGATATATGATGTGGTGCTTTTGCACCCTCAAACTCACTAAGATAATAAAATCCCAATTTCACCAAAACAATAATACGACAAACACCACCCGCAAGAAGACAGATCTTATCATAGTATAGTTAAGGATCGAACCCTAGAGGAAACATTTTCAAGAATAAAATGGATTTTTAATCTATTAAAAAAGTGATTATCAATGACATTTTGATTGGTTTGTTTATTAACCAATTTGCTAAACAAATAATGAATCAAACAAGTAAGAATAAATGATAAAACAACCAGGAAATGGGTTTGACTGCCATTTCCTACTTAACTATTCTAATTGTTACAACTCATCAATTATGGATAACTATATTAAGTGCTTATGGGTCTGCCTCCTTCCAAAACACATATCACAAATGGATTGAATTCCTCGTGGAACTGGGATCTCGGTGCCCACAAACCACTACCCAATCATCTACTAGAACTCCTTCTGAAATCTCATGTGGTGCTCTTCATCATCACTCGATGTTCTAATCTTAAGTTTCATGGTCTCTAATCTTAAAATTTAACAATCAAGCAAGCTAATTAGCCATACTCAAATAGCATGTGAATAAACAAAATTTAAACCATCTAGTAAACATAAGAAATGAGTTGATAACAAATATAATAGAATACATGCAGTAGGAATAATATCCACACCCAATAAATATCTACTCACTAATCATTTTCGTGATACATTAGGAGAGAAGTAGAAAAAACTCATGAAGAACAATTTCGTGGAGGAGAAGCTCTATAGATCTCATCACAACTCCCCAAACAATGGTTGAATGTTCAGTCATGTCCGCCGACGGAACGCATCTCCACATCAAACCATTGAATCTCATCTCCAATTCTCCTTGGTGGAAAATAGGGTTGTGGATGGAAGAGAAAGAATGTGAATCCTTACCCTAGATGTCCCCCAAGTATATTTATATCACATGGTCTAATCCCAGATCCATCTGAACTAATCTGATTGTTGCATGTGTTCTCTTTAGATTTCTAGCATGGAGTTGTGAGCGACTTTTGGTCCAATATTCCATCCTAAAGCTGTTTGAATGTTTTTTTGGTACTTTAAGAATTCTCTTTCCAATGTGTATTTAAACACTCAATTCCAAATTTGGATGTAAAATATATGGTTATTTTGGTATGGGATTTATATCAGGCACTGTAAGAAAATCTACAAGTGAATCGACATGTTGGAAAAGCCAATCGACTAGTTTGCTTTTTGTAGGATTTTTGGGGAGTTTACTTTCCACTTTTTGTAAATTTATTTGCCTAATTAATATAGCCAATAAAGCGGTTGGCCTGCTGCAAAATATCATCTCAATTCTAGGAGTTTACTGCCCACGTTTTATTTGTTTGAATTGATTGGTTGGAAAAAACAATTAATCAATTGGCTTCTCAGGACCTATTTCTTTGTCGTGAATCATTATATGAGATCCTCACTCCATTTTTTGGAGTCAAAAAGTGAGGATATGTGATCTTTGGTCAATTCTTGGGCCTTTGAGGAGGTATATTTCTTTCTTTCTTGAACTTGCATTAGTTCTACAGATAAAACACCAAAAATACATAAAAATACCAAATAAATTACATAAAATACTAAAATCCTAAAACAAGTAAAATATGCAGTTGATGCAATTAAACATGAAATACTAACTATATAAATTCATCTTAAATTCTCCTAAAAATATGATGAATATGTGTTCATCAAATCACCCTGAACTTAAACATTGCTTGCCCTCCAGTAACACAGAATCACAAACAACTGCCAAACCATACTAGCATCATGTCATTCTCTCTCTTTCTCAGTATAATTTTGGTCCATGCCACCAAAGATGACCAGACAACCTCAATTTCCTAAAATCACGTAGTACAACTTTCCACATTCTCTATCTTGACTTTGCTTTTACAAACATGCTTCCATGTCAAAGTTCAAAATGTTACAATGCTAATATCATTGATGCTACAAATCATTCCACATATTTTATTAAATTTACACTAAAATAGTGTTTGGTGATGGAAAGATGGTATTGGGTAGAAGAAAGAGTGCATGGAAGTGTGGAAGGAAGAGTATTTGACTATTCAACTTAATATTACTTTTATGATTGTACTTACATTGATGGCATTTTTTGTGTGTACACATTGACATTTTTCTTTATTGGTAGTATGTCCCTATTACCATACAAGGGGTATGTAAGAAGTAGTAGAGGGAGGAGGGGTTTCTATCCCGAACTTGGAGTTTATTTACTTTTGGCAAATGGAGTATGAAGATGATGATAAAAATGTAGAAGAGGATGAACTTGTGCACCTCATATTTTTGAATTTTATGCATAGAAACAATCTTAAAAACCAATTCAAATACATCATGTACCATGCAAAATAATGACATTTTCCCAACAAGTTATGTGAATCATTAAGAGACATGTTGCAGTTGATCCTCTCAATCCAATATGACTTGCCATCATTTCCAGAGAATGATATCAATTAAGGTCATAGGTGATAGAATAGGTTATAGCACGAGCAAGTTATGTTATAACATTACACAAGAGTTCACTTCATCTAAAGGGATCACATGATGAATGATGCTTATGTAATACAACAATAATGTAACTAATTTGATTAGATAACGTCTTCAACTGACATTGCAGGAAGTAAGAACTAAAACAATAATATTTTCAAGCTACATGCAATGCAAGTGATCTAAATGCAATTGAAATATGCAAAAAAAAATGTTGAAATAAAGCAAGAATGTAAAATAGATAATGTGGTTAGAAAGGAGTACGTACCACCCAAACTCATCTCCATCTCAAGCTTAGATATTTTCTCATCCCAATAAAACACTAAATCAAAGATGGAGGGGAAGAAATCCTCAATTCTTATCAAGGTGGTCCTAGCAACTCAAAAAGGTCCAACTAAAATGAATATGAACACATTATGACACCATGTTCATGAGAGATCCATATTGTAAAATGTGATCAAGTGGTCGTGGTGGGTTGAATGTATTGTCTGCATGCTTGATGTAGTTTTGTCTTTCACCCTACAATCTATCTAGAATGATCTACCAATACTCCCCCAATGATATGAGGAGTGTAGTAGAAGTGTGTGGATCAAGAAGAAGTGGCACAATGTAGGAGTGGTTCCCATCTAATGGCCTTAAGATCTTCTAATATGTGAAGACTAGAGACAAACTACCCGCTTTTGTGACTAAGGTAGTATGCAAAGAATATGTAACTTGTATTGCCAATTGTTCTAAATCGGGTGGAGGATGTGGCTCTAGCTTCTTCTCGTCACCTAAACTAAGACATAGAAAATGTGATGGCGACATAGGAGTTGATGTCCCATCAATGAAATCTTCCTAGAAAATATTGTTAAGAGGTTGTACATCCTCCTGGTCTACCATTAAATAAACATCTAAATCAATCAAAATAGTGGGGTCCTTCACAATGTTAACTTGTTGCTCTAGATTCTATATGTGGGACACACCCAAATCCTCAATGAGATTTGTAGGATATAGGATTGGAGTGGAGATAGAAAAATAAAGTGGTGGTGGAACATAGACCTCCTATGAGGTTGTACCTCCTCATATCAAAAAATCAAAATTACAATGTAAGTTGGTTGTTCATCTTCAAAGATAGACTCAAATAATATTAGCTGAGCATTGTAATCATATTGATCTTGGTCTACAATAAGGAAGGATGGTGAAGCCTCAAGCTGTTGGGAGAGTTGTTCTTTCATATGGGCAAGTTGTACCTCAATTCTTTTTCTCCATGATTCTCCATCAACTAGCATTGCATGTTGGTCAGCTAGCATTGATTGTTGGGAAACTAACATATTCTATAGAGATTTCATCCTCACATAGCTATCAGGTGGATATTGATCTACATAATTAGATTTCGTCATAACTCCCAAAATATGTTGATCGTAGCCCGCCTCTTCAGGATAATCATCTTTACATAACAACTCCTCATAATATCCTCAAAATATTATTAATTGCAGTATGATTTGCGTTTGTCTTTAAGAAGTCTATCTTTATGCTCGAGGTTGATCCTATAAATGGAAGATTTGGCTTATGGAGTCAATTTAGGACAATCCCTACACTCAGTGTTAATCCTAGTATTGTGAGCGACGACTACCTTACACATAAGTACTTTAGCTTTTAAAGTATATTCTTGGCAGCCCCACATATCATGTCTGAAGGAGCCATATTTTCCACATTCTATGATTTGTGACGTTGACCACTCCATTTAGAATGAATGCCAAAATTTGATGCAGTTTTGCCTCAAATTCACTAAGATGATAAAATCCCAGTTTTTACCAAAACAACAGAGGGTTAGATCTAGGTTCCTTCCTTACTGATAGCTACAATGTTGTTTGATTGATGGTGTGTCCCCTTCCTTGTCTAGGATCCATGCCATCAGGCTCCTCCCCACTTTCAATTTTTTCTAGTTGTGATTCATGTTTATTACTTTTGTTTTAAATTTGTGTGGTTAATGCATCTTGGATACATTTTTGTACTTATTATTTGATAGAGCATTAGTCCTTGCTCACTCTCTTCTATGAGAGCTAGGTTTCCTTGTTGAGTAAGGTTTTGATTTTGCTTCATAATAACTTTTATTGCTTGGTTTTATGGATATGATTGTGGAGACTTTCGCTGTTTAGAACAATATTTGGTTTCATGTTGGGTTGAAAAAATCATGTATGAGAAGCTATTTGAATCATCTATGTGGTAAAAGGATCAATGTTGAAGCATCCTTTTTTCTTTCTAATATGAGTTTTGATTCTTTATGTTGCTATTGAATGATGTATGTCCTAGTAGATTTATTTGCCTCATTTGTAGATGAAGGATGGTGTATAAGTAATGAAAGTGATCTATTTTGCACTCAAAAAGTTTGAGTCACAAGAGAGAACATCTCAAAGTAATCAATGCCATAAGACTGAGTGCAACCTTTGGCTACAAGACATGACTTCAGTCACTCAATAGTCCCATCAAGGTTATATATGATAGTAAATACCCATCTACTACCAACATGAGATCGCTCAAATGGAGGATCAACCACATCCCATTGGTGATGCTCTTAAAGTGTAGAAATTTCATCATCCATGGAAGACTTCCATCCAGGATGAGCTAGGGCCTCACCAACAAATTTGGGGACCGACACAACAGACAAAGAACTTGTAAAGGCTACAAAGCACATGGCTCAGTTTTGTCATATTGCAGTACTGAGAAATATCATGTACGATACATTTCCTTTTTAGGCTAGCGCAAGGAAATGGGTGTGTTTGACCCTCAAACATCAAAATCTGGAGTGAATACATTATTACATTTAGTGTTGGGATGATCTACAGTAGGAGTGGAAGAGTAGGGTTGTAGAAAACACAGTAGATTCGCTCGGTAGAGGTTTGGAAAGGCCATGAGAAGAAGAGGATACCATCAAAAGAGTAACCTGATCAGGCACATAAACAAGATCTAATCCAAGAGAGTGATCTTTGGCATAGAAGAATCTAAAAGACCACTCCTTGTTAATCTCAAAATTCTACGTGCAAACAATAAAGCACTCCCCTTAAACACATAATGCATAAGTAGAAGAAGAGTAGACTCTTCGTGAAGCATATAGCAATAAAGCAAGTTGCATGAAGAAAGTGGTTTCTTGATATATCACTAAAAATCCTCCAAAAAGTGTTTGGCCACATGTACTCATCAACATGCACAACATGGACAAGCCATAGAGCGTTGGAATATAGATGAAGTAGTCATTGTGTACAAAGCACAGATAAATCCAGATAGTGTTGGAACATAGAGAAATTAGTTGACATGCACAAGACATGAAAAAATAGAGAGTCAACATGCGAATAAAACATGACCATGCATATAAAGCATGATCAAGTAGATAGACGAATGTAAAAAATAGCATATAAAATGTGCTAACGTCATACAAGTAGAAAGAACGCCATTGCCAGATAGAATACCATGAAAAATATACAAACATACCAGAAAAAGTCCATAGTGCACAAAAAGATATACAAGGACCATGGGAACAATTTAGGATGCATATTAACAATACAACATGCCAGAAGATAAGGTAGCAACATAGACATACAAAACCATTGAAATCAATATGAAGCATATAGAACCATAAAAATCAATACTCAGTCCACCATTTTGATACAGATGCTATTATTTTCAGTAAGATAAGAGCCCATTCAAGAGAGCATCTCAAAGGGTTTCTCATAGGTAACTATGCCCATAGATGTTGGCTCACAAACTGCTACATTAAAAATTGCACATGTTTCTTGAAGGACACACAGAATGAAGCCTTATCGTGCAAAAGAACGGTTGAAGCTACATTCTCTCCAAGATTGATTATTATTACATGACGAGTGAAAAATGGCCCAGCAGCCCCTAAGGCCTATAGCTGAGCTTTTTACCTAAACCTAGAGGACAACCACACTATTTCACAAAGAATTATGAACTTTGGCCAAGAGGGTAATTAAAAATAAAAAAGGAAGAAATTGATCTTGGGATAATGCTCCCATCAAGTCTTAGTGGGAACCAAACCTAGTCAAATTGCCAGACCTACTCTTATCAATTCTCTCGTATGTCCCAAACAATATAGGACAACTGCTTTCACAACAATAAGTATGGAGCTTTGCTTTTAGATGTAGGATTTACGAGTTTAGAGATTGAGAAGATTAGTGTCATATCCAGTTCAACATTATAGCTTTAGGCTGATTTGGTGATCGGGAAGAAGAAAGGAAACAAACAAAATTAGAAGAAGAAAAAAACAAAGATGAAAATGTCAATGAGGAAATATAATGGGGTGGGATTAGAGACAGGGGTGAGGTCATTCCTAAAAAGGAAAAAAATGAGTGAGAAGAAGAAAAAAGGAAAATAACGAAGGTTTGATTGTTTGACAAGAAGAAAAAGAAAAGAAAGAAAGAGAGGTTTTGAATGGGAACAGACTAGGGTTGGGCTTTGAGAAAAGAAAAGGAAATGACAGGTTTTACTATAAATGAAAAGATACAAGTGGGTGAGGAGGAAGACGGATGGCGTCAATAAGAAGAATAAAAAAAGAGGAATATAACTATTGCCTTGGAGGAAAAAAAAGGATAAAAGAGAAATGGCAAGTCAAAATTTCTCCGATAATAGGCCATGGAAGTTGGACTAATGTCAAACATGCGGTCAAGACAAGAAAGAGTTGTGGTCACTAGCATGAGGAAAAACTTCATTCTTTTTTTTGAAACTTGGGTTTAGATAACTACTATGATACCATATAAAATGGAAAATAGAATTTGTTTAAGATCAGCAACAAGTGAGTGCAAGGCTTGTATAATTAGTAGTATAAATAGAGTAACACTCCTATACTCCCCAATAAGGGATCAAACATATGACAAAACTCTAACAGCCTCATAAGTTGTGTAATTAATTATATCTTAGAGTTTTCCTAGGTTGGACTATTTACGAATGAGAATGTTCATTTTATTCCAAATCTAGTTTCAAACACAATTATATCATTGCATAATATTCAATGAATGTGGCATCCTCTTTGTGAGTGAGAATGAGATTGTTGTTCCTCTATGGAATATAAGAATAAGGATGGTATGCCCACAACACCTTCAAGATCATATGTGCAATGGATGACCATTCCTTATACTTCTGTCCATTCAACTTCATATCAGTAGTAAGCATATTAGGAGTTTATGAGAGAATTCTAAGCAGATTGTGGGTGCAGTAACCTTCCAATTGATGTTTGAAGGAAAATGCATGTAGTTTGAAAATGGCAAAAGGGAGCAGAATGACTTTAACAACTTTTGCTCCAGTAGATCTAGAGATGCAACAAGTAGGCCAAAAGAAGGGAGAATAACCTACAAAATGGTATGTGTGAATTGGCGGTAAGAACACCCCCAATGGGAATCAAGTAACAACATATATATGTGATAGGGTTACAGAATGTGGTTGGGTCTACCCCTATGGAATATTGCCACCTCATGGTCTGGAAGTTGGCACTATCCCAAAGTGTACCAAGGATGCAAAACATGTAGAGGAAGTCATTTGATAGCTCTCAGGCAAGGGGAAAAGAAGAACCTTTTCTACTATTCAAGATAGAAATTAAACCTGGTCATGCACGAAAAAATGAGGATCTGGAGAGGTAGAATGGAGAAGGGACAGGTAGGTAAGAGGGGTATACAACTCATAAGGGGTGGGGCAAAATGAAAAAAGAGGCAAAACCCCTTTTGGGCAAGAGCGGGAAAAGTGTTGCTAGAGTTTTGGATTAGGATCTGACATCATGTTAAAATGGAGGAAATAGGAGAAAATTGTCACTATAATAGGAGGAAACTGCCACTATGGATCAATAGAACTGTGACATCCCACTATCACACAAACAACGAAATGTCACGCGAAAATGTGCAGAACCGACATAAACATCATATTACCAAAAACACGGGTTAATTAAAACTGATTGCAGAAAGAAGATAAGAAAAGAACTATTAAATCCAGATCCACATCCTGTAAGGAAACATGTTATATAAATATACATAAACTTGATACATGTCCACATCTCATAGGATCTAACTGTCCCATATGCACAAGAGTTCACCATCTGTTTAAATATAGAACAGACCACATCAGACCAACAACAGGATAAACAAGCCACATCAACTATACATCGTGAAACCTTGTCAAAACACCTCCAAAGACCTGAGAGTACAAGGATGACTCTAGGACTCTACTATAAGACTACCAAAATAGCAGCATATCTATCTCTTGCCTTCTACTGTTCTTCTTGCTACCCAGTCGCAACCTCACGACCACCACTACGTCTAGCTCGATCACCTAAAAAAGTTTAAAACCAAAGGGGTGAGACACACAGTCCCAGCGAGAAACATAACCCCCGCCGAAACTATAAAACCTCAAAGAAGAGCTAGAACAGATAGAACATGTAACTGATATAAGCAGATCGTATATGACCAGCATACCGAGAAGAACTAACATGTTATAACATCTTACCAAGATATCTGAGAGGTATATAACCAGATATATCTTATGGAACATGATTGACAAGACATGTTATATAAGAACTTATCATAAGATATGAGGAACATGTACTTAGCTGCAAGATATAACTAGGGCAACTATACAAACAAGGCCTCAACCAATGTTCCATGTTTTATCCTAAGCAATACATACTATATGACTAGATTACAAATTTATTATGCCCTGAGGAAGTGAGCCATACCACTCAAATTCAACCTTCGGTTGCGAAGCCCAAAACCGGTGCCATACAAGGTCAATGGGAGAGTCAGACTCCATGACCTCACCTCCTCATGGTCAGTGCACGAGAACCAACAAGCAAGACCACAATCCCATGCTCAAGTGGCCTCAGCCACACAAGGTCAAGCTACCCTTTGCCTAGCCCACCTTGGTACATGTATTGACACTAGAAAATCGAGCCACGAGCCTGTTCACCGTGCTCCATCATCACTGAGCCATGGGCCTGTTCACCATGCTCTATCACATATCCTGAGCCATGGGCCTATTCACCATGCCCTAATCGCACTGAGCCATGAGCCTGAAATTGTGCTCTAAACATGCACTACTACTTTAGGGCATAGGCGCACCCCACATATTCAATTATATGTGTTCCAGGTTAACCCTTAGGAGAACTTGTTTCACCATCACCAAATTCCTGACGATGATGGATCTATGGCTAGGGCAAACTACATGAAAAGTTCCTCTCTAATTAATTATTGCATTTTAAGTAGATTGCAAGATTCAACCAAGTTATGTAACATGCAACTATAACAAGAATGAATAAACATGAAACACATTATCTTGTGTTACATTGTCACTAAGGCCTTCAGTGCCATCAACATCATCCTAATCCATCACAAGGATCCAACATCACATGTTACCACTTGGCCTCTTGCCAATCATCAAGATCCATATCAAGGATCAACATCATAGGGACTCAATCCCATCATCAAGGCACACATTGCCATTCCATGGGTAACACCCATCATACATCACTGGGTTCATCACAACCCTTGATGTTCAACATCATATCGTTGCCATGCCATCACTATGGCTATTACCGGATTCCATATCCATACACATGTAACATGCATGGTTAGCATAATCATAGAGAAACAATGGTACTTGTACAAGGAACATTTATCACCCTTTACTTTATTATGAGAGTCAACCATGTAACATAGATGAGTGTATCAAAGCATAGCATAAGCATAATAGCCTCATATACCAAAGCATAGCAAGCATTAGGGTTACCAACCGAACACAAGGTACAACCCTCACTATAGGTGTATCAGGTAAGGGACAACCCTCACCAAAGGTATAGCGATTACACCCAACCTATCCAGCTGTGTCGGCCAACACTATCGGCCAACACCCATATCGGGCAACCCCTATGTCGGGCAACACCCAACAACTGGTAACAGGCAACTCTTAATCTATGATGCTCAGGAGTGCAACGCCTCATGACGGGCAATGCGTTGCAACAGACTGTCGGACAACACCATCCATATCGCCCGTCACAAAGATAGACCATCAAAACCATATCGGTCAAAGGAACAAGGGAGCAACGACCATAATAAATCTAAGGACCAGCCTATAACGCCCAAGAGACACACAATCATAACAGGCGAGAACCCATCGCAACGATGTGTCGGGTGATGCCATTGACGGGCAACACCGTGTCGGGCAATGCCTCACCGCAACGCGTCACAGCAGGCAACACCCCTATCGCCCGAAACAACAACACAGCAGCCACCTACTATATCGGCCAAAGAAAACAAAGAGGTAGCAAGCTACCCTAACGTCCAAGCAAGGTTCATACATATCGGCCAAGGGTTAGATCTCACCTCACAACTCAAGGAAGGAGGGGTGTTTCTCAGTCACCAAGGCATGGCCAAACCATGTCATCCAGGGTACTCAAGAGGACACATTGGGCAAACACTATATCGCCCAAGAACATATCGGCCAACAACATCTAGGGCAAGGATTCATGTCAGGCAGAAGGTCAACAAGACATCCATCAAACATACCGCCCAAGCTCAGCCCCAGAAAAAGGGATATCGGGCACTAAGACATCTTGGGTTGTCAAAGGTATCGGGTAGCAGGGGATATCGGGTAGGGGTCCAAAGGCCATATTGGGTTGGTCATCTTCAACCTCAAGACAGCTACCAAACCCTAAAGATCAAGAGAGTTGGCTCACCTCTCAACAACCAAGTGAGAGGGGTTTTGCACAACTTCTATCACATATTGGGCAACAAGGTGGGTCATCACCATATCGACCAATCCACCAACCTCAACTAGGTCAAGACCAACCAAAGGCTCACTTCTCAAGTCCATGGCAAGAGAGGGGTGTTTCCCAAACAACTAGAGTATAGACTCACCTCTCAACGACTAAGGAAGAGAGGGGTTTTGCCTACACCACTAGAGATCAAGCTCACCTCTCAAAACCAAAAGGAGAGAAAAGGAGTTTTGCCCCAAGAACACACCACACACACCATACCTCTTTGGGATAAGAAACCCTAAGCTCACCTCTCAACTATACGAGAGAGGGGTATTGCTTGAGGTTCTACAACCCAAAGGATCGGCCACACAAAGGGAAACCAACACACCACATAATGTCCAACAAGATCTAGGGCTCATAACGGGCAGCAACATAACCATCTTAAAAAGATATGTAAGGCTGATCAAGATAACATAGTAATGCAACATGTAAAAGAGGTAGTATAGTTAGGGTTAGGAGTTATGTAACCCGCCTTAAGCACACTCCCAAGCTCCAAAGCTCCAAACACCACCTCAGCAGGATGTATCGGCCACCACCAAGAAAGAAGAAAGTAGCAGCAATAGCAACATGATGTATCAGCCACCAAGGGGGAAGAGAGCAAACGGCTAAGGGGGCAAAGAGATCCCAAGCAAGAGAAAAGAGAGACATATATAGAAGAGGGTAAAGGGTAGGAAAAAGCAAGGTTTCGTCCTCCTTAAGAACACTTGTCCATGGAGCAAGCCACCTTCTAGCTCGTCCACCTCCACATGTCCAAAGCTTTTGCCACCTTGTTAGCAACAAGCACCAAGTGTCCATAAGGGGTGACACAAACGATGCTAGGTGGAGGGGTGTGTGTCACCCAACATGGCAACCCGTCACACTCACCATCACCTTCTGGCCGATACGCCTCCCTGGCCGATACACCACTACCTGACATACTCTTGGCCGATACACCTTGCCCGATACACCAAGTAAGGAGGCGACACCAAGCTCAAACAAGGCCCAAGAGAGCCCAACAACAAGCCTAAGCTTCAACAAGCTTAAACGAGGCCCAAAGCAACTCAAGCAAGGCAGCCAACCCATCCTCTCAACTCTAGAGGATGTATGGAGAGAGAAGATATCTCTCAAGGTGACAAACTTGCACACCAACCTGAGAACTTGGGTAATTTGCAAGTTGCACCTCAACCTCTCAACAAAGCACAAACAAACCCTAATCACAACTCAAGTAATTAGCAAACATCTAAACACAGGGTTTAGGCAAAGCAAACATGGTAAGCCCAAAACGGTGGTTAGGGTCCTTACAAGCCATAAACCCCTACAAAAGGATTTCTCCCCAAAATTCGAAGAGAAAAGCGAGGGATACTTCCTCCTCATCTCTTCCTCTAGCTCCCACGTGACTTCCTCAATGCCAAGATGATGCCAAAGAACCTTCACAAGAACCAGGTCCTTCCTCTTTAGCTGTTTCACTCTTATGTTGAGGATCAACACTAGACCTTCCTTGTAGGTCACATCTTCATCAAGTTCAACCTCAACTGGCTGTATCACTGTCTTTGTGCCTGGTTGACTTTTCTTCAGCATACTGACATGGAACACTGGATGCAACCTGTGCAACTCTAGCGGTAGCTCTAACTTGTAAGCTACTTTGCCAACACATGCTATTACCAGATATGGCCCCATATACCTGGGAGCCAACTTGCCTTTCCGGCGAAACCTCAGCACGCCTTTCCATGGAGAGACTTTGAGATACACCTTGTCTCCCACCTAGAATTCTAGAGGTCGTCGATGATTATCTGCATACGACTTCTGTCTATCCTGTGCCGCTTTCATATTTTACTGTATCACCTTGATCTTCTCTGTCGTCTGTTGTACTAACTCAAGACCCAAAAGTTAATACTCGCCAGACTCATACCAACATAAAGGAGATCTGTACTTTCTACCATACAAAGCCTCATAAGGTACCATGTCAATACTCCGTTGGTAACTGTTGTTGTAGGCGAACTCTATCAAATTGAGATGCACGTTCCAACTACCTAGGAACTGCAAAACACAAGCTCGGAGAAGATTCTCCAAAATCTGAATAGTCCTTTCAGACTGTCCATCTATCTGCAGGTGGAAGGCAGTATTGAATCTCAACTGCGTTCCCAACGCTCTGTGCAATTGTTCCCAAAAATGACTCGTGAACTTGGGACCTTTGTTAGAGACTATCGTTACTGGCACACCATGCAAATACACTATCTCATCCACATACACCTGAGCAAACTTCTCTGATGTATATGTTGTTTTCACAGGTATGAAATGAGAAAACTTTGTCAATCTGTCCACTATCACCCAGACAGAATCATGATTCCTAGCTGTCCTCGGGAGACCAACTACAAAATCCATGGTTATATGATACCATTTCAACTGCGGTATCGACATGGGTTGCAACGTACCTGTCGGCTTCTGATGCTCAGCCTTAACCTACTAACATACCGCACACCTAGCCACAAACTCGGCCACATCTCTCTTTAAGTCAGGTCACCAATACAGGTCCTTCAGATTATGATACATCTTGGTGACACCTAGATGCATAACATACATCGATGTGTACGCTTCCTCAAGCACTAACTTCCTCAGATCATCCACATTGGGAACCATCATCATGTTATGATAACAAACTAGTCCATCCTCGGACTCATGGAAGCCATCACGCTTCTCGCTGCCAAACTCTGATATGATCAACTGAACTGTAGCATCTGCATGGTGTGCTTCTTTGATCTGCTGCCTCAACGTAGGCTTCACTTGCATCTGTGCCATCAGTCCTGCCAACAAAGAGACTTCCAACTGTACATTCATCTTCCGCAAAGAGACGAACATATCCCACCTATGGCATATCAAAGAACTCAACTGTGCCTTCTTTGTAGGAAGAGAAGAAGACTTCTTACTTAGCGCATCAGCTACCACGTTCGCCTTACCAGGATGATACTCAATGGTGCAATCGTAATCGTTGATTAGATCCATCCAACGACGTTGTCACATGTTCAACTCACTCTGTGAGAAGATGTACTTCAGGTTCTTATGGTCCGTAAAGATCTGACACACCTCCCCATAAAGATAGTGTATCCAAATCTTCAACGCATGGACCACCACTGCCAACTCCAAATCATGTGTCGGATAACTCTCCTCATGTTTCTTAAGCTGTCACGAAGCAAAAGAAACCACATGATCCTCCTGCATCAGCACACAACCAAAACCTTTCTTGGAAGCATCGTAGAAAACAACGTAGCCTTTCCCAGGTTCTGGCAACACCAGCACTAGTCAGCTTCTCCTTTAAGCTTTGAAAAGCTTGCTGACAACGATCATTCCAAACAAAAGGTACACCCTTCCTAGTCAACTTCGTCAATGGCAACACGATCACACAGAAGTCCTTTATAAACATCCGGTAGTATCCTGTTAAACCCAAAAAACTACAAACTTCAGTCGGCGTCTTTGGTTGCTCCCACTCTGCAACTGACTCCACCTTCTTGAGATCCACTCTGACTCCTTCTACGGATATCACATGACCCAAGAAAGTTACTTCCTTCAACCACAACTCGCACTTACTGAACTTGGCATACAACTGATTCTGGCGAAGGAGAGTCAACACTTGTCGAAGGTGTTGTTCATGCTGTTGACTGTCTCGACTATAGATCAATATGTCATCTATGAAGACTACAACAAACTGGTCTAGAAACGGACAAAACTGCCAGGGCAAACTACATGAAAAGTTCCTCTGTAATTAATTATTGCATTTTAAGTGGATTGCAAGATTCAACCAAGTTATGTAATATGCAACTATAACAAGAATGAATAAACATGAAACACATTATCTTGTGTTACATTGTCATAAGGCCTTCAGTGCCATCAACATCATCCTGATCCATCACAAGGATCCAACATCACATGTTACCACTTGGCCTCTTGCCAATCATCAAGATCCATATCAAGGATCAACATCACCGGGACTCAATCCCATCATCAAGGCACACATTGCCATTCCATGGGTAACACCCATCATATATCACTGGGTTCATCACAACCCTTGATGTTCAACATCATATCGTTGCCATGCCATCAATATGGCTATTACCTGATTCCATATCCATACACATGGAACCTGCATGGTTAGCATAATCATAGAGAAACAATGGTACTTGTATAAGGAACATTTATCACCCTTTACTTTATTATGAGAGTCAACCATGCAACATAGATGAGTGTATCAAAGCATAGCATAAGCATAATAGCCTCATATACCAAAGCATAGCAAGCATTAGGGTTACCAACCGAACACAAGGTACAACCCTCACTATAGGTGTATCGGGTAAGGGACAACCCTCACCAAAGGTATAGCGGTTACACCCAACCTATCCATCTGTGTCGGCCAGCACTATCGGCCAACACCCATATCGGGCAACACCCAGCAACTGGTAACGGGCAGCTCTTAATCTGTGACGCTCAGGAGTGCAACGCCTCATGACGGGTAATGCGTTGCAACAGACTATCAGACAACACCATCCATATCGGTCAAAGGAACAAGGGAGCAACATCCATAAGCACTCTAAGGACCAGCCTATAACACCCAAGAGACACACCATCATAACGGGCGAGAACCCATCACAACGCTGTGTCGGGTGATGCCATTGACGGGTAACACCGTGTCGGGCAACGCCTCATCGCAACGCGTCACAGCAGGCAACACCCCTATCGCCTGACACAACAACACAACAACCACCTACTATATTGACCAAAGAAAACAAAGAGGCAGCAAGCTACCCTAACATCCAAGCAAGGTTCATACATATCGGCCAAGGGTTAGAGCTCACCTCACAACTCAAGGAAGGAGGGGTGTTTCTCAGTCACCAAGGCATGGCCAAACCATGTCGTCCAGGGTACTTAAGAGGACACATCGGGCAAACATTATATCGCCCAAGAGCATATCGGCCAACAACATCTAGGGTAAGGATTCATGCCGGGCAGAAGGTCAACAAGACATCCATCAAACATATCGCCCAAGCTCAGCCCTAGAAAAAGGGATATCAGGCACCAAGACATCTTGGGTTGTCAAAGGTATTGGGTAGCAGGGGATATCGGGTAGGGGTCCAAAGGCCATATCAGGTTGGTCGTCTTCAACCTCAAGACAGTCACCAAACCCTAAAGATCAAGAGAGTTGGCTCACCTCTCAAAAACCAAGTGAGAGGGATTTTGCACAACTTCTATCACATATCGGGCAACAAGGTGGGTCGTCACCATATCGGCCAACCCACCAACCTCAACTAGGTCAAGACCAACCAAAGGCTCACTTCTCAAGTCCATGGCAAGAGAGGGGTGTTGCCCAAACAACTAGAGTATAGACTCACCTCTCAACGACTAAGGAAGAGAGTTTTGCCTACACCACTAGAGCTCAAGCTCGCCTCTCAAAACCAAAGGGAGAGAAAAGGAGTTTTGCCCCAAGAACACACCACACACACCATACCTCTTTGGGATAAGAAACCCTAAACTCACCACTCAACTAAATGAGAGAGGGGTATTGCTTGAGGTTCTACAGCCCAAAGGATCGGCCACACAAAGGGAAACTGACACACCACATAACGTCCAACAAGATCTAGGGCTCAAAACGGGCAGCAACATAACCGTCTTAAAAAGATATGTAAGGTCGATCAAGATAACATAGTAATGCAACATATAAAAGAGGTAGTATAGTTAGGGTTAGGAGTTATGTAACTCGCCTTAAGCACACTCCCAAGCTCCAAAGCTCCAAACACCACCTCAGTAGGATGTATCAACCACCACCAAGGAAGAAGAAAGTAATAGCAGTAGCAGGATGTATCGACCACCAAGGGGGAAGAAAGCAAACAGGTAAGGGGGCAAAGAGATCCCAAGCAAGAGAAAAGAGAGACATATATAGAAGAGGGTAAAGGGTAGGAACAAGCAAGGTGTCTTCCTCCCTAAGAACACTTGTCCATGGAGCAAGCCACCTTCTAGCTCGTCCACCTCCACATGTCCAAAGCTTTTGTCACCTTGCTAGCAACAATCACCAAGTGTCCATAAGGCGTGACACAAACGATGCTAGGTGGAGGGGTGTGTGTCGCCCAACATGGCAACCCATCACACCCACCATCACCCTCTGGCCGATACACCACTGCCTGACACACTCTTGGCCGATACACCCTTGCCCGATACACCAAGCAATGAGGCGGCACCAAGCTCAAACAAGGCCTAAAAGAGCCCAACAACAAACCTAAGCTTCAACAAGCTCAAACGAGGCCCAAAGCAACTCAAGCAAGACACCCAACCCATCCTCTCAACTATAGAGGATGCAAGGAGAGAGAAGATATCTCTCAAGGTGACAAAATTGCACACCAACTCTAGAACTTGGGTAATTTACAAGTTGTACCTCAACCTCTCAACAAAGCACAAACAAACCCTAATCACAACTCAGGTAATTAGCAAACATCTAAACACAAGGTTTAGACAAAGTAAACAGGGTAAGCCCAAAATAGAGGTCAGGGTCCTTGCAAGAACCAACATACTTATATATACAAGTCATATACATCCCAATACATCCAACACCAACATGATACTCTACTTTTTTAACCCAAACAAACATATATTAATGTTCGTGATCATGACATAGGTGGTTGATAGTTGATACAATCAGGTGGGAAATTTTCATACATCAGCACATCATCATTCCTACCCCAACCCTTTCTTGCAAGGTTATGTGTTGCTCGATTGTTCTCTCTGTAAGTGTGAACAAACTCAAAGGACTCGATGACCAAGTGAAGTTCATTGATCTAATGGAAAATCTACTCCAGCGGTAGGCATGTCGATGGGGAAAGTATGAGGAGGGTAAGGGCTTACCCTTACCCTTACCTACTAGGTGTATCAGGTAAGGATATGGGTAATTACCCACTTATCTTTACCCTTACCCTCTAACCCATAGGGTAAACGGGGAGGGTAAGCGTGAAGCGGTGAATTATGTGTTACAAAATTTTGTGTCACAAAATTTTGTGTCAATACATTTATATATCTTAGCATAATATCAAGCTGCTCCATAATAACTATTAACTATTTGAAATGATTTTAATTCAAAATGATTTTAAGTAATTTTTTACAAAAGTATGCACATGATTGTGATATATTCAAAATATATTATCAAGGCAACATTGTGTCATATATAAATAGTAATACTCCTAAGATTGATGTGTAAACAAATAAGTCACTCAAAATGAAAAGACTGCTACACTAAAATAATAATAAAGGAGAATATGTCACAAGAAGTTATTGTTGCAAACATACATATCATATATGCTCCAAATTGTTATTTTATACACACAAAAAATTAAGCACAAATTAAGTATATAAAACCACCACAAATATGTATCGATGGTACATTAACTATTAGATCTTGTTACTGTATACTTTTGAGTGTCATACTGCAATCAAATAAGTCCTAAAAGAAGTAAAAACACCACACAAGAAATATAACATGGTGCATATCCGATCAAACTACTAAAAACACCTCCAAATTCACATTGTAGACATGACCAAATTAGCAACACAAGAAGTGGATAAAAGTATCATGTATTAATGAAATTATGAACACATAACAAATAGTAATTCATAAACTTAAAATAACATAATGAATATATATTTAATATGTTATACATAATCTTTGACGAGGAGCAGGTTAGACGGCATGGGTAATGGCTTACCCTTACCCAGTAAGGTAGTGGGTTAGAGGGTAGCGAGTAAGCTGATAAAGAGTAAGAAAATCTTTTACCCTTAGCTTTCCCCTACAGGATATGGGTAAGGGGTAAACGGGATTACCCTTACCCATTGACAGTCCTATCCAGCGGATCTTCACTTCTAACCTTACTAAGTATTTTGGTGATCACTTCGAGGGCATCCAACTCATATATAATGTTATGGAAGTTGTGTTTAACTGCCATCTCCATGCCAAACATCACAGAATAGCTTTCAGCATAGACATGGTTCCATCTCCCATCAACTACAAAAGATGTCATTAAAGAGAAATCAGCCTTGTGATTGCTAAACACCACTACAAAGCACATAGAATTATCATTCATGAGTGTTGCATGATTTTCCACAACTGTGGGGGGGGGGGGACCATCCTCCGGGGTACACAATACACTCATATCTTTACTATGTTTCCGTCTGACATCCCATTGCTATGTATGTTTCTATATGTCCCACCCCACGAAGCAAACCAGCAGCCATCATTTTAGGTTGTTCCCTGACATTAGAGAACATGTAGTTGTTGAGACAGTTCTAGGCAGTCAGGCACCTGGTTATGAAATTTGCTAGCTCTTATTTGTTCAGTTTTCTCATTATCCACCTTTAGTTCTCAATCATATTTGTATCTGGCGTCCCTTCCAACACAATACTGAACTGACCATCCACCCACAGACATGGCGACGATGGGCATTTGAAGATGTGAGCTTCATCTTCACTCTTGTCTGCACAATGTGCACACCCAGCCTCTTCGACCATGTGTCTATTATAAAACTTCCACTTAGTAGCAACTTGTCCCACACAGGTTCACCACACATAGTGCTTCAATTCGAGTGGATAGGGGAGCTTCCAGATATCAGACCATATCCCATCAGTGGAGTTGTTGTGCATATTAGGGCTAATGAAGACGTTGCAGTCGAGATTATAGGTTGATCTCACAGAGAACAAGCCCTTTGGGCTTGGATACCAATACATATCATCTTCACAATTGGGGCATATCTGTAGGGACAAGATCTCCTCTCTGTCATCGTTGAGTTTGTAGCACTCCATTTTTTCGCTATCCCAACAGTTCTGCTTCATGTCAATGATCTGTTCCACAAGGGTGTCAGTATCAAACCTTCCATTAGTATTGTTGGAGCATTGGCTGCTACTATCAGTTTGTTGCTCTCGTCCTTCAACACCACATCCCCGTCAGTGAAATCAACTAAATCTTCATCATTTTCTTCAATGTTGAGTGCTTCACATCTTCTCATCCGCCAGTGAAATCAACTAAATCTTCATCATTTTCTTCAATGTTGAGTGCTTCACATCTTCTCATCCGCCATATCGATCAGAGGGAGAGCTGCTTCTGAGCTGCTTCTAGGAGGGCAGAGGGAATCTCACGTGGTAGCCGCTGGGTAGATGGTAGCTCTTATCATTTGTGTTATTGCCAGGGCGGGAACTCAAGGGAAGGGAAGCAGTCGCTTTGCAGTTTATATGAACCACTCAAACATGATATTCTACTTTACACCAAAAACATGGTATATACACGGTAACATGTAGCACCACCCCAATTCTGCTACTTAGAAGAAAAGCGTGAACGCCTTGTGGGTTACTTACATCGCCCATTGCTTGGGTGGGCTCACTCTGCAGTCCCTCGGACTATTGTGCGTTCCTTCTAATTGATCCAGTGGAAGCATTGTTCAACACCCATTCAGGAAAAAGAAGATCCAGACTCACGCATCCACAAATAGGGAAGGAGAGAATGTCAGCTCGTAATTATAATTATTGCAAAGGTTTAAGGAACTAACTCAAAACATTTCAGAAGTTTTTATTCATGGGGAATAGAAAACGGAAAGCTTATAGGAGTTAATTACAGTTGAAAAGAGAGTGAACGTGGAGTCTAGCTTTCCAGAGGTGTACTTGCAATTCTGCCAAAGTGCATTTGCA
Source organism: Alisma plantago-aquatica (assembly GCA_963693085.1). Lineage (NCBI taxonomy): Eukaryota > Viridiplantae > Streptophyta > Magnoliopsida > Alismatales > Alismataceae > Alisma > Alisma plantago-aquatica. The sequence continues at coordinate 861,983,143 of OY856414.1, read as the reverse complement.
ATCTTAAGTACCGTCTAATTCATTCCATAGCTGTGCAAACCAAGAAGATTCTATACCATCGTCTCCCTGAAATAGTTGGTCAATTAAACTAGAGAGAGTTCGCCAGCAGAAACGGACCCCTTCATCAATCTAGACCATGCCTGATTCGTTTCAGTAATGACTTTCATAGCATAATCCTGGAAAGAAAGAAAAAATGAGACATTGTGATCTGCCACCAATATACGGTGAAGTGGTAAATCAAGGATCTAAGATAAGACCAATTTTGAGAAATGAGATCAACGACAGTTCGTAGTTAAGCAAGTGTAATGGTATGGTACAATTTGCAGAAAATCCTCATAGAAACGGCACATAATCGAGTAGAGTGAAGTAATATTTTAACATTGATTCAGTGTCAATCACATTAGTTTTTACTATTTTATTTGTAATTAACCAGCAGCTTCAAGTTTACTTGAGGGAAAACAATATAAATGCATGTTGTAAAATACCCTGTCGGCAGCTTTGTTCCCAAGACCGAATCTGTTGGCAGGTTTCCCGTCAGGGATCTTGTAATCTCTGAACCAGTCTCTAACTGCAGTAAGAGTACCCTGAAACATGGAAATATAGCTGTCAACATAGGTTAATAAGCAGAGGTGTGATTTTTCTTTATATTCCAAGAGCCATCATTCTATTATAATATCATCATAGAAACCTACGCTTACAGACATGTTTCAACTTTGAACCCATGAACTATGAAAACAGTTAATCTGCTGACCAGCGCCAATGCAATAAGTGAAAGTTCGACAAGGCACCGCCTAGCTCTTAGTATATATTATCTTTACGCACAATCAGTTTAAATGACCACCCAGGCAATGGGTGGTCTCTCTGTCATCGAAACCCTCAGTAGAAAATGACACAATTCTTATGTACCATACCGGAAAATATTTCTCAACATCACCAACATCGTTCACGAGAGAAGCTCTAGGGTCGTGAAGTGAAATAGCCACTATCTTCCAATCAAGTTCCCCTTCGTCTATCATAGCAAAAGCTGCCAAAGGCTTCACCCTTAGTATTTGTCCCATTGTTGCACGACTCCCTCCGATTTCAACGACATCAACTGTTGCAAATAAGAAAAAGTGAATTGCCGCCAATGCCGCACATATGCACCCTTCACCTAGGCCCACGGATAAAAACAAGTCTCATATTCAAGAACCTGGATCATTATCCCCAAATAAACCTTCCAGGTCACGATGAGAATGTGGGGCTGACGGATCTTCCCATGTTTGTGGAAGCAATCCATAATTCCAATTTATATTGTACCTGAAAAGGTGAAGTTGTTGCATATGTATTAAAATAAATCAGACAAGTAATCAGTTCACAATGATAGGCCCAACAGCCCCACGAAGTAGAGAAAAATGACATGACAATTTTTATGCTTTAATCATTCACAGATCATTGCTGCGTGAAGTAGAGAAACTGACATAACAATTTCAATGCAATTAATCATTAACAAATCAAACCACAGGCTAAAATCTGTATCCAAATATATGGGCTTTTTTGTCTATATACACCACTTATTGCATGCCCAAATGTGTTCCCTTATACATGATATTTTGCCTTATTGGGTCAACAAAGAAATGTAGAAAGTCTAAAAGCGGCCTGCTTGCCCTTTCATTCTTTTTTTTATCTTTGTACCCTTAAGATGTACTTGACTCTAACCATTTGTTCTTACTTTTCTTGTCTTTCTGCCGATTATATAACTGTAAGCAGTATAAAATAATGTCTTCGAATTGCATGTATAAAACGGTGGAGTTATTTTTTCAGCCCGCAGAAAATCAGATGCAAGCACTACTCTGAATCAAAACAAGATTCCCCCCTTAATGGGTTACAAAATGGACGTGCAACTAAAAAGTAGATATATAAGCATTACTTGACTCAAAACAAGATTCACCCTTGTCAATTTTGGTGGGGTCGAAAATCAGATGCAAGCACTGTTCTGACGCAAAAAGAATTCCCCTCATTAATGGGGTACAAAGTGCACAAGCAACCACAAAATTAGATACTAAGCTAGACTGACTAAGAAACCATTTATTAAATTCATCAGTTGGGGGCATTGGATTTACTCTTCTTTTGTTGAACGCAAATTTAGAAGTTCGTTTCCTACACCCAAAATGTAGTGAGTAATGGATAAAGTGGTACCCCAGTCTCATAAAAAGCAATTTGTTTTTTTGTTTTTTGAAGGTTGAGCAGTTTGGTTGCAACCTAGGAGAAAGACTCAAGGATTAGCTTTGTAAAATCATGCACAGTTACGACTTTAGCTCCTAGCCATGTAGCACAGAGTTCAGACCGTAGGGTATTCCCCCCCCCCCTCTATCTTTTCAGCTTTGCCAGAGACCCAGCTTCCAATGTATTCACTTAAGACTAGGCTTGCGGCTTGAAGACCATCAGCTCATTTCAGATGTGCTGATGTTGCCAATTACCCACTGGTAGGTGGTTTAGTCCAGTTTAATCTGTGCTTTCTCCTAATCTACTTTTTTTCCATGGACAGGTTGCATATGAATACCTTCCATATTCATTTCCAGTTATGAAGCTCTGAATTTCTAAGGGACCGTTTGGGCTCCATCATTTAAATTACTGGTATTTACATACAAAATTTAGATGAATGGTTAAAATGTCCATCAGCATTTTATCTGGTATTTGTAGCCAAGGAATAAGGTATCTGATTTCGATACCGTTTCGACAGCATGGAAACCGAAATTTATGGAAATTTCGACAAAAATTTTGATAAATGCAACTGTGCCCGTTTCGACGCCAAAATGAACGAATTAATTTATTAAATTTTACAGGTGTGATCTCTACACCTAAATGCATCGTTTTATGCAATAAAATTTTATGTGGGGGTAGGTTAGGGAGGGATCCTTCATGTGGGAGGTAAGGGAACTGTCTTGTTTATTGAGGATTTCGATGAAGGATTTCGATGACAAAATGTAGGAATTAAGTTATGTAATTTTGCAGTTATGAGCTATATACATGCATGTACTTATTTGTGCTATAACATCACATATTCGATATGTAGGGCGTCCCCCACACATTTTACTTGGGTTGATAGTTTGCTCAACCATTTCATTGGCCCTAAGAACATTAATGCAATGTTTCCAAGTAAAATCATTATTTATTGGTGTATTTGGCTTCCTAGGACCCTCATTGTCTAATAAACCACCACTAGGATACATGTCGTCCGCATTGAAGAAAATAAAATATAGTATAAAGCATGCATCGTATTAGTGTTTGATAATTTGAGTAGCAAATATTAGGGAATGCAATGTAATTATGATATATTATAGGTATATGCTATGCATGAGTAATAAATGGTGAAATAACCCCAATCCCCCTTTAGTCCTATTCAAAAAACAACAATAACATAAAGGATTGCAATTATCGAAACTTCCATCGAAATTTCCATCGAAAATTTTCAATTTGTGTACAAAAAACCTCGAAATTGGCGGGGAGCTAATGTGAATCATTGATTTACTTTTTGCATTGAATGTGTTCACTGCACTGCTTCCGGATGGAGATGCAAACATTGTTAACCAATCACCAGATTTTGAGCCCCTTTCCTAGTTAGATTCAGCTTCTTACGCTGATATGCTGTAAAATTGTGAAAGATCCACAGTATGATATGGAACCAACGTGCACACGTGTAACTGCAATCGAGTACAGCATAAAGTTTGTCTCGGCACTTTCATGGCAGGTAGCGCAGGTAGTATCATTTCTCAAATGACGTTTGCTACGTTCCTTATTAGTGAATATGTGGCCATGCTGTAATGTAAACAGGAATTTCTTATTACGCATTTATAATTCGCTGCTGATGGCATTCTATTTGTCATTAGTGGGTTTATAAATGTTCCTTGTTAGCCAAGAATAGACAGATTTCGCCGAGAAGACTCCATTGGCAGTAAGGTTTCATGCCACAACTATCCTCACCGGGGTCAGTGTTTCAAAAAAAGGCCGCACGGGCCGCATAAGCGGCCCGCATATACTTAGCCGCTTATAAGGCCGATTAGTCAGTGATTTTTAGATGGACATTTGTTATCTCGGCCCAAACTAGATTATATTTTTATTGATAACATTCTCTTGATGTACTATTTTGTTGTATATTTTGTATGCGAGACACATGCTTATTTAATGTTAGTTATTTTGGACCTCTAGGACAGGCAGCCATTTTTTGTATGATTTGGTTAGTATCGATTGTTATGTACTTGTGTTAAACCATTTTGTGCGTGCTTCGTTGGAGTTTATGTTTAAATGATTCTAGAATGCATTCTATATGGTGCTTTACTTTTCATTGAAACTTCATATTTGAATCTATCTCAAATTTTAGGGTCTAAATATGTAATGTATATATTAAATATGCAATTGTGTGATTACTTTATATATACTAACTAATTATAAAAAAAAATCAATACCGCATATACTTCCGCATATACTCCCGCATACCGCATATACTCTATAAGGTGACCTCTCCGCACGCATACCGCATACTGCTTTTTAAAACTATGCCGAGGTGGTTCTTCGGCATTCACATACCAATGGTCGAGTTCACTGTATTCCCTTGAACCAATATCTGAGGAATGCAATTCTGTGTTCTCTGCTGTCTTTGAAGCTGCTAACCTACAGGTCTTCAAGCAAAGTTGTGCAAGCCCTGTCCGAAGTGGCAACACCTTTGGTTCTCATGTCCTGTCTTTGAAGCTGCTAACCTACAGGTCTTCAAGCAAAGTTGTGCAGGCCCTGTCCAAAGTGGCAACACCTTTGGTTCTCATGTCCATTCAACACAAGAGATCCTGGTAAAGGTCTATTGAGCTTCCCTGATTCAGCTCTCTTGTTAAGGAATTTGGACGGTCAGTTACTACTACCATGCAAATGTTCTATGACAACAAAAAGCTGCAACCTTCATTTCCAGTAATCCAATTTTCCATGAGCGTGTAGCGTGACCTCCTCTGCCTCCATGTCATCTATGAGCATGACCTTTGGTTGAATAACTCACTTAAGTAACCCCTGGTAGATCTATGTTCAGTAGGAGGGCATACAGCACAGGTATCTAGCTCAAGAAAAGCATGCAACCCCGTTGACAAGATTCTGTCAAAGATTGGAGATCTGCTCCTAAAAGAATCAACCCCCTCATATTCTTGGTGAAGAACAAGCAAAGAATTTGATGATAGTCATCTGTTTCTGCTACTTTTGAAGTTGTTTAGCATATGCAGTTAAGGGAAGCAGTTCATGACAATGCCTTGTGATGCAGATGATTTTGCTTCAGTATTGACGATTGATTCAACAGTTTGTCTCCCTATCAGACACCATAAATCTCCAAAGTCATATCATATATGCGAGAGATATTTTTTTAATATTGAATACATAAGAGAAGATGATCAGGGAACCTGTGTTTTAAAGTGACTCACTACGTCTGCCACATGCTGTTTCGTAGAGTTCCATAAAAAGAATTGAAAATTAGTGTCTTGTTGTTCCAGTGCAATGTAGATCCATCATTACTAGGACTGTGAGAGGACCATCTGCGAAATTGGGTTTGCCAGGACCTTTAAAGAAAATTTTGACGTCTCGGCTCCACTAACTATAGTTTTTGTCGCTTAGTTTCTGCTTGTGATGATATAACTGTGGACCGCAAGAGTCATCTACTAACCAATTGCAATAGCTTCCTTGTCTTCCATAATGGAATTCAAATAATCGAAAAAGGAAAAATGATAAGGCACCCTGGATATGTATAGCTGAACTCATTGAAGACTAAGGAGCTAAAGGGAAAACAGGAGATTGCGCAATGTATGCATGGTGCTACATCACACCTGCACTTATAGAAGAAGGTGACTTATTAGGAGTCATTGCTCACTCCTTAAATCTCTACACCTTAGAGCTTCCTAGACAGGGAGGACATTGAGGGGAGACCCTCCTAGACCAGGACCCAAGGTCCCAAATCTTCTCTATCGACACTTGGGGCAATGGAAGAGTGGAATGACTGCAACTGGTCGCTAGCCCTTGGAAACTCTTTCCTTGTAGGCTATAATCTCTCTTCTCCTAGCTGGCCGTTGGGATTAGAGGAGAGAAGTGGAAGCCTAGAATCGAGGCAGAGGAGGCCGGCACGAGTGGCTACCCAATGTTATCACTTCTACAGTGCGGTACTGTAAAGACTGACTGAAACAGGAACAGAAGGAAAGAGAGATGACTCCCTAGGGTTTTCTTTAGTTAGGGATCTTGACTGGACAGGAAGGGTTAGAGTACACAAAGTGTGCACCCCATATATTTATAAAAAGAACAATTACAGAAAGGTCCTTGTAGAATAGGAAAATAACAAATAGAAAATAAAGAGCTTCATTAAACACTAGTTAACACTCCCCCTCAAATCGGAGCATAGATATCAATCATGCCCAACTTGTCCACAAGAGCGCATAAATGTTTCTTGGCCAGCAGCTTTGTGAAGACATCAGCAACCTGATCTTCTGAGCGAGTGAAAGGAGTGCAGATGCGTCCAGTCAGTATAGATTCTCGGATGAAGTGACAGTCAACTTCAATGTGCTTAGTCCGCTCACGAAAAACAGGATTATTTGCAATAAAGATAGTTGTTTTATTATCACAGTGCATAGGAATAGGAGTAGAGGATACCACATCAAGTTCTTTTAGAAGAGATTGCACCCACAGAAACGCACAGGCAGTATGAGCCATAGCACAATATTCAGCCTCAACACTGGATCTGGCAACCACATTTTGTTTTTTACTCCTCCAAGTAACCAGATTACCCCCAACAAATGTGCAATAACCAGAAGTAGATTTTCTGTCTATCTTGCTACCAGCATAGTCAGAATCAGAATAGCCTTCAAGAGAGCAATGACCATGTCTTCTATTGAACAGGCCTTTACCAGGAGAGTTCTTCAAATATCTCAGAATATGACACAGTGCTTCCCAATGACATTGTTTAGGCTTATCAAGATACCGACTAACAAGACCAACAACAGTAAAAATATTAGCTCTAGTAACAGTCAAATAAATCAATTTTCCCACCAGTCTTCTATATCTTTTACAGTTAGGATACAGAGTAGATTCATTATCATCCCAATTCACATTGGGATCAAGGGGTGTGTCAGTAGGCCGAGCTCCAAGCATGCCAGTCTCCTGTAAAAGATCCAGAACATACTTGCGTTGTGATAGAATAAGAGCATTAACAGTCCTGGAAATCTCAATTCCCAGAAAATACCTCAATTTTCCCAAATCTTTAGTGAAAAAATGTGCATAGATAAGCTTTAGTAGCATTAATTTCATAGAAATCACTACCTGATAAAATAATGTCGTCAACATACACAATAAGAACTACAATACCAATGGACGTCTTTTTGATAAAAACAGAATGATCAACATGAGATCTGATGAACCCATAAGTAGACAAAGTGGTGCCCAGTTTGTCGAACCAGGCACGCGGACTCTGTTTGAGTCCATAAATAGACTTCTTGAGGCGGCAGACTTTGTATGACTCCCCCGGAGCAACAAACCCAGGTGGTTGCTCCATATATACCTCCTCCTGAAGATCACCATAAAGAAAAGCATTTTTGACGTCCAGCTAAATGAGGGGCCAATCCAGATTAATTGCCATAGACAGAAGAACTCGCACAGAATTCAACCTAGCAATAGGAGAAAAAGTTTCAAAATAATCAAAACCATAGGTCTGAGTATACCCTTTCGTCACGAGGCGAGCTTTTAGGCGTTCAACGGTTCCATCAGGGTGATACTAGACAGTGTAGACCCAGCGACATCCAACAGGTTTGCAATCAGAAGGAGGATCAACAAGATCCCAGGTACCCCTGTCAGTGAGAGCAACCATCTCCTCTGTCATGGCTTGAGTCCAAGCCTGACTCTGTAATGCGTCATGCACATTCTTGGGTACAGAAATAGCAGATAGAGAAGCAACAAAATTACTAACATGAACACTCAGATGAGCAATGGAGACATGATTAGCAATATTATAAGATGTACAGGATCTAGTACCTTCCATGAGTGCAATGGGTAAATTTAGATCAGAAATTACCCCAGTAGGGGCAGGACCTTCTGAAGGAGAAGATCGGTTGTCAATGGGGGGTCTTGAGCAAGAGTAGATGTGGCGGCCGATTTCTGCGTTGATAAACAATAAGAGTAGTAGCCGTATCCGGTTGCACAGTAGTGATAGAATCACAAGTAATAGGCAGAGGTGCTGCAATCAAATCGGAGCTCAACGTAGTTCCTCTAGTAGAATAGTACGGAGTATCTTCAAAAAAGACAACATCGCTACTCGTAAACCACTTTTTAGTAACCGGACTATAACAGTATACCCTTTTTGGGTTCGTGAATATCCCAGAAAAATGCATTTTTCAGCTCTAGGGGACAACTTGTCTTGAGTAGGACCAAGCAAACGAACAAAACAAGTCGACCCAAAAATCCTCGGAGGAATAGAAAACAGTGGCAGATCTGGTTGCAGAACTTGTACATGAATCTTATTTCCAATAACAAAGGAAGGCATTCGATTTATCAGATAACATGCAGTAAGAACAACTTCTGGCAAAAAATGTTTGGGAACATTAGAGTGTAGCATTATAGTACGAGCAACTTCAAGTAAATGTCTATTCTTTTGCTCAACCACTCCATTCTGTTGGGGTGTATAAGCACAAGACGTCAGATGAATTGTCCCCACAGAACGGCAGAATAACTCCACATTTTTTTGAACAAATTCCAATGCATTATCAGTCCGCAGAATTTTAATAGGCATAGAATACTCAATTTTAATTTCAGCAAAAAAGAATTTAATAGTTGGCAGAACTTGGGATCAATCTTTTAACAGAAATAACCAGGTGGCACGAGAGTAATCGTCAATAAACAAAATAAAATATTTATTGCCAGACAAGCTTGAAATATGACAAGGACCCCATACATCAGCATGCACCAAATAAAAAATAACTTTGCTACCAATCTAAGTTTTTTTGGGAAATACAGATCGAGATTGTTTGCCTAATTGACAAGCCTCGCATTGAAAACTATGCGGGCGAACACCAGAAATAACATGTTTTAACTTCTCAGCTGACGGATGTCCAAGTCGAAAATGTCATTGTAACGCAGAAACAGAAGCTGAAAGTGTTGAAGCTAGAGTAGAAGTGTCAATCTGTTTCAACTCATCTAAGTAGTAGAGTCCATCAGGTCCTTCATGCCCCCCACTAATCTTCAACCTCGTGCGAAGGTCCTAAAAAAACAAGTACCTGGTGCAAATGTCAGACTGCAGTTAAGATTGTGGACAATTTTACTAACAGATAATAGATTCAGTAGAAAATTCAGCACATAAAGCAGAGCGTAGAAGAACTTTTGCAAAGATATCGCCAATTCTAGACACAACAGATTTAGAACCATCAGCAAGCATAACAGTAGATTTGGCACAGGGTTTAGTCAATTTATAGAATAGGGAACAGTTGCCAGAAATATGAGAGGAGACTCCAGAGTCAATCACCCATTTGGTATTACCAGCACTAGAAGAAGGAGCACTCAAGAATGCAGAATCACAACCAGAGTAGTGGTCGCGTGAGCTCCAGATGTAGCAGCCGATGAAGAAGAAGCATCAATCCTCTCAAGCAGAAGGCGTTCCACTTCTGAGCGGATGAACTCAGTAGTGGACTCAGGCGAGGGAGTAGCAGTGACCAGCTGGGTAGTACCATCAGTCGCAACATTGTCCCACGCAGGTGTGCCATGCTTCTTCCAACACTTGTCTTCAGTGTGGTTGGTGCGGCCACAGAAATCACAGTACCGCTGAGCAGCGGCACCTCCAGAAGTATCAGCAGACGAGCCACGGCCAAAGGAACCGCAATCAGATGAGCCTCGTCCCCGTCTAGGAGCAGCAATACGATTGTCTGACGGACGACCACGACCCCTACCACGACCATGGCCATTCATAGCAGCAAGAGCAATAGGATCAACTGTGTCAGAAGACACATCGACAGAGGTCATCAGGTAACCGATCGCTGGCTAGGATCTGGTCAACCACCCAAGCATATGAGTCTGGAAGACCACAGAAGAACTGGACCGCCTGGAGTTCCTGTCTTTGGCATTGCATGGTGGCCAAGTCAGTGAACAAGGGATGCAGATTCTCGAGCTCAGCCCATACACCCTTAAAGGTGGAGAAGTAGTCAGCAATATCAGGTCCAGTAAAGTACAGACGGGACAGTTGTTTGTTCAGATCAAACCTGCCCCGATACCATCTTGACTGGATAGGAAGGGTTAGAGTACACAAAGTGTGCACTCCCATATATTTATAAAGAGAACAATTACAGAGAGGTCCTTGTAGAATAGGAAAATAACAAACAGAAAATAAAGAGATTAATTAAACACTAGTCATTGATATAAAAAGCGGGCGGTGCGGCCGCTAAAGCGTTAGACCCAGCTGTCTGCTGCGTTTCTCTCTTTTGCGGCAATTTTGCATTTTTTTTTACTGTAGCGACCGCTATGGGCCGCCTATCCAGAAGACGCTTTAGTGGCTGGAGCGGGCGCCTTAAGTCATTTTACTGCGTTTGGCCCGCGTGTGAGTATTGATGAGCCGCTGCTCTGTTTTTTTCTGAAGCAATGCGACGCCTCGGTTCCCTTCCGAAAATGCGGCGCTGCCCTAGGGGACCTTCCTGATGACAAATGGACTCCCGTCTACTGGCTTATTAAAAGTCGACCGCCACACGGTTTCTCTCCATGCTCGCGCAAAGCAGAGTGGCGCAAAGCAAAGACGGTTGACGCGGCTAGTCGCAGCAACCCACGACTAGTGACGGAGTGGCGCCTGCGCCAAGGTTGAAGCTTCCATCAGGCGCCAAGGTTGGACCCTTGGAGGAGTTCCATCAGGCACCAAGTGGAGACTTGTCAAGGAGATACCTGCCAAGGAGAGCCATCGACATAAATTCCAAGTCTCCAAGTTCCAACTGAACGACAGCAAGTAAGTCTTCTTACCCTGTTCTTCAAGTATCGTTCTCCACCTCCTTGGCTCCTTCCCGATTCTTTTATCTTTTTTACCCCAAGTTCCGAACTGAATTTACAGTTTATCGTTCCTCTTCCTTGCTCCTGTTCCCTCAACAGTTCCTTTCTAATGTTGATGTCATGACATTGCTAAATTGATCCAGATGTACACGACAGTTGACAATTAGTAACTATTATAGGCTATCAAATTGCAATGCAATCTGACCTCCGAATTTGTTGATTTGTTCTTTTCTCTTCCTTGCTAATTCTAACTTATCCAATGCTAATTAGATAAAAAAACCTGCTGTCAATGTTGGCGCAAGAATGTCTTTTACTATAAATTTTTTATCTTGACTCATGATGGTTGTGAACGTACACCTACTGAAGTCTGACTACATCTAATATTGAAAATTTGCAATCATGTATGTAATCTAATATGTACTCTGTTCAGCTATAAATTATAAATTTATAATTATAATAGAAGTACCATGGTTTGATCAGGAGGATACCTTACTTTCTGTTGTTCTAATAAGTACCCTGTTATGAATCTTATGATCAATCATGATCAATCCTACAATAGGATTCCTACTGATACCTGTGTACGGCTGCTTAGCCAAATGAAAACGGCTAATAGCCTAATAGTGTACAACTGTTATTCCATATGAAAATGGGCTAATTTTGTACGGCTACAGTACCCTGTCGTCCTGTCTTGATCAATCATCCTTGCTAATGCTAAATTGCTAATAGCCTATCGCTGACAAATCCATATGAAAACGGCTGCTGTTCCAATGTTATTCAATCATCTATCGTAAATGTACACCTAGTTACCTACTGTGAACATTCCTAATAATCTATAGTTACAGTTACTGTAGGATGTTCAAATGTACTCTGTTCTTGAATGTTACATTCAGAATGTATCATATTGTATTTTTGATATATTGACAGTTAGAACCTATAGCATTGCTTTACATGTCATCAATTGTTTTTGTAATTTGTTATACGTATAACAAATTTCCTTACCTACTGTAATAAATGTTGAATGAGTAAATCTGTAATTTCAGTACTACCGTTTTATCAAAGATTGCTTGACACTCTAAGAGATAAGAGTAGTTTTAATTACTGTCATAGTATAGATGTACTTTTGAAAAAAATTCATGGTGTCACTGTTCAGTGTTCAGTGTTCAGTGTTCAGTAATACCAGCAAGATGCTAGACTCTAAATAATATATATAACACGGAATATCAGTAATTGGGTACTATGATTACAATTTGCATGACATGACTATTCTAGTTGGTTAGTAATTAGCTAATTTGAAATGATAATTTATTGAATAATGACTACTGAATCACTGATTATTCTTTTGTCAATCACAAATTCACAATTAGTATGGTCGGTGGTGCTCAAATGTCACCCGAAGGGAGAAAGTTAAATGCAACTTCTGCGATCATATATCAACGGGTGGAATTTTCCGATTGAAGAAACATCTTGCAGGCCAACGTGGAGATGTCGACGCATGCAAGAAGGTTCCTCCCGAGGTGAAGAGGGAAATTACTGAGTATTTGGAGAAGTTTGCTGCGAAGAAGAACAAGAAGGCTCAAGAGTTAAAAGATTTGCGTGGTGATGTCGAAGTTAACAAAAGTGCAGATGACCTTGTCGATATCGGGGATTCGCAGAGGAAGAAGCCGGAAGTTGTAGGTCAACTTGACACTTATTTCTTTAGAAACCCAGAAGATAGTCAAAAACAGGGTGTTATCAAAGCAGTCAACAATACCGGATAAGTTAGGTAAAGAGCGAAGGGCTAGGATATGTCAATATATAGCTCGATGGATTTATGAGGCTGGTAAAATCCTAATTCGTGCTCGTAGATTTCGATTACGATAGTACATTCAAAAATTGTAAATTCCTAATTGTAATAATTGTTTTGTTGTTTCTAATTAGGGATCCCAATGAATGTTGTTAACCTCAACAGCTTCCAAGTGATGTTGGAAGCTATAGGTCAGTTTGGACCTGATTTGAAGGGACCTTCCTATTATGAGTTGAGGGAACCATTACTCAGGCAGGAGGTGGAAACTACCAAAGAAGCCCTTGCACTACATAGGGAAGAATGGAAGCGGTCTGGATGCTCTTTGATGACAGATGCTTGGACAGACAAACGCAATAGAATCATGAATATATTCGTCAATAGCCGTTACGGGGCCTATTTTCTCAAGGCAGTTGATTGTTCAGGTCAAATACACAATGCAGACTACATATTTAACCTTGTCGATGATGCTATTGAAGAAGTAGGAGAGGAGAACGTTGTCCAGGTGGTTAGTGACAATGCTCCAGCTAATCTTGCCGCGGGTCGCCAACTGAAGGAGAAACGACCAATGATCTTTTGGACCCCATGTGCAGCACACTGCATCGACTTGATGTTGCAGGCGATCGGAAAGTTGCACCGGGTACAAAATGTCCTTAAAAAGGCAAAAAAACTCACTATATTTTTCTACAGTCATCATCTAACTCTGAGTATCATGAGAAGCTTCTTGGGGCGTGATCTGGTCAGGCCGGGTGTTACTAGATTTGCTACAGCATTTCTGAGTTTGGAAAGCCTTCTGAAAAACATGTCCAATTTAAGAAGGATGTTCGTTTCTGAAGAATGGCTCAAATGCAAATTCTCAAAGAGTCCTGAGGGCATTAAGGCTGCAGCTACTGTTGATGGGTCCCAATTTTGGAGAGGAGTTCAGTTGGTGCTTAAAATTTTCAAACCGCTGGTCAATGTTCTACGACTGGTTGATGGGGATAAAACACCTGCTATGGGCTACATACAACAAGCTATGGTCGCCACACTCGATGAACTAGATACAAAGTTAGCTGATGATGAGCCGCTTCGCAAGCAGGTGTTTCAGATAGTCCAAGAAAAATGGGACAATAAGCTGAATCGACCCTTACATGCTGCAGGTAGTTGAATACCACCAATCTTTTGTGCAATTCATATTATACTAAGTTACTAACACTCAAATCATATAGGTTATTTTTTGAACCCATTTTTGTATTGGAGAGACCCTGACATCGATAGTACTAGTTCGATTATGGATGGTCTCATAGAGTGCATTGAGACATTCTACCCTGAGTCGGATATCCAAGATGGCATCATCATGAAGAAGGAGTTACCAGCCTATCAGGATGGGTCAGGATCTTTTGGAAGAGCAGCTGCTATTCAACAACGAAATGACATCAACATAAATCCAGGTATGGGCTATAGAAGGGTCTTAACTCTTGTTTGTTAAATAGATCCCGCCTTACTAATTTCAATTTACTCCTACCCTACAGTTCAATGGTGGATTAATTTTGGTTGTGATACACCTTACTTGCAAAAAATGGCCATCCGAGTGTTGAATCTAATTTGTTCGTCATCAGGATGTGAGAGGAATTGGAGCACCTTCGAGATGGTAATATAAGCAACCCTCAAATGAATTTTTCATATATTATTACTATTATAAAATGACTATGTATGATTATTTATTTATGTTAATAATCTATTTCTTGCCTAGATTCATACAAAAAGGAGAAATAGGTTGGATGTGAAGAGGCTTGAAGCATTGGTATTCATTGAATTTAATGCCAAACTCAAGGAGCGGAAGGAGAAAGATGAAAAAGATTATGATCCAATAGAGTCTCAAGATAGAGACAAGGCTAAAGATTGGATGGTACAGCTAGACCCAGATGAAGAAGAAATCTATCCAGGTGCTGGACTTACTTGGGGAGCAGTTGCAAAAGCTAGTGGGGCAGAAGAAGTGGCAGAGACTAGGAAAAGCACAAGGTTGACTACTTCAAAGGTGGATGCAAAGAAAAAAACAAACAAGGAGTATGGTGATGTTGAATCTGATGGTGATGATGACACCTACACATGGTTGTCAAGGCGTCTAGGCGGTGGGTTTAATCTAAGGGGCGCCTAGGGGCGGGCGCCTAGGCTTTTCTGGGCGTTTTTGTTTTTACTTTTTTTTTTCAGTTACATATTTAAATGTTCACACACATGATACTATATGTGATAATGTATTATTTATTCATTAAATGTTATTGTAAGTCTAATTTGAATTGATAACTATAGGAGAATCAGGGACAACAGAATTAACATGAAGAAAATGAAACAACAGTAAGAGGAAGACAAGTACGAATTGGTGAGAGAAAATGGGATAAAAAGAGCATGCAAATGGTAGAAGTTCTACAGGAAGAAGTCAGAATAAGACAAACCAAGGGCAGTAAAAGGAGATTGAAAGAGGAAGAATCAACAAAACAAAATAAAAAACAGCAGTAGCAGGTGCTGAATTAGAAAATATAGAGGAAGGAATAGGTCAGTGAAAATAAATGGAAACATGCAAACAACAGTGGCTAAGAGAGGAGATTTAGGAGGAAGAAATCAGAAAAAGAAAATTAGATATGTAAATAGTAGTAGTAGATTTCGTAGCAGGATGTATAGGACAAATTTGAAAAAGAAAATATGCACATGCTTGCATAGTAGTAGGAGGGAATATAGGATGAATAACTCAGAAAAAAGATAGCAGCAGGACTCAGGAATAAGATGCAGGAGAATGGATAAAAAAAAGAAAAGAGAAAGAAGCAAGAACAATAAACATATGAAAAAGTAGAAAAAACTTAACAAACAACGCTATGAGGACATACCAATTTTGCCCAAATCAATCCTCATTTCCCCAAATCAGACCTGATTTTCCTCAGACCAGACCTAATTTGCCAAAATTTGACCTGATTTACTCTAAATCAGACCTATATCAACCATGCAATGACTGAAGGTGATCTAATTTGACCAAATCTAGACTCGATTCATGCTAGTTTAGCCTTTAAATTGCATAATTTGGGCCTAAAACGCCTTAAACGCCCACTTAATGCATTTAATAGGCTGGGCGCCTAGTTTGAGGCGCCTGGCTTAACGCCTAGGGCGCCTAGGCGGGCGCCTTGATAACACTGCAACTACATGGATGGTAACAATGATCTTAAGGACATTGAGGCATCTTTAGATGATGAGTTTGTTTTCACTCGCTCTACGAGCGAGGACTATGGTTTTCTTTGAAGTTTCTATGCTTTTTGGCTTGTAAACATTTACTTATGTTATTAGGAACCGTTTTGATCTATGAAAGTCATTTGTAGCGGCGAGGTATTATTCAAAATACTTGATTGTTGAGTAATATTTCTTTTTGTTGGTGGTAGGAAAATCACAAAAATTTTACAAATTAATTTGAAACAATGTGAACCGCTTTTGTCCGCTTCAAAACCCGCTTCCCGCTTCAAGGAGGGCAATCCGCACGCTTCGCGCTTCGCGTTTTTTAAAACCCAGACACTAGTTAAAAAGGGAGTCTGACGAATCCTCTAGGATTTCTAACTGATGCTAGGTCAGTAAAAGAAGGTATAGGAGAATTACTTGTGTGTGTTAAGAATAGTGGCATGCTTATTTATATATATATATATATGGGGAGCAACCAATATACCATCTACATAGGATGGGGCTAAACACAACTATAATCCATGGAGTGCACGTTAAGTCTATGTAAAACCTACAAACTATGGGATTATATCATCGACATTGTTTAACTATGTAAAACATAGCTCATGTAATGCATGTTGAGTCTATGTAAAACTTACATAGTCAAACAGTGTCAAAGATCAAGTGATATAATATATATATATATTGTTATGTCTTTATTATTTCTTTTATCCTTTTCTTATTTCTTTCGTTTCTAGTAATATGGGCCTAAGTGCATTAGGATCATTAGGGTTTTGTGTGCTTCCTTGTGTCTCCCCTTCCTATATATAGGAGAGGGGTCTGCTTCTTTATCAATGATAAGAATTATGTCTACAAACATTTTCAACATGGTAACAAAGCAGGACATACAGCTGTCATCACCTCCACGTTTGATGGTCGGCCCAATGCTCCTCTTCGTTGCAGCCCCAATGCTCCTCTTCGTTGCAGCCGTTGTCTACATCCTCTTCGCTGCAGCCGTTGCTGTCCACCGCCTATGCCACTGTTACTCTCCACCAGATCCAACTGATGTTGTCTCTAGGACTTCCCTCCTTTCTAATCTAGACCTCTTTTTCAACACAAGGGTCTGGTTGCATAGCCTATGGTTTTTCCAACACTATTATGTCTTGAAGAATGCTTTTTTGGAAAGTCATACCAGTTCCTTTGTGGTCCTCTATGACCACATGCTAAAGGGCTATGGTTATCAATTTTTGATCAAAATCTTTTGGCACATCCACACCTACCATGGAGACCCATAGCAATTCCTACAAATTTTTATCTAAACTGGGTCATTTTTTATCACCTGTAGATATGGTGTGTCCCTGATAAAGATGGTGCATCACCCCTGTGCTGCTCCACCATGAGTTCCTAAAGACAAACACGATGTGTCAATACCAAATATGGTGTAACCTGCAGACACGACATGTCGTTTTCCTACTGCTCAGCCCCAAGCCACTGCTGAAGAACATGGTGTGTCCCCTTAAAGACACAGCATGTCATCATGAAACATGGTGTGTGAGTCTACCGCACCATGTGTCATCATGAACACAGCATGTGAATCTGTCAACACGACGTGTCCATCAGTGTTGCTTCTACCCTAATTTTCACTCCATCGACACATGACGTGTCAAGCCCCAAACACATTGTGCTTCCCTATGACGTCGTGTTTGCCCTGCAGCACAGCATGTCTTGTTGTTGCTGGACTTATATTACTTTCTTTTGATCATTAAATTTCCTAAATCAGATACTATGGCCCGATCCTCTTCCATGGAAGCACCTGACACACATTCCCAATGTGTCACATCTGCTAAGTTCAATGGCTCAGATTATATTCTTTAGACGCGGTTGTTTCAGATCTATGTGCTTTCTTCTGGGAACCTTGATCATATCACTGATCCTCCTCCGGCTAAAGATGAGACTGCTAACAAGACGAAGGGAGAGTACAAGAAATGAGCTAAATGTGACTCCACAGTTATATCATGGATCCTAAAGAGTTGTGAGTCTAACTCTACTACTAGTCTCATACTAGTGACACGCTCAAGGAAGCATGGGATCATCTTGCTCAGGTATATTCTAGCAAAGGAATCACATCCCCTGTTTTTGACTTATATAACATGCTACATTCTTCGAAACTGGAAGATACATCCACTTTTGCATCACACTTTGACCACTTCAAGGGTATTTGAGAAGAAATCAAAGTATATCATCAATTAACTATTGATCTCTTCAAACTACAAAATCAACAAGATATAATACAACTGTGTTAGTTTCTTGTGTCAGTACCATCTATCCAACTGTGAAGGTGCCTGTAAGCAGAGACCAAGAGTGACTAGCTTCTAGAGACGAGAAGATGCAAACATATGCCATCTTTGCCACTGGAGAGAAGTTCGTTGGATAATTCTCACTATCAACCTGAGTATAGCCATTACTTACCAAATGCACCTTAAGACGACAAACAAGGGACGTGAAATCATGCCTTGTTCAGGTCAAGAGATGACATCTTCTCTCCCATAGGATGGCAACCTAGGTGATCAAGTGCAACTGAAACAGACGGAGGTATACAGACATAGGACATTGAAGAAACAAAGGCATAATATGAAGGTGAGATGTGACCATATGAAACAAAGTTAGAAATGACATGTTGATTACTTTAAGAGTGTGCGATCTAAAACCTTTACTCAAAGCAATAGGAAGATTATGTTAGAAAGGTGGAGAAGAAACTTTCTCTACCTGACTTTCTAATAAGGAAGCATCTGGAGAAGGAAATGTAGGAGCCATTGTACCACCTGCATTGGTGTCAGAACTAAGTTGTCCACTTGTACTTGTATGAAAAGTGTAGATCTGAGTGGTGGGTCGTCTGATAGAGTTGGGTGGAACTACATCACAAGGACTATCAAAGCCAGGGGGCTCAAAAAAAGAGACTCGACAACGATAGGAAGGGGCAAGATCTCCTCCATAACTACGGGTGTCACTGAAGAACTATCATCGAAGTAGGATGTCTTCAAGAAGATGACATCTGCACATACAAAGAAGTGGCACATTCTACCCCTTTTGAACCCAAGAGTAACATAAGAAAACACATTTGACAAGCATCAGACTCAACTTATCCATGCCTAGACCAAGACAATGGACAAACAAGCACATCCAAACACTTTGGGTGGAACATTGTACAACAACTTTATAGGATGAAGATCTGAACAGGTATGTAGTCATGGAGAGTGGATGATGGCATACAGTTGACAAGGTATGTGGCAGTGAGAACTACAACCCACTAGAATTCTCTAGGAACATGCATATAAAGGATAAGAATGTGAGTGGTCTCAACAATATGACAGACTTTCCTCTCAGCCACCGTTCTTTGTGGAGTATTTAGGCAACATGATCGATAAACAATGCTATATATGGAGGTAAATGGATGAAATCACTTCTGAACTACTCACTGGCATTGTCAGAACGAAGAGTACACTTTTTTAAAATTGGTTTTCCACCTCTGCGCAACAGGATTTATATGTGGAAAAAAGTTAAGATCGTCCCTTCATCAAATAAAGCCATGTAGCACGAGAACAATCGTTGAAAAAATTAACAAAATATTTGAATCCAAGTTCAAATTTAACACGAGTATGAGTTAAACTCAAAAATAGATTATGTTCTTTGACCTTTTAACCTAAATGCATAACTACTAATTTCTAGATATTGGAAAATTGTAGACTTTAAGGTTCACTAAAAACCCATGACAAAAACAACTATAAATCATTAAAACAGACACATCGACATAGGATGTGGAAAGTTGTTGCAACTAGTACAGTCCAGCTAGTTCATATCCTTCGCCAATTGTCTTCTCCATCTTCAAGTCCTATATAACACAGGTATCCAATATGAAGGTAACGAAGGCATAGAACTAACTAATTTTGACATCGTATCTGAAGGCCCAGAAATTGAAATTTTAACCAAAATTTTGATATTTACGGCCCTGACGATTTTGACACCAAATGAGTGAATAAAATCATGAATTTTACCAGGACGATCTAACACCAAGATACACTGCAATAATATGTCATATTGTATATGTGGGTGGGGGGTTTCCACATTTATAAGTGAAGAAAGATAAATTGTTCTGACAATTATTTCAACGAAAATTTCAATGGTAAAATCAAGGAATTAAATTACAAATTTTACAAACACAATGTTTAGATATAAACACATTATATCATATAATAGCTTTAAATTTTGAGAGATCAGGTGGGATCCATGTGTTGATGAGTGAGTGCAGACATGAACATAATTGTCAATTTTTTTAGACTGTGACAAACTTACAAACCCACGAGATACAACTTAGAAGTTTAAACTTATATTTGCAAGTTGCAAGTTACAAGCTTACAAATTATAATTTGCATAACATATGTTACTAACTAGTAACTACTCATTAGTTAAGTCGTAATTAGTGAGTACTAAGTAGTATTAGCTAGTAACTAATAACTAACAAGTATTAAGTATTTAAGTTTTGTATTTAGTTTATGTGATTTTCATAAGATCTAGCACTTAGAGCTTTGTTATTTTCAGAGTATTTCTTTAGATCTCTATAAATGAGTGTGGTATAGAAGGAGGTATATGGGTTAGGGATAGGAGAACATACCTTGGAATCAAGAAAAAGAGCCACTAGAAGCAATAGATTCAAAGAAAAATGCAAAATACCCATGATATAGCAGCAACAACCCTAGGAATAATATCTCTCAAAATGCTAGTTGTATTTATGTGCTAGTACGCGAAATTACGACCCAAATTGGGCTTTTAACTGTGAAATGTCCACCTGTTTTGCAAAACTTCGCACCTTGTCCCGTTCCATGTGGGTGTGTCTTGATGTCCAATTGGAAAACAAGGGAAATTTTGACCAGAATGTTGCAATTTTGATCAAAATCTTATTCCATGAATTGAGGCTTGAAGAGAACATTTTAATTTCTAATTAATGGATGTGAAGAAGTGTATACGATGATGTTATTGTTGTCTTGGTATGTACACCCCTATCCTATATATAGGAAAGGAGGCTATTAAAAGAAAGCATAAAGGAAACGGCTCAACCCTAATGGGCCATGGGCAACAGGCCCATGTAGACAATAGGCTATATTCTAACACTCCCCCTCAAGTTAAAGCATGGATGAACGCATATCCAAGCTTGGAGCTACATGACTCGATTGAACCATACAAAATAAAGAACAAATGAAAGATAGAAATGTCACTCCCCATACAAAAATTGTTAGTCCCCCTTAAAAATTACTTCCTAACTGAAAAGATATGATGACGCCTCTTTGAGATGTGTTCTACAGGTTGGAGAAACTCGAGCTTTGAAGAAGGTCTTTCTCTTGAAGAGCATCTGGAGTGATGAACATCTAAAGCAGATAATCATAAATACCACCACTACGCCATCTTCACTAGAGAGGAATGTGGAGTGGAATAAGCACACTCAACACATCACATGTACATAACGCGGCACGAACGCGGAGGCACAATGTCGATGTAGCAGTGGAGATGTCTCTAAATTGTCTGAGAAGTGTAGCCAACTGGAATTAGTACAGAAGACCACTGACGTGCATAACGTGGCACGAACACGCTGGGTGAGGTGTTGAGGTGTCATCTCAACACGTAGAAGTAGTAGATGCAACTCAGAGAAGATGTGATGAAGTAGCTTGGTGAAGATCACTCTGGATGAATCTTTGCATATACAATTTTGGCACAGCCTTGAAGATGACGAGCTTCAAAGATGAAGAAGCAACCATCTGGAACACCATCAACGCAGCACGGATGATCAACTGGAACGTCATCAACACCAAAGGGACTAGAGGCCAGAATATGCGCAACAAGCTCTTGTCCTGACGTACATAATGCGGTACAAATACGGGAGTCTTGGTGTCAATGCTGCAACTGTAAGATCCTTGACTGTTGTCTGAAAAGTAATGTGACCCTAAGTGGGAATGACTCGCCACAAAGACTAGGAAACCAAATGCGCTGAACAAAACGAAGCTCCATGAAGATAGCCTGGAATATATCATCTCATCTCATATCATGTCTCTCTCCTCTCTCTCTCTCCTCATATCCTCTCTCTCATGTTCTCTTCATACCCTCCCCTCTATCTCTATCGCTCCTTCATCCCCCCCCCGCACACCAAATACGCGAGAGTGAGTAAATGGTGTGGAAAAAGAGAAATATGATCCCCCGCACGTGGAAAGACGCATACATGATGGATGGAAGGGTGGGAAATGGAAAGGGTAAAACGAGTGGTATAGTATGTAGAGAAGAACAAAAAGAAGACTACCGGAATGGAAACATTCGGTAGAAACAGGAGATACACTACCGGAATTTTACTCGGTATGGGAGGAAGTGGCACTGCTGGAATGGTTTCTCGGCATGAAAACCGATAATCGGAATCAATATGCAAAACAACCCGATTAAGATCCGGATAGAGAAAATAAATGGATCATTGCTTGACCCGAAAAGGACATTTGTCCGGCCCTTAGGCTGACAAATGTGGGGTTGTGGGGGCTCCGCCCCCTCAAAAAATTTTGTTGGGTCAAAAAATAATAATATGATCATATTATCATCAAAGTAGTGGAGGAGAGATAGACCTTTGGAGGACGTCAAACTGGAACTGGAAGTGTTTTAACTGCTTCTGACACGCCATGTCTGTGAATTGACACACCGTGTAACTTGTAAGGGGTGAGATGCAGACTCCTGATGACACGCCGTATGGGCTGCTGACACGCCGTGTAGCGTTAATGGTTGATGATGACAGGCTCCCAGCAACACGCTGTGTGGAATGAGACATGTCGTGTCTGATGTCAGAGGCGTGAACTGGATCTCCGTCGACATACTGTGTTCCAAGTGGACACGCCTTGTCTGAAGTCATAGGCGTTACTCTTCGTGTTCGAGGAAGACATGCCGTGTATGTTGTCATCCGGAAGAGTTTTGGAATCGAACATGACGTGTTGTTTGAGCAACATGTCGTGTCTCTTGCGATCTGAGCGAAACTCCGTGCCATGAGGGTGATTTTTGGAGGGTGACACGCTGTGTTGTTTGGGCAACACGCTGTGTCGGCGACGGGCGATGCACGATCTCGACGGAAATTTGCACCGTCAAGGAGACAAGTACCCCGGGAATTAGCACTATGGGTCAACGGGAATCAGTGTCGTCTTTTGTACTCCTTCGATCATGAACAATGTTGGCTATTTGCTTGACCACATCCGGATCTAGACGGGAATTAGCGTCGTCCAGGGTCCCAAGAGGTGGTGTAGCAGTGGAGTGGAGTGGCTAGACGCAGAGATGACAAGGCGACAGGCGGTGAAGATGGTGGCCACGGTTGCTGGAGTGGAAGGTTGATCTGCTTGGCATGACTTCTTTAATAGCGGCGACAGGAGTTGCTTGGCGAACGGATCTCGGGGAAGGTGACGATGACGACGGATAGATCTGGACGGGAAATAGCGTCGTCCAGAGACTCGGACTAGATAGAGATTGCCAGGAACGATGGCGCCGGCTCATTGATAAAATCTATGTAAAAGAGGAAGAAGATGCGATCATGGAGGTTAAGATGTGCCTCAGGCGGCCGGCTTAAGCCATGGAAGGAGGCAGCGGTCGCCTGCAGGCGGGTTGTCCCCCGATTGAGGAGAGGAAGGGGTGGCGGTTTCTAGGGTTGGAATGGGCGTTGAGAGAGGAGGGAAGGAGGGGCGGCAACTAGGGTTGTCTCCTCAGGGCTATTGTTGTGATACCATGTGAAGAAGTGTATACGATGATGTTGTGTTGTTCTATTCATATGTACACCCCTATCCTATATAGGAAAGGAGGCTATTACAAGGAAGCATAAAGGAAGCGACTCAACACTAATGGGCCATGGGCAACAGGCCCATGTAAACAATAGACTAATAACCTATTAACTAAATAGGTTATATTCTAACAATGGAAAATTTAAAGGGAATTGGGGATGAACAAGGTAGACAAAAGCGATATATGTGGAGTCAGTGATGCAGTCCATCTTCCCCTAATAGAGGTGACAAAGCCATTTACAAGGGTGACAACACGTAGGTTGGCTTGTGAGTATAGGTGAGTACCATGGTGATGTGATCAGTTGTACCAAAATCAAGGATTTTGTATGACTTAGATGTCAATACTTTGATCCTTGCAAAATGAATGTTGACGAATTGAACCTTTGTGCAATTCAGACTGAACATGTGGCCTACTTTGAAGCTTAAATGCATCAACTGAGCATATTCTTCTTTTACGATGACATGTGATTGGTAACCTCCTAAATATCATCAATAGCTACCATATTGGTGGAGTTGACTAGGTATTTACAACTCATTTTGGACTGTTATAGTTTATTGGTGAACTGTGGACACCTTATCATCCATGTTGTTTGGAACTAACCAGTGATGATTTGTGCAGTGTACCAAAGACTTGGGCGGTGTTGGACAGCCTAAACGGCCAGTCCTTAGGCTGCCAAGATAATTAGAAAGCCTCAACTGCGTGTCCTAAAGCTACCTGGATGACTGGAGAGCTAGTCCGGTCCTCAAGCGCTACCAAAGATGTCGGGGACGGAGGGATGAGGTCGGTTGTGGCCCTCTGTTGCTTGATGGTAGCAGTACATAGAGGGGGTGAATTTGCTGACAGTTGGACTGTCAAAGTGGGTGTAAAAGGATGTGTTGATCGGCTTTGAGGTCAAAATGATGCCTATTATGTGAGTTGCATGGGTGTCACCTAAGGCAGGATAGGGGATAAGACCCCCATGCAATAAGCCGGATAAATAAGGGGCCCAATTGACAACAAGCTACTCCTGTCGGATACTGATTGTCCAATTCCCTAAAGACTGGATACTAGGGCCACTTTGAGTGGTCCAAGCCCCTAGAGTCTTAGATGACATTGTTGACTGGAAATGACAATGTTGTTTATCAATTGAAGATGTTGACTATGATCTGCCTGCCACCATCAGTTAGACTACTAGTCAGGGTGGTGTGTTGTGCCAAAGACGGAGAAAGCGTCTCCAAGCATTGACGACCTTGACAAATTCACACCTTAGGGTTCATTTCCCAACGCTCTAATGCCATGTAATAATCATGCAATGGGAAAATTCCTTTGACCTATGTTTCAAAATCGGCTTGCTTACATATATATATTCAAGAGCCTTTACAAAATGTTGGGATATGGTGGTGGATGGGAAACCCAAACAACAAGGACCAACGAGCTTGTTGTTGAAATTCGGAAGTGTGACATCGAGCACTCCGATCTGAATAAGTACGCCAAAGTTCAACGAAAAGCAAGCAACCAACCACAAAGACACGATTTATGGTGGTTCAGCAAATTCTCGATGTGCCTACATCCACTGACAGAGATGATATTAATGATAGAAAAATTACAGAGAGGATAATTACAAAAGATAGAAGAAGAACCCAATCCCCTTTTACACCTAAAAGCCAATTGTGGAAGAAGACAGTTGAAACCCTAAGGGAAGCCCTGGTATGTCTGTGGCTTTAGGTCTTAGAAAAACGATGTCTCTTGATGTCTCTTTGTTGCTCTTCATTTTTTAGATGAGTCGGAGACCCAACAACGGTCCAACAAGCTTGTCGTAGAGATGCAGAAGCGTGAGATTGAGTAATACAATCCAAATACGTACAAGGAAGATCAACAACTAAGCAAGCAAGCAACCACAAAGAATAGATTTATAGTGGTTCAGCAAATTCATGATGTTGAAGCCTACATCCATTGTGGGGATGGTATTATCGATAAAGAAACTACAGAGAGGATGATTAAAGAAGAGAGAAGAAGAGCCCAATTCCCTTTTACACCCAAAAGCCAATTATGGAAGAAGACGTTTTCTTGGAGAGTTCTTGGAGACTTGAAACTCTAAGGGAAGCCATATGCCCGGTTGTGACTTTAGTCTTCGAAAAATGACGTTTCTTGATGTCTTTGTGTCGCTATTCATTTTTTAGATGATTTGGGGATTTGTTTTTAAGAATAGGACATGTGGCCAAAGTCTCAATGTCACCCAAATTTGTCCACGCAGTGATTATGGTCAGGCTGAACCGTATACGGTCACTAGTTGGACCATAAATCGCATTGCAAGCAAAATTATAGTCCAGCTGAATTGTATACAGTTAACCCGAACCATAAATGTTCTTGTTGCTGCTCTTTCCCATATATGGTCCATGGGAACCATATATGGTCAGTTGTTGGCCATAAATCCATTTGTAGATGCCCAAAACATCCAGACAATGTTGAGGTTCGGTGTAGACGTCTAATTCATCAAAGAAGCTTTTCTAGAGAGTTTAAGACACTCTCTCAACACAAACATTACATATAGGTCTCTAACCTTTTATCACACTTACAATTAGGCCCCTATACATATACATATACATTAATAATGTAATTGCAATGTTTTGTTGGCCAATTAGTTATCAAGATTGTTCTAAAACTACACGCCTAGGCCTTATAATGTAAAACTACAAAACTAATGAAGAAATGCGACTAAATGACTTAAGGAAATAATTCTCATTCATCAATTGTGTTTAAACACAGACGCAATAGAGCCTTTATATAGGCTTCTAAAAGAACGACTAAATGCGCAGTAGCTAATGTGGGACTAAACCACGTGACTTTACAAAAGCCCAAAATACGGAAAAGGCATAATAAGAATAAAGTAAGCTTAAAAAAGGCCTAACTAATGACACATCGACGCCTGCTCTTGTAAGTGTGTAAAAGCGGAGTATGTCCTATATCAACTCCCCTTGGCTGCAGAAGACTCGACTTCCTCGAGTCAGTGTTGAGGTAGAGCTCAAGAAAATCTGCATCGTGAAATTTCTCCTTGGTGATCCATGTGACGTCTACCGGAGAACGGCCTATCCAGCGAACCAAGAAACAACATATAGTGCCCTAGCTGGTGAGGACGATTTGGTCGTCCAAGATGGTGTCGATGCGCTCAGGTGTCTGCTGAGGAAGTCAAGGCAGAGGAGGTGTAGTTGTTGAAGATGGTTAAGCACAGTGACGATCTGAAGAACATGCCGCAGGTGGTGGTGGGGGCTCAAATGTACCATAAGAAGAAAGATCCTCCACATTGAATACTGGACTACGACCCCAATTTGCTACAAATCCAGTACATAGGCATCGGTTTCCTGTCGACTAAGTATTTGGAAAGGTCGTCAGGCTCTGGCATGAAGCTTCTTGAAAGAATTTTTGGGGTAGCATTCAGGACGCACACGTACTAACACATAATCTCCCACATTAAACTCTTGAAACATGCGGCGTGCATTTGCGGAAAGCTTGTAGTTTTCACAAGACAAAGTAAGTTTTCGGAAAATCTCGGCATGCAAATCATGAATGTGTTGGGCAAAGGTCTCAACGGTGTGGGAAGGGCGGTCAATAGTGACGTAGGAACGAGATCTATAGGTTGGCGAAGCTCGTAACCATTAACAACTTCAAAAGGGCTCTTTCCCATGGATCGATTAATAGAATTGTTGTAAGCAAATTCAGCAGTAGGTAGCAATAAGTCCCAATTTCAAACGTTCACCCACAAGACATCGTAGGAGGTTACCCAAGCTCCTGCTAACCACCTTAGTTTGACCATCAGTTTGAGGGTGGAAGGTAGAAGAGAATTTAAGGTTGGTACCAAAGATTTTCCATAAGGTCTTTTAAAAGTAGCTAACAAATTTCACATCACAGTCCGAGACTATGGTGGTGGGTTAGTCCATGTAGCTACTACCTCATTAAAGAAAAGGTGGGCGATATGAGGGGCATCAGAGTCTTACTACAGGCAATGAAGTATTCCATCTTGGAAAAACGATCCATAACTACAAACATGGAGTCGTGGCCACGTGAAGTGCGGGGAAGACCCAGAATAAAATCCATACTTAGGTCCTTCCAAGGCTCATGGGGAATAGGCAAAGGAGTGTAAAGGCGTGTATCTTGCCTTTTGGTTGTTGCCAATTGACAAGTATGAAACTAAGACACTATGTGAGCGACATCACGACGTAAGGAGGGCCAATAAAATCTATCAGTCACTAAAACGGTGGTCTTATACCTACCAAAATGACCAGCGAGGGCACCAGCATGTAAATCCCAAATGAGAAAATCGCGGACTGAAGTGGTAGTGATACATACCTGCATGCCACGAAAGAGACATCCATCACGTAGGATAAAATCAGAAGCTTATCCAGGTGTGCTACCAAGGAGGTCAGTGTGTATAATTCCAAAGTCGAGAAAGGTGGGATATTGATCTTTCAGACGGTCGAAGCCCACAACTTCAACGCTCATAGACTGTAGTAAAGCAACGACTGAGAATTTGCGGCCTTGTTCTCAACACCAGAACGGTGTTTGAGAACAAAAGTGTATTCCTGAAGAAAGTCACACCATTTGGCGTGACGAAGACAAATTCTTTTGGGAATTCAGGAAGCGAAGGGCTTGATGGTCAGACCAGAGGATGAACTCCTGGTGAAGAAGACAGTGCCTCCAATGATGTAGAGATTGCACAGCAGTGTATAATTCTTTATCATAAGTGAAGTATTTACATTTTGCGTCATTGAGTTCCTCACTGACAAAGGTAACATGGTGCCCTTTTTGGGCCATAACGCCACCAATGCCAACACTGGAAGCATCAAAAGATACCTCAAACGGAAGTCAGAAGTCAGGAAGGCAGAAATAGCAGCTTCAATTAACTTAGTTTTGACATCCTCAAAAGCTCGTGTGGCAGATGGTGTCCACTCTAATTTATCACACTTCATTAACTCGGTGAGAGAAGCCACAATGGTGCTAAATCCACGAACAAAGCGACGATCAACAGTAGCCAGCTCGTGTAAGCTACGTAGCTCAGAGATCGTAGTGGGTTGGGGCCAATCAGTGATAGCTTCAACTTTGGCAAGGTCAGCCTCAATGTCAGTAGCAGATACAAAGTAGCTATGGAAAAGGACTTT
This sequence comes from Alisma plantago-aquatica, assembly GCA_963693085.1. Lineage (NCBI taxonomy): Eukaryota > Viridiplantae > Streptophyta > Magnoliopsida > Alismatales > Alismataceae > Alisma > Alisma plantago-aquatica. The sequence continues at coordinate 861,954,205 of OY856414.1, read as the reverse complement.
ATCTTGAAGAAAAGAACACTTATTTAGATTGACATACAATTTCTCAATGCAAAGTGTATTGAAGATAAGTTGGAGATGAGTCAGGTGTTCGTCCTTAGTCTTACAAAAAATCAAAATATTATCAAAGTAGACCACCAAAAATCTACCAATGGATGGACGCAACACATTGTTCATGACTCTCATGAAGGTGTTGGGTGCATTGGACATGCCAAATGGCATGAACAGCCACTCATATACTCTGTCTGGTGTTTTGAAGGCAGTCTTCCATTCCTGAGACTCCTTAACACAAATCTAGTGGTAATCGCAACGGAGGTCAATATTGGAGAAATAGTGGGTTCCCGTCAATAGATCAAGCATGTTGTCAAGGCGTGGAATAGGAAAATGATATTTGACAGTGATCTTACTGATGGGACGATAATCTAAACACATTCTCCAACTACCATCCTTTTAGGGGGCAAGGAGAGCAGGAACCGCACAAGTACTCTAGCTCTCTAGAATTAATCTTTTAAGAAGTAGGGCATCAACCTGGCGTTTCAATTTAGCATACTCAATCGGGTTCACACGGTAATGAGGTCAGTTAGGGAGAGAAGACCCTAGAATCAAATCAATCTCATGTTGAACATCAAGCAAAGGGGGGATCTCATCAGGAAGGTCTGTGGGTGTCATGCCTTTGAACTCGTCGAGAAGGGAGACAAGTTCTAGTGGTAAGGGCTGAAAATTGGATATAGGAGTGGATTCTTTGATATATAGGACATACATGCATCCAAATTCACGATTGGCTTCTTCTATCTCTCTTTGAGTGACATGGTGTAGTGTTGGGATTTGGAGGCCTGGGGTCTGGTGTTGGACTCTTTTTCATAGGAGAGATGAAACGAGTAGGTGCTATTTGTGCTTGAAGGTATAAACATTGGAACGTCCCTCATTACGGGCATCTAAAACATAAATCCATGGACGGTCAAGAATGACGTGGCCAACATCCATAGGCAACACATCACACCAAAAGTGGTCGGATAAGCACCTTGAGTGATGGGCACAAGGCATCGTTGGGTGATGGGCAAACTAATTTGGTTCACTCAATGGACTTTATGTGGTTAAGGATGGGGTTCCATGCGCAACTCCATGCGCTTCAATCCATGGGATGAAATGATGTTCTGTGAACTGCCACTATCAATGAGTAGTTTGAAGCTTTTAGCAGCATGTTTGAAGAAGGTCTGGAATGGGGTGGTGTGTTTCCATTCGTCCCCTTCCGAAGAGGCATCTAGAACATGCATGACCTGGAGATATGACGGATCATAATCATAAAGGTTCAGAGGAAGGAAAAACATCTTCATATTCAATGTCATCCTTAGGTGTGGTATCAAGAGAATTGGAGGACACAAAAAGAGCACGACGAGGGCATTGGGAAGCTAGGTGAGTCGTGTTGTGACAATGAAAGCATTCACAACCTTGCAGAGGAGGCCAGATTGGAGTTGTCACTACATCCTTGTCTTTACTGGAGGAAGGGGTTGAAGAACTCTGGGGAGATGGTTGGGGAAGGGTATAGGCAGAGCGAGATTGGGTAGTGGAAGGGTTATTGGTTGAACAAGTATGTTGTCCATAACGAGAATAGGAAGGACCATGAGAAGCAGGCAGGCTAGGAAGCACAGATACGGATACGGGCACGGGTACGGGTACGAGGATACAACAATTTTCAAAAATATAGGATACGGGTACGTCATGGATACGGCAATTTTTTACTATTTATTTTAATATTTTAAAAAAACAATATATTTATTTTAAAAATAGATGAAGACAATCTAATTTCATTCAAAAATCACAATATTTCTAAGAAAATGGAATCCAATACCATAATATCAAACGATGATATAAAAAGGGGTCTTTCATTCATATTAATGTGAGACAGAAGTTACAAAAAAACATGATAATATCAAATTCTGAACCTTTCACATTTCATGTATCATGTAATGATGTGTTGTAAAGTGAGTTGTGTCATCTGTGATACCAAACTATCCTCTCATGTATGGCTAGCTACTATGAAGCACAAATATAGATACAAAAATGGATACGGGTACAGGTACGGTACGGGGATATGATAATTTTCAAAAATATAAGATACGAGTACAACATGGATACATCAGTTTTTTAATGTTTATTTTAAAATTTTTAGAGAAGATATCAATTTTGTTCTCAAATCACAATATAATAGGGGGAGTCTAGAGTTGGAAGTCACATGGTTTTGGGATGTCGAGGGATCACACGAGTGGGGTGATCCCTTGGCTGCTAAATGGGTTGGTTGTATCATGGCTGCATTGAGGTTATATCCTGCTAATAAAAAAGGAATACAACTTAAAAAGTATCTGGTATGTATTAGAGAGTATCTAGGGAGTATTAGTATCATATATGTATTCAATACGGCTAGGACACCAATTTTGGAGTATCGGTGCTTCATAGGGGGAGACAGAAGGATGGGGATGCAATGATTATCTTCAAAGGAGATGAAATAGATGTTGTCTAGATAGAAATCCAGAATAAATCACAACGGATTTAGTCACCAAAACAAGAGGCATGTTAACCAACGATACTAAATTGAAGCCTTTCACAGAATATGAAGGACATCAGCGTGCATAAAACTTGCACCTTAGCAGGGTAAGCATCCACAAGTACCATGTCAAGGTGAATGAATTGGTTTGCAATAAAGAAAAAACAACAAAACAGATTACATATGAAAGTTCTTTAAAAAGTTAAATCCCAAAAAACAGAGGCGGTACAAACAATAAAGAGAAGGAAGATTGGCATTTAGCAAGAGGAATGGAGACTAACCTTGAACAACTTCAAGGAAGCAACTGTAACAGCCTTGCTGCAAGTTACTACTTAACAGAGAGGGTTGAGACAAAAGCTGGTGTCAAACGCTAATCAAGCAATGTCATGCCCAGATTTTTTTCTAGTTTTTACTGACTGGATACGGCCTGGATACGACATGGATATGGCTTAGGAGTATCTAATACGTATTTAGGAGTATCCACAGAGTATTGGTATCTGACACGTATCGGATACGGGTGCGACACTTGTTGTGGAGTATCCATGCTTCATAGCAGGCAGGTTGTAGGTAACTCTTTGCCTTTTAGACACGGTAAAAACCTTCATCCAAGGATTCATATTGTTGTAATCCATTTCTAGTTTAATATCAGGGTGTAAACGGTGCACAAAACAAGCGGCCAGTTGCCAATCAGAATCACTGTGAATACAACGTTTCTTAGCCTCCTCAAACTGTTCCATGTACTCTTGAACAAATGATGACCCTTGGCTAAGGGCCATCCAGACAGAAAGAAGTTGTCTTTGGTATTCGATGGGTCCATAGCGCTCGTATAGCTTAGTCTTCATCTCATCCCAAAAGAGGAGGGAGGTCGACCAGTACGCTCCATGTCACGTTGGACACCTTGCCAATATCACTTGGCCGACCCTTCGAGTTTCATCTTAGCAAACCTAATATGTTGGGCGTCTGACATGTCATACCAGTCAAAATAATCTTCCAAACTAGCAATCCAATCGAAAAAAGCTTTAGGACTGTTGAGAGTTATTTAGTTAGTGTTTTATTATTAGTTTGTAATATGGGCCTAAGTGTTCTGGCCCATTAGGGTTAGTTTTATGTCTGTACGCTACCATGTCCTCCTATTTATAGGAGCAGGGTTTCTTCTATTCAATACAACTCATAGCCGTCTTTTACTTTCTAAGATGGTATCAGAGCAGTCGTCCTAGGGATCAAAACCTTACGTGAGAGAGGGAAAAGAAAGAACGCCCCTTGGGGGTGGTCGTCGCCCTTAGTGGTGCTTGGCTGCCCGCAGGGAATTCCTTCCCTAGTTCCCTGTCTTCTGCCTCGTCCCTCTTTTCTCTTAGTATTGACCACCGCCCTACTGCGGACCTCTAGCCCAAGCAGCCATCAGCAAGCCATGTCGCCCGCTGCGCTTGTCTCTCCTCCAGCTTTCGCTACTGCCTACATGATCATCTCCTGCGCCCAAGCCGCCCGCTCCCTGTGCCACGCAACAGGGCACCTGCCGCCCACTGCCATCATCCATCTATTGCCTAGCCGTCGCTGGTTGTTGCTAAGCCCAGCCGCCTACCCCTGTGTTGTTGTTGCTCCATGCGCCGCCACCCCATGATCGTTGCTCACTACTGCCTTGCCGCAGTCGGTGGTCCTTTGTCCTGTTGCCGCCACAGCGTCGCACGTTGCCACACTACTCCTTGCCACCAGCCCGCCGCCGCCAACATGCACGCCATCCTGCACCACACTTGTTGTGGCTCCTCCTAGCCACCGATGGACCCTGAATGCATGCCCGTTGTCGTCTACTTCTCTAATGTTGATGTTGCTTGCCCTACAAAGGTTGTCGTGACTACTACTCTTTATCGCTGCCCGCTGCTACCCACCACTAGTCACCGCTACCAAACAGCCCTACATCTCTTTTTGAGTACCTCAATTTATATTTCTTTTCTACTACCCCCATATATACTCTACATTTTGTGCTAATCGGATCCCATTTTTTGCCTAATCGGATTTTCGTAGGGGCTCCGCCCTCGCACCCCCTGATTTGTTGCCCTACCGGGCCAAACAAATCCCCTTTTCGGTAGGGGTGCGCAAATAATGGTCCAGACCGCAAAACCGGACCGAACCGGTCCGTTCCGGTCTGGTCCGATCCATTTTGAGTTCGGTCTGGTCCACGGTCCGAAAATTTTGGTGAGTTTGGTCCAAAACGGTCCGGTCCGGTCCAAAACGGTCCGATTGTGGACCGGACTGTAGACTAATTTTTATATAAAATACATATATATTTATAAGTATATTATATAACAAGTACAAATAAAGTACATATATAAGCACTAGTAGCGTACATTTATGCTATTAGTGTTATATAATTGTTACAAGTGACTAAGATTATCAATTTCTACAATTAAATAAGTTGTAAAAAATGTAAAAAAGACTGATTACAGTCCAAACGGTCCGGTCCTACCTCGAAACGGTCCGGTCCGGTCCTATCTCAAAACGGTCCGGTCCCGGTCCGGTCCTACCTCGAAACGGTCCGGTCTACGGTCTAAAATTTTTCTTAAATCGGTCTGGTTCGGTCCGGTCCGGTCTGGTTCTGGACCGATGCTCACCCCTACTTTTTGGGTCGACAAAAGATCCATTTATTTTCTATTCGAGTCGTTTTCTACCTTGACTTGTGTTATCGGTTATGTCCTCCACATATTTGCCTACACAAACCTTGCATCTACCATGTTTTGACTCTCCACGCCAACCACTCTTTGACTCCTTCCGTGCTTGGCGTGAGGGGGAGAATAGAGGATGAAGAGTAGAGGGAAGAGACGAGATGGAGGAGAGATGAAGAGAAGAAGAATTTTATTCTGTTGTTCTATTGGACTTCATGCCACATTTACTGTTGATATATGGTTTCTTCTGCTGCTATGTGATGCTTATTGCTGCTATTATCGATTATTCATCATCTACCTCGACTACTGCTATGAAGTTACATATTCGGACGTCGTTCTTATTACTTGTGCTATGATTAGCACATTCTGTTTGCTGCTTTGTGCTTTTGCACTTTCTTCTGTCCGTGCTTTATTTGCACGTTGACTTTCTTCTGTGGACCAGCACTCTCTCGACTCTGTGGACCAGCACAATCTGGACTTTGACGTCTGCTACCGTGATGGATACTTTATGAAGAGGGAAGATGATGAAATGAAGACATTTATTGCTGACTTTACATGAAGCTTCATCTACTAGTGTTATTTATTTGCTTACTACTCTGCCTATTGGTCTTCTATCTGCATATGTCGTTGACTTTTGCTGTTGTGCGCCAGCACTCTTTGGCATGTTTGTGCCTTGTTTGAACGTCGACTCTCTACTTCTGTGTGCCAACATTCTCTGGCTCGTTCGTGCCCTGTTTCGCACATTGACCCGTCCGTACTTTATTTGTACGTTGACTACTACTGCTACTGTGATCCAGCACTCTCTGGGCTTTGCTACTCTGCCACTGTGACCCATCACTCTGGCTACTACGACGACGACTTTGATGAAGACCTTGGTGCCTAGAAACTATTTTATCTTTTGCTCCAGATGATTGTGTTGCTGCTTATTTCTGCTCCAGACGATCGAGAAGCTTCTGTGGCCTGCTTGCCTGCTTGCTTGGAGTATCTACTTGAGGGGGAGCGTATGAGTATTTGAGCGATGAGTGTTTTAATGTAATATTGAGGGGGAGAAAATTTTTGTATGGGCTTGGTTTATCGTCTTATTCTGTTTCTTTGTTTTCTTAGTCCAACTCTCTGTTTGCAAGCTAATTTGAGATTCTCCCAACTTCAACTTGAGGGGGAGTGTTGAGAGTTATTTAGTTAGTGTTTTATTATTAGTTTGTAATATGGGCCTAAGTATTCTGGCCCATTAGGGTTGGTTTTATGTCTGTACGCTTCCCTGTCCTCCTATTTATAGGAGCAGGGTTTCTTCTATTCAATACAACTCATAGCCGTCTTTTACTTTCTAAGAAGGACTAAGTTATCCATCAAATGTGGGGGCGTCAATTTTACCTAGTCAAGTGATATCATTGTGATGAGGACCTGGGTGATACTAACCGTATGGATTGTGGGGGAAAATATGTCCACGATGGGGGTTATGAAAAACATCATGGCCATGGGGTCGAGGATGAAGTGCCATGGAAGGATGCGGCGGAGCCCGTGGTTGGTGATGGGGTGCAGGAACAAATTATGGATCACATGGAGGGGAATGTGGCAGTGGTGCACAATGTGCTTGTGGGTAGCGGTTTGGATGTGTGATGGTAGGGTGGTTGATAGGGGTGTGGTTCCACACACAGGTGTGGTGAATAAGGATCAATTCCTATACAAGGATCAACTTCTCCATAGGGATGGTAGTGTAACATCCTGATCACCTGATTAAGTTAAAACTCCTTATTTAGAGCTATTCATAAAAACAAGCTTCTTTGAGGATTTTTTTGTAAAATCAATTTTAATATTAAAATAATCCATTTTGATTAATTTAAAAGCTTTTATATATTGAAAATATAATTGCGGTACTTTTGCCAAATTTTGGAAAAATATATATTGGTGGGTAAGCACACAAGCAGGTAGTTGGGTGGCAAGCAAGTTGCTTATAGAGGCAAGCATGTAGCTGGGTAGCAAGTAGGTAGCTTAAGCAAACACACTACTTGGTAAAGCAAGAAGCTTAGTGTCATGCTCCTCTTTCAAACACCTAGCACATCCTAATGTTTGACACATATCCCACCATGTGTCAACTAATCCTTGATAGATATATTCAAATGACACATATGCTTCCATGTGTCATCTAGCAATTCTTGAGATGACACCTAACCATCCATGTGTAACCTAACTAGTAAACATCCACCTAAAGATGACACCTTGCACCCATGTGTCATCCACACACTTTTTGCTATTAGGACCATGCTACCCTTCACCATTCCTATATAAAGAGCCCCCATCCACCCCACCATAAGCACAAGTTCTCTCCTCTTCATCCCAAAGCAAAGGTGAACGTCCCTTCTCCCTCCTTTCCCATCTCCTTCACCATAAACCTCCAATCTATGTCTAGATTAGCAAACAACTCTCTCTTCCTCTATGTTAGTGAATGGAACCACTTCCCAACAAACCCTATGTATATAGAAACCTACTACCTCCCTCCTCCATTGTAGTAAGTAGTAAGATAATCCAAATACTATATCTTCCACATATGTCATGATGCTTTAAGCCATCTCTCTTCTACTCTAGTGAGAGAAACCCTAGAAGTTGTTCTAGTTCGGGATGAGGATCGAGGTGATGGAAAAATGCAACGTAATGCTGCCCAAATATATCAAGATTGGATATATTTAATGATGCTATGGTCTTCTTGTGGAAACATGTATTAAGGACATATAAAGGTATGGTTCCCACATTTTTGTCATCCAAAAAGTATAGTTTATTATTGTTTAATATGATATTCAATTCTATTGTAATCTATTATATCAACATCAATAAAAGGTATGGTATAGAATGGTTTGGTATTATATGTAGTAAGAGTATAGTATACTTCATATACTTTCCTAAAGAATGAATAAGTGATCAACTATACACAACCTCTTTATTAATAAGCTAGGTATGACTTCCATATATTCGTCCATATTATCCTTTAAAATTGAGTTTAAAGGCTTTAGATGATAATCAAGCATTTCTTTGGATTCTAGTCCTATTGTCTTTTGGTTCCCTTTTCCTTTATTTCTCTCTATTAACTGTGTCATGTGATATTGTTGGAAAGTGGAATTCTATCAGACACTTCTAAGGTGACTAGGAGCCTGTTTCACTGATGTTTGTAGCTAGTAAAGAGGAAAGGTTATTTAATTGGTTCCGTGTTCGCACGGGGGGACTCCCTAACCTCTTGCACGCTCCTGGCCATAGACTTGTCTGATTCAAAACCACAATCCCACAAGTTTACATTTTAGGTTTCATAGTGAAATAATAACCAGTGATTCATTTACTTGACTACCTTTTGATCTCTCCAATTCTGAATATCCATCAAATAGTTGTATATCATTGATGATGTCCTTTTGATTCTAAAATTCATATTGGGAGATGTGTTGGTAACAGAGTCGGCATGTCTTGGCCGGGGATTGATACATTTGGGATCCGGATCTAAGTCCTTTGGAGTCAGGGATGGATGAGTATAATGCTCTACCATACTCAGGCCCACGCTTGGGTTGGTCATGTAGAGTCAGGCATGATCAAGTTAGTAATGGGGAATAATCTCCTGCAAAGATTAAGCATGCTAACTAATGATTATTCAAGTGGCATTTTGTGCAAGGAGCACCCTCTTCTGGCCTTGGAATGGCGATCGGTGGCTGCATGTGGTAATCTGATTCATTGAATACAGCATGCAGTGTGCACGAGTGGCTGGGGGTGTGCCAGGGTACTTACAGGTGTTTTGGTGACCCTAATGGACTAAAGTCTTGGCTAAGCAAGTTTTTGTGGTTGCAGGCCAGTTGCCCAAGGTGGATTGACATCTTCTCTGAGAGTTGTAGTTAAACTCGTTTATGGAATAAGGTCTCCCTTTTTGTTATCATTATACCAATAATCATGATTATGCTGCACAATATTGGTCTAACTTTTTGATAGAGTTGTCATCTGATAAATGCTTTATAAATATACGTACATACACATTCGTTATGCTTCATGCTAGTATATGGTCAATAATTTTGGTTTGGACTCTTGATACTTTAGTTATCTGAGTAATGCATTAAGAATATAGCTATATTAATAGTGTCTTGCTGCTTATCTCTATTTGTCCATACTTAGACAATTGTCTAACCCATACTCTCCCACTTGGGCTGCGACATATTCTTCCATGTTACAGGTTATATTATTTTATAAGAGACCTTTCCTTGTGGAAGACTCATCTTAAAAAGATCTTGAAGGGCGTCAAGAATCAAAGGCGGATCAAGCTTAATTTTAAACTCATGTATCATTTTTATTGATACATGAGATAACGTAAATCTACCTTTTTGTAAGGGTGTAATGTTTTGAAATAAAATATTGTTTATCTCACTCTTGTGCTTTGATTCTTGGTGCCATATTAACGGCTCAGATTTAGCCACTTGATTTTCAAAGGAAGAAGATCAGGTGGCTGAATCGGGGACGTTACAGGTAGGCAGGGGTTACATGGAGTTGTGGTGGATGAACTGTAGAGCATAGTAACAAAAGTCTCCAAACTTTAAGAAAAACAGTGATTTTTTGCGATTTTATAGGCTCTCAAATGTTCAGCACGATTAATACGCCAGTTGCCGATTTTTCACGACTTTTCACGAATTTTCTTGCTTTTTCACGATTTATACAATTTTTCATGATTCTTCATGACTTTTTACGTTTTTTAATGAGTTTTCTCCTTTAAGTCGCTTGCTCGTATTTTACCAAATCAAGTACACAAAACTCCAGATATACACTAAACCTCCAACACCCACTCTCCTAACGGTCCATTATTATTGCTCAACTATTCGTTCATTCTTTTCCTTTTTCACTCAATACGATTGTATGTCTTGCAACCTTAATAGTTACATGTATATGATGTGTATGACATACATACAAATATATGTGTGTATATATGTATATCTATGTATATATAGCCAACTTATTCTCGATCATTTCCTAATAGTTGACCAAACTTTGACTGAATTTATCAATTTTTTAACAAATTTTCCCATTTTTTTCCAGCCAACTGAAAAATTGCTGAATCCTGAATTTGTCACTATGTTGCAGAGGAGTAGGGTTAAGGGGGGTTTGTGGTGCATTTCCAGGATTTGGTGGCATCCCATACCCCACAAAAGGTGTGGAGTTTTGACCAACCTGGAGTGTATGTGTTTGTGAATAGTGCGAAGCTCAGTCATGATTGTATTGATCGCTTGGCCAAGGGTATCGAGGGTAAACGCAGGTTGTGATATGTGTTGTACAGGCGGGGGCGCCCAAGTGGCCCAAGCCCCGCCCCAATCTGGGCGCCCAGAAGTAATACACGTAACTAAGCTTCTAATTTTACTACTTTCTATCAACTGATTACTATTTACTTATCTACTGATTTGTATTTTATCTACTGATTTGTATTTACTTATCTACTGATTTGTATTTAAGGTATCTATTGATTTGTATTTACTTATCTACTGATTTGTATTTATGTATCTACTGATCTGTATTTATGCATCTACTGATTGTATTTACTTATCTATTGATTTGTATTTAGTTATCTACTGATTTGTATTTAATTATCTACTAATTTGTATTTACTTATCTACTGATTTGTATTTACTCATCTACTGATTTATTCATATACTGATTTTTGATTCATCACATTATTTAAATTTAGGGCTTTGTATTTGTTCATCTACTTTTTAAAATTATTTTGTAAAATGCGGTGCCGCACTGCAACGTGCAATGCAGCGTGGAAGAGGCAATAGGCCTTCTCCCTTTTTATTAATAAGAGAAGTTGGAGAATTTACATAGAGGCCCAGCAGGATATAAAAATTACAAAATAGAATAAATAGTTGAATATATATGAAATATATTAACACTCCCCCTCAAGCTGGAGTGTACACATCATGTAGACCCAGTTTGTTGCAAAAACTCTGAAATGCTGCTGGACTCAATGGCTTCATAAGAAAATCTGCAAGTTGATCTTCAGACTTGACATGCGGAGTCACAACAGTTCCATTCTTGATCTGATCTCTAATAAAGTGGCAATCAACCTCTATGTGCTTAGTGTGTTCATGGAAGACTGGATTCTTGGCAATGTAGATGGCCGCTTGATTGTCACATCTGAGTTCTACAGGAGACAAAATAGGAATCTTTAATTCAGAAAGTACAGATTGAACCCATTGCAACTCACAACATGCATGTGTCATTGCTCTATACTCAGCTTCCGTGCTAGATCTTGCCACAACATTTTGCTTTTTGCTTTTCCAGGTAATAAGGTGATTTCCCGTAAACGTGCAATATCCAGACGTAGACCTCCTGTCATTCATATTACCAGCCCAATCTGCGTCTGCATAACCAGTAAGAGAAAGTGTAGATACATGAGTCTTCGGCCTATAATAGGTGATTCCCTTACCAGGTGCACCTTTCAGATATCTCAGAATACGACAGACTGATGTCCAATGAGACTGTTGTGGTGAGCTCATATGCTGACTCACCACTCCTACAGCAAAAGAAATGCCAGGGCGTGTAACTGTCAGATATATCAATTTACCCACAATTTTCCTATAATATCCTGGATCTAGATAACCAGTATCACCAGTCATCTCCTTCACATGATAGTCCATAGGAGTAGACACAAGTTCGGTCTCACTCATACTTGTTTCCTGTAGTAAGTCCAGAACATATTTTCTCTGAGACAAATTGGTACCTGTATGGGATCTAAGTACTTCAATGCCCAGAAAGTATCTCAGTTTTCCCAGATATTTTGTATGAAAGTGCCCCTGCAAGCCTTCTTTCACACAAGATATGCATGTGGAATCACTACCAGTGATAACGATATCATCAACATACACAGCAATAATAATAGATCCACCAGAAGAAGTAGAATAAAATATGGAGTGATCAGTAACAGAACGAGAAAATCCCATATTAGCACAACATCACTGAACTTGTCAAACCAAGCTCTAGGAGATTGTTTCAATCCATAGATGGCTTTCTTCAATCTACACACCTTCTGACACTCCCCCTGAGCAACAAAACCAGGTTGTTGCTCCATGTATACCTCCTCTTGTAGATCACCATGAAGAAAGGCATTCTTGACATCGAGCTGAAATAGAGGCCAGTCAAATGTAGTAGCCAGAGAAATAAGAATACGCACAGAATTCAGATGAGCCATTGGTGAAAGGTCTCAAAAAAATCAACTCCATATGTCTAAGTGTACCCCTTTGCCACCAGTCCAGCTTTCAATCTCTCCACAGAACCATCTGGATTATGTTTTACTATAAATACCCATCTGCATCCCACAACATTTTTATCTGGAGGTAAGTCAGCAAGTATCCAGGTGTTGTTATGTAAAAGAGCAGACATTTCAACATGCATAGCATGTTTCCAGCCAATATCCTTCATAGCATCAAGATGATTTCTTAGAATGACCACAGAATCAATCCCAAGAGGGCCTGCTGAGATAACTTGGACAAACAACACACACTTGCAATAGGATGTTGAATAGTACAGGAACAGGTACCTTTGCGAACAGCAATGGGAACATCAAGGTCAGATGGTTCTTCAAGAATCCTTTGAGTAGAGGAAGATGGGGAGGGCTCAGAGACTGGAGTCACTACCTCCTCTGGATCTTATCTGCCTCATCTGCTATAAACATGTGAATATTGCTAAATTAGTGGACCATCTGTTGGCTACTCTTCCTGAATTCTAGTATAGTCAGGAATGATAGGTGGCACTCTCACACTCTGATGTGGTGGTCGCACTCTCTCACTAGCATCTGATGGTGGCACTCTCTCACATAATTGCTCCCCCTTACTGGGAACACTAGATAAATATGGAGTGGATTCATGAAATGTCACATCCCTAGACACAAACATACGACGAAGACTTGGACAATAACACTTGTACCCTTTGCTAGTGTTGGAGTACCCAAGAAAGAGAGTCCTAATTGACCTAGGGGATAACTTATCAGCCTTAGGATCAAAATTGTGGACAAAGGAAGTACAACCAAACACTCTAAGGGGAACAATGAAAGGTTGATCTTTGGGACGTAAGACAGAGAAAAGAGTACGTCCTTGAAGCACAGAAGAAGGTTGTCTGTTGATAAGGAAACAAGCAGTAAGTAAAGCGTCAGACCAGAATCGCTTAGGAACATTAGATTGAAACATGATTGTCCTGGTAATATCAAGAAGATGACGATTTTTCCTCTCCGCTACCCCATTCTGCTGAGGGGTGTGAGGACAGGATGTACGATGTATCATCCCAACAGAACTAAAAAAATCAGCCATAGCATTTTGAACATACTCCAAGGCATTATCAGATTGAAGAACTTTAATATTGCAATCAAATTGAACTTCTATTTCTTGATGAAAATGTTTGACAATAGATAGCACAGACTCTCGACTTTTCAACAAATAAATCCAAGTCATACGCGAAAAGTCATCCACAAAGGAAATAAAATAACGAAAACCATTATAGCTATGGTCTTTTACAGGACCCCAAACATCACTGTGGACCAACTCAAAAGGACATGACGCTCGTTTATTGACACGACCTGGATAAGACATCCTATGATGTTTCCCCAGTTGACAGGACTGACACTCTAGAGATGATACTTGAGACAATTCCAATTCTAACTTCCTTAGGCTCTCTAATGAAGGACGTCCATATCTGTAGTGCCACAGTAAGGGAGAACCACTCAACAGGACAGCTGGAGCAGGAGCAGACACTTGGCGAGGTAAACTGTCACCGTGGAAGAGGTAGAGATCACCTTTCCTAGGCCCTCCACCAATCGTCCTCATACTCTTGAGATCTTGTAATACAAAACAAGGTCCAAAAGTTACCGTACATTTCACAGTATCAATAAATTTAGCAACAGACAGAAGATTAAAAGGAAAAGCAGGCACATAATGTACGGATTTAAGATCAATTTCAAGAGTCAGAGAAACAGATCCACTGGCTAACACTCTCCTCACTGAACCATCTGCTATTGTTACAGATTTGTGAGGAATATGTGAGTCAATGGAATGAAGAAGTCTCCTCATACCAGCCATATGTTGTGACGCTCCAGAGTCAACGACCCATGACGAAGTAGAACCAGAAGCCAATAAAGAGGTAGCTTGATTACCAGTGGTGGACGCCAAGTTGGCTAAAGATGATGATCCCAAGCTCAGATGCTGAGTAGCCAGAATAAATCTATCATATTCCTCCTTGGTGAGTGTGATGCCAGAAGAACCAGAACTCGAAGCATGAGGCTCAGTAGACTCAGTAGTGGTATCATAGTTTGTTGCTCCCACAGGTGGTGCAGCAGGTCGACCATGCTTCTTCTAACACTTCTCAATTGTATGTCCAGGTTTGTCACAGAAAGTGCATTTAGGGCGAGTTCCACGTCTTCAGCCCATACCTGTCCGTCCTCCTCTCACTGCAGCAGCTACAGAAGCATGAGAATCTCCTGGATATGAGACTGCAGTAGGATCAATAGGTTCAAAATTTGCCTGTAAAATCCTTGAATAAGCCTCTTCCAAGCTGGAAAGTTTATCAGAAGCTAGGATGACGTTGCGGGCTGAACTGCACGAAGAACTCAGACCAGACAAGAATTTTGTTGTAATCAAGTCATCTCTGTCTTTGACTTGCTCTTGGACAGTCACTGGATAGTAGAAACTCAGCTCTTGGGCAATACCTTGGATCACTCCAAAGTATTCTTCTAAAGATCTGTCTCCTTGTCGTTCTGCTAAGAGGCGGTCATATATCATGAACTGACGAAGCGCATTCTATTCTTGAGAATAATGTTTCTTTACTGCATCCCAGATCTCTTTGGCAGTAGTGTAGAACATGAACCTCGAGGCAATCCCAGGTTCCATGCTCCCCCACAACCAAGTCTTCACCAGACTGTTATGGCGCTTCCATTCAGCATAGCCTTTGCCAGTAGACGTAGAAGGATCAGAATCAACGTGTCTTGCCTTGTCGCGTGACTCCAATACAGTATGGACAACATTCATCCATAAGAGAGAATTCTTCCCGTTCAGCTTTATGGAGGGGATAGGAGACATCTCACTGTAGATGGTAGATGCCTTGGTGTCCTCCATGATTTAATAAGAAGAAGAGTGACGAATTGATACACGTCACAAGAAGATTTGCGTGACGGAGAGATACACGTCACGTCACAAGATCAGATGTGTATCTGACGCATCCACGGCCCCCAACTGAAATTCCCTAATCACAAATGGAGGAGATGTGATTAGGAATTTCCTACGTACTGACGGACCCTCCGGTTTAGGATTTAAAAATCTGTTGGATCAACCAAAGGACCCGACAATCTGGAGAGAGAGGAGGGGGGACTGCGGCTACTGCGCCTGGCCCGGGAGGCGGCTGTTGCACCTTCCTTGGGCCGGCGGCGGCTGTCCTCCCCTTGAGGCGGCGACGCGACGGCCACGGGTGACTGGCAGTCGGCCGACCGGCGGCTGCTAGAGCCGGTGGCGCCCATTGCGGTTGCTATTGGTCGGCTACTGCTGCCTTCGACGTTGTCGGTGGCGGAGGCGTTGAGCGACGGCGGCGCTGGGCTGATGGCGGCTAGGAAGGGTTAGGTTAGGATCTTTGCTCTGATACAATGTGAAATGTGGCGTCGCACTGCAACGTGCAATGCAGCGTGGGAGAGGCAATAGGCCTTCTCCCTTTTTATTAATAACAGAAGTTGGAGATTTTTACATAGAGGTCCAGCAGGATATAGAAATTACAAAATAGAATAAATAGCAGAATATATATGAAATATATTAACATATTTAATCATCTACTGCTTTATATTTGTTTATTAACCGAGTTGTACTTACTTATTTATCTACTGATTAGTATTTATTTGTCAATTACTTATCTAACGCTTTGAGTTTACTTATCTAAAGCTTTGAATTTTTTTATCTACTGATTTGTGTTTACTAGTCTAATGCTTTGTATTTATTTATGTACTGATTTGTATTTACTTATCTAATGTTTTGAACTTTTTTATCTACTGATTTGTATTTACGTATCTACTAATTAGTATCCATTTATCTACTGATTAGTAATTACTTATCTACTGTTTTTTATTTATTTATCTACTGATTAGTATTAATGTACTGTTTTAACTTGTCTACCATTTGACTTTATTAATCTACTGTTTTGTTTTATAAATGTACTGCCTCATGAATAGAAATACACATATAGTTAACATTTCTGATTTAGGAGTAATCAATTTGTGATTATCTCAAATCGGCTTTACAAAAACCCAATAAAGGAAAATGACAAATATCTCCTAAAAAGTACTACAAATTCAGGTTTTTGAATGTACTATTTTTACTATATATGCAAATTTGATATATCTATTATACATACATATATATATATATATATAGAGAGAGAGAGAGAGAGTCAGGCTAGAATACACTCGAGTGTACAGATCACGCCGTACACCTCAATGGTGTTTGCCTATGTAGACCATGTTTTTTCAAAATCCAATCCATTGATCTTCATGGTTACAATAATAATAGGCCACATACAAAATCTGAGCTCATTTGGATGAGTGTAAGTCACTCATCCAAGAACAACAAAATCGATGTACAAAGCTAATTTGAAATGCATGATTTTTGCCTCCTTTAGATGCACGACCTATAAGTGTCCAAATGAGCTGAAATTTATTATATAGTATGTTCTTAAGATATTTGAGAAGATCAACGGTTTAGATTTTTCAAAAAGTTACTACATCTTTAAAAATGACTGAGGTGTACGGCGCCTCCGGTACACTCGAGTGTACACTAGTCTGACTCTATATATATTTATATTTATATATATATATATATATGCGCCTGGAAACACTTAGGCCTCCGCCTGGCGCCTAGGCTGTCTGGGCCTCCATACGGAACGCCTGGCCGCCTATACAAGTATACAACCATGGTTGTGATGACTCAGGGGCTGCATCAGAAGTGGGTTCTAGGACAGGGCTATTAGATCTATGGCTAGACATTATGATTTGCACAATGAGATAAGCAAAAAACTATTGTGCCTATGAAAAACTTAGTTCTATAATGGACAACGCAATATTTCAAGAAAAAAAATGTGCATAGATGATATAATAGTAAAGTGGCGCACAGAACGGGAGAAAAACTTTTTCACAAAAACGGGACTTGGCAATATTTTCGGTAGAGGAACCAAAACACCCTATGGACCTATTTGTGATTGCGCTAAATTTGCACAAGATAAGCAAAAGCACAATAAACAATGAAAATGCCTTACCCAAATTGTAGTTATCGATTACCCCTTGACTTGGTGTGGATGAAGTTGATGTCTCTTTCTAGAACGTTGATGTGTCCTGCACCTATTGTGGATCCAACTCCACGGTGAGTTGGTTGGGGGTAGCAGGGGAGCAGTGGCCCCTTGCTTGGGGGTTCAGGGGAGAGAACCCTTGGGAAAAAAATTCGAGGTTGCTTACTAGCGGCCTGGCGGTAGCCTGTTGTCGGTGCGGGCCGGGGCGGCGACTGTCGACCTGTCGTCGGCTTGTTGTCAACGCATAGGTGTCAACGTTGACTAGGATTGCTTTGCCGGAGAGCAGGGCGTTGTGGCGGCGTCGTGGGTCGTCGTAGGAAGGACCTAACCCTAATGATTTAGGGTTACACTCGGATACCACTTAATGTAAAACTACGCAACTAAAGAACAAATGCAACTAAGTGAGTCAGGAAATAATTATCATTCATCAATGTGTTTAAACAAAGACGCAATAGAGCCTTTATATAGGCTTCTAAAAGAAAGACTAAATGGGTGATAGCCGATGTGGGACTAAACCAGGTGTTACAGGAGCCTAAAATACGAAAAGACATAATAAGAATAATGTAAGCTAAAAAAAGGCATAACTAATGACACGGCGACGCCTACGCTCGTAATTGCATATAAAGGTGGAGCCTGTTCTACATCACCTTAGGTGACTTAAGTGTGCTCCTACGGCCTTTTAGGCTCAAATTAAGCCACAAGAAGGCCAAATTAGCATGAACGGTGTCTCAATTTGGTCATATTAGATCAGCTTGAGTCATTTTAGGGATGAAATGGTTAAGCTTTAGGCCAAATCGGGTCTAATTTGATCAACTTAGGTCTAATTTGATCAACTTAGGTCTGATTTGGAGAAAGCATGTATGATATGGGCAAATTAGGTATGATTTGGGGAACATGTATGCTTTGGGCAAATTAGATCTTATTTGGTGATACTAGGTCTAATTCGACCAAATTAGATCTGACTTGAGATAGGGAAAATTAGAGTATGTTAGTCCTATTGGGTCATGCTATGCTAAATCAGGTTTGACATAGACCAAATTAGGGCAAATTGGGTCAAATGTGTATTATTTAGACCTAGGTAGGTCAAATTACGGCTAATTAGGTCATGTTAGGTGTCAGTTAGGTCAAGTTATGATTGATTAAACTTAAAGATAGCCAATATAATTAAAGATAGTAATGTATATATTTAATATAGCTAAATATTTTTGCAGTATATATATATATGTGTGTGCACAAAATGGGGAGAAATGAAAAAGCCTAGGCCCTAGACTCCCATCTAGGCACCCCTTCGGTGGGGACCTCCTAGACAATTAATGTTGGTCCTCTTGACACTATCAAACGCGTTGGTAACATGGTTTCTCCTCCATGGACTGAAATGGTTACAACTTTTGTTGGATGCTTCATATGCGCTCCCATTTCTTCAAATGCTTACCATCTTCTAACTAATGAGCTTATTATTTTTCTAAAATAATAGAAGGCTTTTCTATTAGATGATCAAAACAATCACATTGGTCTCTCTTTTATAGGACAAGAGAGTTAAGAATATTCTAGAGACAAGTAGAGTTAAGAAAATTCTAGAACCAGATAATAAGGAATAAAAGAAAATGGGCTAACAATCAAAACAAGTCTAAAGCCCATAACACAATAAGCCCAGTAAAATATATATGCTAATACTCCCCCTCAAGCTGGAGCATAGATATCAATCATGCCCAGCTTGTCCATCGGAGTAATGAATCTGGTCTTTGGAAGAATTTTGGTGAAAATGTTTGCAACTTGATCTGATGTAGGTGTATAAGGTGTAGAGATTTCACCAGATAAGATAGTTTCCCGAACGAAGTGACAATCAACCTCAATGTGTTTAGTGCGTTCATGGGAGGTGGGATTGTTGGAAATAAAGATGGTTGCTTTTTTGTCATAGTGCATGGGAATAGGTTTATAATCAGAGATACCAAAATCTTTCAGAAGACCTCGTACCCAAAAAAGTTTGTAGGTAGTGTGAGCCATGGCTCGATACTCCGTTTCAGCACTTGAGCGAGCAACTACAGTTTGTTTCTTGCTTCAGGTGACCAAGTTACCACCTACAAAAGTACAGTAGCCAGATGTAGATCTTCAATCTATCTTACTCCCAGCATAGTCAGAATCAAAATAGCCAATAAGGTTACAGTGACCATGTTTCTTGTAGAGAAGGCCTTTTCCAGGAGGACTTTTCAGATACTTCAGAATATGGCAGACATCATCCCAATGACATTGTTCGGGCTTATATAGATATCTACTAACCAGTCCAACAACAAAAGTGATATCAACCCCAGTGACAGTAAGATATATAAGTTTCCCGACCATTCTGCGATATTGATGATGATCAGGATAAGGAAGTTTCATCATCCCAGTTAGTGTTGGGATCTAAGGGAGTACCAGCAGGCTTGGCCCCAAGCATTCCTGTTTCAAATAGGAGATCCTGAACATATTTTCGCTGAGATAAACATAGACCAGAGGATGATCGAAAAACTTCAATCCCTAGAACATATCTCAATTTGCCTAAATCTTTTGTAACAAAGTGTTTTTCCAGTAAGTTTTAGTATCCAGGACGCCCGCAGAGTCACTACTAGATAAGATGATGTCATCAACATAGACAATCAACACTACAAGACCAGAGGTAGTTTTCTTAACAAACACCGAGTGATCTGATTGAGAACGACGAAAGTCGAACTTTTGAAGAATGGAACCCAGCTTATCAAACCAGGCTCGGGGACTTTGCTTAAGGCCATAAATTTCTTTGCGCAGGCGACAGACCTTCGGGACTCCTCCTGACTCACAAATCCAGGAGGCTATTCCATGTATACCTCCTCATGCAGATCACCATACAAGAAGGTGTTTTTAACATCTAACTGAAATAAAGGCCAATCGGAATTTACTGCCATTGAAATAAGAACACAAACAGAGTTTAGACGAGCAATGGGAGAGAAGGTCCAAAAGTAATCAACTCCATATGTTTGAGTGCAGCCTTTGGCTACCAGGCGAGCTTTCAGACGCTCTATTGTTCCATCAGGTTGATATTTGACCGTAAAAATCCATCTGCAACCAACTGGTGAACAATCAGTGGGAGCATCAACCTAATCCCAAGTGTGTCGAACAGTGAGAGCCTGCATTTCAGTTTCCATGGCTTGACGCCATGTTGGATGTTGAAGAGCATGGGTAGCATTTTTAGGAATAGAAACAGCAAACAATGCGGAAGTGAAATTTGCAAAATTAGTTCCCAAGTTAGCAGTAATGCAGAAATTCTCAATTGGATGTTGAGTGCAAAACCAACTTCCTTTGCATAAACTGATAGGAATATCCAAGTCAGAAAATATCTGAGGTGTTGGCGGATCTACTGACAAGGATGAAGGACTTGGAGGGGCCATGGAGGGAGTTGGTGCCTTCGGTCTTCTTTGATAAACCTTCAATGGGGGAGCAGGTGCAACGGTGGCATCTAGGAGAACAGTATCAACAGGAAGAGGTAAAGCAGATTCTGTAATTAAATCAAGTGTCAAGGCAGATCCGGCAGAAGTATAGAACGGCATATGTTCAAAAAAGACAACATCAGCAGAAACCATCCACTTCTTGGTAATCGGATCATAGCAGCGGTATCCTTTTTGTGTCCTAGAGTATCACGAGGAT
This sequence comes from Alisma plantago-aquatica, assembly GCA_963693085.1. NCBI lineage: Eukaryota > Viridiplantae > Streptophyta > Magnoliopsida > Alismatales > Alismataceae > Alisma > Alisma plantago-aquatica. Next base: position 861,933,037 of record OY856414.1, on the reverse strand, counting down.
CCAGTTTAGTAAGGTCAGGATGCAGATTTTTCACAAACCACGTACTCCCAAAAATACGAGGAGGCACGGTGAAAAGAGGTGCATCAGGGTATAGAATTTGAAAAGGGACTTGGTTTCCCAGAACAGAAGAAGGCATGCAGTTAATAAGGTAACACGCAGTGAAAACAGCTTCTGGTGAAACAAATTGGGGAACATGGTAGTGGAATAGAAGAGTCCAGGCAACCTCAAGAAGATGACGATTCTTGGGTTCAGCAACGCCATTCTTTTGGGGTGTGTATGCACAGGAGGTTTGCTGAATAGTACCCATTTTTCGACAAATAAGATTGACTAAGTTTTGCATGAATTCAAGGGCATTATCAGTACGAAAGATTTTTATAGTTTTATCAAACTGGGTACGTATCTCAGCAAAAAATGATGTCATAGCATCAAGTATATGAGATTTGTCTTTTAACAAAAATAACCAAGTGGTTCTAGAAAAGACATCAATAAAACTCATAAAGTACCGAAAACCAGAAATATTGGAAACAGAACACGGACCCCAAATGTTAGCATGCACAATATCAAACGGTTGTTTTGAGCTAATACAATTTTTCTTGGCAAAAGTAGATCTAGTTTGTTTGCCCAACTAGCATGTTTCACATTGAAAAACCAAATCAGAAATGTCTGGTAGTAAGTGTTTCAATTTTGTTGGTGAAGGGTGCCCCAAGCGATAGTGCCACTGGATGTCGGTTACATAAGTAGTCAAGTAACATGTCGTCTTTGGTGTGTGCAAGTAGTATAAGCCGTCTGGTCCCTCATGGCCCGAACCAATCTTCATCCTCGTGCGCAGATCCTGAAAGATAACACCATCCAGGTCAAAAGTTATGGAGCACCGTAGGCTTTAACAATTCTACTCACAGATAACAAGTTGATAGGGAATTTAGGAACATAAAGTGCTGAGTGTAATGAAAGACGGCCAGGAGTATAGATACTCCCTATTCCTGAAACAGGTTTTTGAGAACCATCTGCTAGTGTGACAGGAGGAATAGAAGAAGTTTTATGCAATTTAGAAAATAAAGAATGATTACCAGTAATATGTGAAGTGGCACTGGAGTCAATCACCCAATGTATTTTTACCAGACTGTGCTAGAAGAGCAGAATTGCTATCAGTGGAAGTCTTTGCAGAGGAGGCAAGGTGGGCTTGGAGCAATTTCTCAACAGAAGGTTGGGTAGACGAAGAAGCAGGAGTGTCAGCCTATTCTGAAGAAACTTGATTTGCCCAAGCAGGTTTACCATGCTTGATCCAGCAGCGGTCTTCATTATGATTGGTGCGCTTGCAAAAGTTGCAGTAGCGTTGTTCTGTAGATGAGGAGTCAGAACCAGACGAGTACGAACCACGACCAGTGCCTGGAGTCGAGCGCCCTCGACCACAGCCACGACTGCAGCCACGACCACGGAAAGAATCACCAGATTGGACAGCAAGGACAGTACCATCAGAAAGGTCAGGTGACGCTTCAGAGACAGAAGGTAGGCATTTTACACGTTTCAGAACATCGTGCAAAGTAGATAGAGGATCACTAGAGAGAAACTTATCAACAACACCCGCAAAGGAGGGTGGTAATCTTGCTAGGAATTGAACAAGCTGAAGCTCGTTGCGCTGTCATTGGGCTTCCTTGATATCAGAGGATAGCGGATGGTAGACCTTAAATTCATCCCAGAGTGCACAACATTGATTGTAGTAGTCTTCAATAGGATCAGTAGTAGTATACTCCTTTTTAGCCAAGTGTTTGAAGATATCAAACACTTTTTTGGGATTTTGTTGATGAGAGTATACGTGGGAGAGTTGATCCCACATATCCTTAGTCGTCTGTAGTCATAGAAGAGATCGGTTGATTTTCGGCTCGGCATTATTGACCATCCAGGTCATAACTCCAGAATCTTCCTTAGATCATAGATCATATGCCTGCTTTGTCTTGTCATCAGCAGTAGTATCCGGAACATCCAGATCTTTTATAGAAAGATGGTTATAGCGTCCATGATCCTTGACATAGAGCTCAAAAGAGGCTGCCCAGGTGTGATAGTTAGAGTCGTCCAACTTGACAGTAGTCACGCACAGATTTCGAAGAGGATCTGGGGATGCCAAGAGGTACGCAGTATGCAGGACGCAAAGCAGACAGGAGTAGCAGGCAGAAGCAGCAGGCACGTAGCAGTCAACAGACAAAAGCAGCAGCAGAAACCCAACACATGGGCAGATCTATAACACCCGCACGGGGGCAGAAGATAACAGTAGGAGATCTGACGCATCAGATCCCAGAAACCCACGTAGGGGCAGTAGTTAATATAGAAAAACCTACGCCAACATGGAGGAAAAGCTACTCCACCATGAGGCGTAGGCGGGAAGGCAGCGAGATCTGGTTACGTCCTCAACGTGCTATGACTGGAAAGTTACCGGAGATGTCCAGAAGCGAGCGAGAAAGGAAAAGATTGGTGGTGGTGGCTAGCCGAAGGAAGATATGGTGGGTGAAGGAGGGAAGGAGGAAGAGGGGGTGGAAGAAGGCTGGTTGGAGAGGTGGGACAGCAGCAGAGTGGCTGCGTGGAGGTGAGGAGGTGGAGGTGGTGGTCGGCGGCTGTTTGGTGGAGGGCGGGTTGTTATGATGGTGGCAGCGGGTAGGGGAGTGAGTGAGATAGTGGGTGGAAGGTGGAGGAGAGGAAGGCGGCGGTAGTAAGGGGGGTGACAGGGGGTGGCGCCGGCAGGAGGGGTTGTTCGCTATGGGAGGGGTTGGGGTGGAGTTTGGCGGCAGGAGGAAGAAGCAAAAGGGGAAAGGGGAAAGGAGGGGTGGTGGCTAGGGTTTATGGAGGCATAGGTTAGGGTTGAGGTAGGGTGGGAGGGTCTCAAGGAGGATCAAGCTCTGATACCATCTAAAATAATAAAAGGCTTTTCTATTAAATGATCAAAACAATTACCGTGGTCTCTCTTTTGTAGGATAAAAGACTTAAGAATATTCTGGAGACAAGTACAGTTAAGAAAATTCTAGAAACAGGCAATAAGGAATAAAAGAAAATGGGCTAACAATCAAAACAAGTCTAAAGCCCATAACACAATAAGTCCAGTAAAATATATATACTAATAATTTCAAAGAATACTTTCTTGGAATTTAGAGTAGTATCTTTTGAGATGCATTTTTGAAGGCAGTAAGTTATACATTTATACATGAATTGTCTTCTTTGGTGTTTTCTCTTTTGTTTCGGTCTTGTATGTCAAATTGGAGACGAACTTTCACTGTGACCCCACTAGCGTGATACCTGTCAACTAACAATTCATTTTATTATTATGATAATCTTGTATGTATGTGTATGGTATCATGAGCCAAGAGCTATTGGCCCGCTAATGTGGTCATGAGCTAATCACCCGTTTGATCAATATTCACTTTGATTATATATGTCAGCACCTAACAACAATTACATTCCTATTTTACATTACTATGCCTTTTTTCATAGATTTCGGAATAGTTCATTTTCCTTTTGACAATTTAGAAAAACTCTTTTTGTAAATTTGATGTTCGGTATCATTCTGATTAGAAATCTCAACATAGTGTTTTGGTGGGGTCATAATATTATTGTCACAACATAAGCAAGGAAGCGTAGCATTGTTCAGAAACAAACAAGGAAAACAAGGGATGCAAACTAAAATATAGGAAACACCAAGAAGATAGGGAACAAAGAGGTACATGTTCAGTGTCAAAAATTGAGAAGGGTGTTTTCCATAGAGAAATTATTTATGTTTAACCTTCAATATGAACATCATAGAAATATTATATATAAATAAAATGCAGGCAGTGCTAGGGCTGGCCATACCAGAGCAACTTGACCTGTCTAGATCAAGAAAGTTAGGGACTTGAATTTTCTAACACAATTTCAGAATCAGTCCAAACTAGAAGAACCCAATATGTTAGGGTCTCTATGAGTGTGGGCTTGCCCAAAATTGGCTTATTTTGACCTGAAACTCAGTAATATCGTATTCAAAATTCAAGTTACAAAAATTCTAGCACAATCAATGACTTATTCAGTTATTGATACTACCATCCAATGTATATCACATTACAATATTTTATTTACTTACTGGATGATGTGATTAATTATATAATCTCATTTACTACCTTTGTTGTAGATTTAGGCAGACAATATATTTGAATCGTGTATATGGATTTGATCCTTAATTGGACATGTTTACATTTAACTTGGATTGAAGATATTTTAGTTTTTCTAGCCTAAACAAAGTATGGTCTACTTTGAACTCTGGGTTTTGTAGATTTGCCCACTGAAACTCATTTTCAGGTTTATCAAGCCAAGCTTTGAAATGTGTTCACGCCAGTTCAGGTGGAGGTCTGACCTGAAGAGCATACTTGGTATGAGTGACTCAAAATATATAAAACATGTATGAATTTGCATTCAATTACAATGATGTTTCTAGGAATCATTGGTGATGTCGGAGCTACTTAGTTGACATGCAACATGACAACAAGAGTATAAAGTGTATAAAGTTCTCGATTCCAAAATATTGGATTGTATGTTGCAGCTAACAGCAGGCTTGGGCTAGCATGATAGTCAACCTGAATACTAGAAAAAATAATGACTTTTTGCACTGTAATAAGATGTTCACATAGGAATACATGCTACCAGACATGGGACTCTAGCACTCGTGTCAGAGCCAACATTGCTTATCCAGCTAAGCTGGTGGAGCATAAGAACGATCGCATGAAGCAAAGGTAAACCCCCAGGTTTTCAGTAATTAGAACGTGATAAACAATTGGCCAGTTAGCTTGTTATGAGAACTCATTTCTTGACTGAATGCTCCCAAAAAATAGAAATATCAGAATGGATGGATAACATTCATACAGATCATATTCCCAATAGTTGTTCTGCAAAGCCCTTGATCATGAAAACTATTAACAATCTATTGACCACCTCTGTGTGATGATCAATGCGTGTAGATATAGGGCTAGATGCAGGCATTCTGGTCTTCTGTAAATTTCCCAACATACTTTCTTCATGAAATATGAATACTCCCCACCCAGTATTTCAATCCAAGGAAATCGAATAGCTTCCTCAAATCTTTGGTGTGGAAGTGTGTCTAAAGTTGCTTTTGACTTGGCATAGTAACAAATTTCATTCTACTACCTTTGCTGGCTTGAAATACATGTTGTGAAAGGGTACCAGGTGCTGCTATATTTTCACATGTATGGAGAGAAAGATAGATTGCAGAGTGAAGAGCATGAATACTTTTGTAAAAAAAATGAATAAAACATTTAATATGTGATTAATTCGTGGTATTCTGATATTAAGAATTATTTGTCTGTCACATGAAGGGAAATTCGCAATAAATTGTGCGATTTTTTTTTTAAAAAGTCATAGAACTGCCGACAACCTAACATAAAGTAAAGACTACAAGTCCAGCACATTTTCCTTTTGCAGACAACACCAAACAAGCCAGTGCCTCAACACTTTTTTTCCGTATGTGATCATGTTAAGGGTCAGAGAAAAGCTAATGCGATGACTTGCCACTTCCACATACATATTGTTGTTTTGATTTTATAGAAAACAGCTGTTCTGATTACCAAGAAACCTTTTTTTTTGTCAATAATAAATGGTGTTCTTGAGTAGTACCTATTAAATCTAAGCATAGAACAAAATTGACACAAATATGCTTAACAACTCGTGAAGCTTGCTCCATGAGAGACAAAGCTCTAGCAATTAAGATAAAAATCATTTCCAAAAAAATGATAAGATGAACATTTCTATTATTATGAAGGGCTGAAAGCAACCACAACTACGTGGTAAATTACTAGATGTCTTATCTCACTTTGGCATTTACATTCCATGGCCCCTTTTTATTTAGTATAATGTATCTCACTTGATAATAAAATTACTAAGAATATCCATTGGTAGTTTTACTTGATTTTCATGAGAAGTAACCATGTTCGGTGTATGATTGAATACAAGTGAGGTAATAGTTCTAGGGGAATGTATATCAGAGTTTCCTTCGCTGATTACCAACTTGTATGGCATATGAAAGATGGATTCTTTAGTATTACCTTGCTCATTTTCAATTTTCATGTCAAACATGACTATAAATGGAGTAGTAAAAATTCTTTACTTTGTATATGTTCACTGGGTCTAATTTTACTCAGTTAACAAAGAAGAGTCCGTAGATGAGCTTTCAAATGCACACCGGCTCCTTACACTCGGACTACGAGCACAAAATCATTTGATATTAAGATATCGGCAAGAGATCGCCTGCCTATTTTGTCGATTGATCATTATCAACCATTATGCCAACAGAAAGCATCAATATTGAACAGCAACTCAGTAGCAACAATAGACACATGCAGACATAGGAAAACTTAAATAACTTACGGGTAGTATCGTAACTTTCCCTTCTTAGTGTCCTGCTTGATAGGCGTGAAAGGCTCCTCGGTGGCAAGTTCCATTTTAGCGCGGGTATCCTTGGGTATCTCTACGACAAAGTTGAAGACCCCGTCCCCAAGGTGAAGTGGGATGTCATGCCAAGGAGAAACCTATAAAAGAGACGGTCAACTAACCTCAGCAAATTGGACCACATAAAAGACACAAGAGCGGATGGAACCGATACCTTCTTGCCAGAGCCATCGACAAAGAAGACGCGGTATTCGTTAGTCTCTGGGCACCCCTCCTCCTTGATCTGGACATCCACTGCCCTGTGGAGAGCCATGCACCCACCACCATGGTTATGGGAAGACCGATGGGTGGACTTTGGCAGAAAATACACACCGCCGGCGCGCTTGGTGGGGAGTTTCGCGCGTCCTTCGAAGGATACATGGGAAAAGTGGCCGCATACGAGGGACCTTGTCGGCATCGCCGCCAAGCACGCCGTCGCCATGGAGAAGCCGAAGAGCAAGGTCTTGGAAGGAGGCGGGAGATGGACTCACAGTTTGAAGAACCATTGCCCTGAATTTGGCCGAACGCTACACCCGTCGATTCGTCCAAGCCGCGCGTCAGCTGGTGCAATGCAGCGAGTGACCCCAGGTCATTTTTGTGAAAAATACTCACGGCGTTGATAAGCAAGTCCACTAATATAAACACATGTCACACTTTTAGGATGTGAAAGTATTTCTACATTATATAAATCCGGTATTCATTCAAATTCTCATTGTTTTCATCTAAGGTTCCTATCGGTTTGATGTAAGTCATGAGTTCTATAGAACTCATTTTCTGGGAACTCTGGTTCAGTTTTTGGAACTTAAGTTTCGTTCAATTCTATGTGATTGGTTTGTTGTAAGTGTAAATATGGAAATCATTAAAAATATTATTAATTTTTATTGTATAATACAAATAAGTGAGGATGGCAAAGACATAAAAAAAAGAATCATAACTGTAAAAAATCATAATATTCTTAAATCATCATAACCACAAGTACTTATGGTGCAGATGTTGCTCCTTTAAAAATATTTTATTATGGTACAATTATAATCTTAATAAAAATATTATGATTAAAATCACATCACAATATTTTTATTTCACTTTGTGTATACAAAGTATTGTAATAATATCCACATTTCATGTGCTTGTAAATATAAATTTTGGTTCATCATTGTTTAACGCAATATAGAATATTAATTTTTATATTATTTCTGTAGGGAATTTTTACTATATTATTTGTGCATAGTTACAGTTAATTATCATTTTTCGCATCATATATTTAAACATGAAGAATAAAATATATTACGTAAATCACATTATTTTCACATGAGGTGGTGTTTTTTTCATGATATTTATATTTTTTATTTTGTAGATTGTACTGATAATGGTGAGTATGGTGTTAAATATTTTACATAGTGCGATTATAGTGTACATGATATTTTGTCATATTATGTTGTAGTTTTAGAAGCAAATTATATCATCACCATTAATATTTCTAGTCATAAATATTTTTACATGTGTCATAATGAATGAAGAATATAATTATATAAGAAATGTTGTTAGTTGTCTCAGAACTCGTTTTCCGCTCTTTTTAAGAGGAAACTCAGAAATTGTATTTTGTATGTAAGTCTGTAACTCCCCAGAAGTCACGGAACTCAAGTTCCAACACTTACTTTAAACCAATCATGAAAAAATACTCAAGGAACTCCAATTCATGTGTTTTTTGGACCAGTTACGACAAACCAATCGGAGCCTAAGTCTCAATCTTAACCATATCATAGTCGAACAGCATAGATTTGTTTTTCAATTAACTCTATTATAGGTCATATTTTGATCAAGATGTAATGATTCAAAATATATCTTGCTCTACTCAGGTCAATTTAAGCCCACATCTTCTTCTTTTAATTGTGATTGACCCAATAGCATTGCTTCGTGTAGGCGTGTTAGTCGATCTTGTTGCATATGTTCGTATCATCTCAGTCAGTCCTCGTGCCTCAATGCTCACCACCCTCTTCTTAATTCTTGATATAATCATTTCTCAAGCGATCTTTTTTTATCTTCTTACAGATCGATCTCAGCATACGCATTTTGCCCAAATTTGTCTTATCGAGAACTTATTTCTTCATAACCAAACATCTACTCCCATATAGCATGGTCGGTGGTATAGTTGTTCCATAAATTCATATCGTTGTTTTATAAAACTTACTATTTAATCTAAGAGGGATCTTTCAGATACATGATACTCCAATTCCACTCCTCCATCTTAACCATCATGTAGTGATCATGTGACCAACGTCATCTTAAACATCCCCATCATTTTAAATAATAGAACCCATGTAACTTAATATTCACAATTAGGTATATTTATTCCGTCCAACTTGGCCCCACCAATCGCGATTTTAAATGGACTGAACTTGCAGTGCATATACTAAGTTTTTCTCCGATTAATCATCCATCCAGTTGATTGCAATGCTTTTCTCCAAAGTTCAATTTATCTTTCAGTCCATCTCTAGTTTTATCCATCAATATAATATCATCAATAAATAGCATGCACTAAGGAATGTCATCATGAACATGCTTTGTCAATTCATCCCTAACAAGAACAAATAGATATGGCTGAGTGTAGATAATAGATATGGGTTGACTATAGATCCTTGTGTACCCCAAATGTGATAGAAAATGTTGGTCTCTCTACTCTAGGAGTTTCTTCACTTATAGGTGAGCTATCATGCACGTCTTTAATCAAGTTAATGTATTGGATTGTCACACCCTTTTCTCTAAAACCATATGCAGCACTTCCATTGATAGTCGATCATAAGCCGTTTTCGAATTAATAAATTTTACATGAAGATCTATATGTTTCTCTTTATACTTCTCCACAAGCCTCCTTATAAGAAAAAATAGCATATATTATTGATCTTCCAGGCGTGAAACCAAACTAAATGTCTGATATATGAGTTATAGACCTTATTCTTTGCTCAATAATCCTCTCTCTACGCTTTATAGTGTGACTCGTCAAATTGTTACCTCTGTAATTTGTGCATCTTTGAACATCCCTTTGTTCTTGTAGATGGGAATTCATCATTGTTTCTCCCCTTATTTGGCATCCTTTTTGTCTATGTTATAAAACTCTTGACCTGGCTTACCCCTATTTTTTATGTCTTAATCACATGCATATATACTTAATGATGTTTTTTTTCCTACGAGTAGCGTTTTTTTTAGTATCTATGTGTAAACTACCCATGTTTGAGGGTTTCTTTTAAGTTTGCACATTGCATGTTTTCTTTCGTCTCTATATCCCTCTTGCTTGGAATTAGTTCATGTAATTAAATGATCTAACCAAGCCTTTTTTCTTTCCATCGATTGGACTACATATGGAAGTGGTTTGCCTTTCCATTGGTAGAACACTGATGGAAGTGTGCTTGGTTCTTCGCTAGTTGAAGACTGATGAGATTCCTCTACTTTTCTTTTGGTAGAGTTATGTGGCTTGTTGTTGATTGAGGACCGACGAAGTTGTTATGCCTTCCCATCGGTTGAGGATCAAAGGAAATGCCTGATCTTGTGCCCATATGTGCTTTCATCGGTAGTTGGCTGGATGGGCAGTAAGTTTTCATCATTTGAGTAGTTGGGTAAGATTACTAGAACATTGATGTTTTTGTTGATATGATATATGGATGATAACCCTGGTGAATGAATATCAATGGCTTTTCTGAGAGCTTGTACCGAAGGAAACTAGCCAATGGAATCTCTATTCTTGTGCATTGATGAAACTTTAAGGTTTTTGAATTGATGAGGTGACAGACCGAAGAAGGTATGAGTGTTTTAACTAATAGCATGATAGATTTGACCAGCTATTCTCTACCATATGAGGCTATGTATACCTATGAGTGTTTTAACTGATAGCATGATAGATTTGATCAGTTATTCTCTACCATATGAGGCTATGTATACCCCCTTGTCCTTCCTTCTCACATCACTTGTGTGAGATGAACATCAAAGTGCTACAGTAGAGTGGGACTTCCTTAGTTGACGCCCATCAATGAAAATAATGCCTTCATCAGTCTCTTCATTCTCTTCTCCATAAATGCAAGCTTCCTAGTAACTATTAAGCTTAGATGCATGTAAGTGGAACTTCAATCCTTCATTCTTCTGGTGATCTACCACCTTCTTCCTTCCATGACCCATTTCTAGGTGGGTTTTCCCTAGGGTTTTGACAGTTAAATCTTACACCCTACTTCCCTTCTCCATCATTGCTCTAGTTGGCCATGAATCAATAGTTATAGAGCGTGTTAGGAGGTGGAACTCAAATCTGGAGAGTTTGATGTTGGTTTTGAAAATTTAAAGATAGAGGCTTCATTGTCATTCTTCACGAGTGGACTTGTCTCCGCTCTCATTATGCGTGTGATATAAACTTTGGCTCATCTATTGCCTACTGTTACAACCCCAATTTTTGGGTTCACTTGGTGAGAAATATAATTTATCATATTAAAGATATTTGAACAAATAAGGATATAATAAATGGATTTCGTTTACAATAGCCTTGATGGTTGTCTTGTGGGCTTTATTGGCTATTGGGCCCAATAACAAGGAAAAGACAAAAGGAACTTCATTATTAATAAGAAATGGAGAAAAGAAAATTGTAGAAACCTCTAGAAGGCAAAAGAATATAATCCAAAGTTGGATTTCATGCCTCTTGGGTTCCTTGGGTTCCAAGGAGTCCAAAGTTGCAAAGATAATGCAACAAGAAAAGAAAAGATCAATTAAATATTTCTTTATTAAGAAAGAAATTGAAAACAATGATAAAATGTGGGAAATAAGTGGAAAGAGGTATAATTGAGTTATCTTTGGTGGATTTTCGTATTCATAAGACACCAAATGGTAAAAGGAATTCAAATAAAGAAAATAGGAAGAGAGGAAAGAGAAAATAGGTGTTTTAATACAGAATATGTGCCTTATAGGTACTTGACTTGCATATGAAGCAAAATGGTCTTTCCTTTCGAGTTTTGGTCTCAAAATTTGCACACAAGTAGTATAAGTCATTATAGACTTTGCCCTAAAATTTGAGATTAAAATGATAAGTGGTTTGGGATATACGATTTTTGTAAGTTTTCCTATTATGTGGAGGAAATCAATAAATGTCACGATTTGATTTAATTAGACCGATTTCCTTTGTTCTTCGCATTGCACGTCAGCCATTGGATCAAGATCCAAGGGTGACTCAATCATCATCTACCCCAGACGGAATAGGAAAGGGGAACATTATGATCATTTTTTCCAAATCAAATTTCTCGCGAAAGGATGGATGAGAAGATTTGGAAATTGGATCAACAACTTCGGGAGGCCAGTCCGAGTTGTTTTTCCCTAGATTTCATAGGGGTCCATTGCTTCTAGCAGATTCGCCCAAACTGCCACAGAGGCAGGTTGGTTCCATGAGTTTCCTCCTATAAAAGGAGGGTTGCTCACCCCCCAACTGTGATGCAAACATCTCTGAGAGACCCTTTTGCTCTTCGCGATCATGACCCTGCAAATGATTTTGCTTTGGGCACTGGTCTTCACCCCTTCCCTGGTCCAAGCTCCCTCACTAGAGAAGAGCTCCTCCGTCCTGGTGACTCCAGACGGTTCTAGCAGAGCTGAGACCACCATCGAGTTCGGTGGCTCATGGTGAAGGAGGAGGAGGCATCACTGGTTGCTGGGGAAGCCAGGTTCTCAGAGTCAACCTAGCAATTGACCGTCGGGCAACACTGGGCCGCAAACAAATAAGCGCGAGGAAGAAGAAGAGAAAGGGGGAAATGACCTCCTTGCCCCCGACGTTTGTGAAGGAAGGTAAGGGCTTTTCTGTCATTGGCTTCTATTTAATCACAAAGTGAGGCACGTCTCTGTGGACCATTGGATTTCGCGTGGTCCACGGGACCACAGATCGGATGGACAACGATTTTATAAAACTAACAGATAATCCAAGATCATGCTTTTCCTTGCAAAATTCATAAAAATTGCTAGGAATATCAGATTAACAAACTTAATACATGAAAGTTGCTTAGAAAAATATGAGGAACACAATAAAATTGGTTTGAGAACCTGATTTCGTTTCTATTTGGAAAAGTGTGCTAATCTAATGAAAAGTGCTTATGGATTAGATTAAAAAAATTAATTGAACATTATGGTTAAGTTCATGATACTCAATTGATGACATTGAGTAATTGCAACCTGTTGAATAGTTAATGACAAACTTGAACATGATCTAGATATTTCTTGCATGATTTAGGGTTTATCTCCTCAAATAAGAATGATTAAGCACTTTGAAACCCTATTGAATATAAAGGATGAATCGTTAAGGTTTAATAGGTTAATTTGTGAAGTAATAACATGTTGAATATTAAAGTCGAACTTCAATCTATTTTACATGTAAAGTTGATTAATTTGGGGTTTCATGTATATAAATAAGCTTTAATGGGCCTTGAAACCCTAATGTTGGTCATTGTGACTCTTAATGGTTTTAATTGTTCAAATTCATGAATAAAGCTGGGATATGATAGTTCTAAGCTATTTCGAGTATAAAAGTTTTGAATTGTGGATAACTACCCTTAATATGGAAGTTAGGGTTTTCTAATGAATAATGGTAGAATTAATGATAAATAGAGTATATATGTGAATTAGATCATAATGAACTATGAATTGTTAATATGAAAGGTAACCTTAATATCTTTCATGAGATAATTAGGGTTTGTGAGTAACTGTATAAAATTAGGGTTTAAGATAGTATAAATGAAGAGAAACCCAAATTGAAATGGAAACCCTAAAAGTGGACTAGAAACCCTAGGAAGCGAGCTAGGTTTAATAGATCTTGATGGCATGATCAATGATGAGAAATTGAATGCATATTTCATGATCTCTTTGTGTGCTTGCTTGCCTATTGGATTTCTTGCATTGATTGGATCAATTCTGTCTCAAATCAGTCTGACAGGTATGTGGTTAATTATGGTTAACCGCATTAGTTTCCCGAAGAGTTTCTCAAATGATTCATCGCATTGAATGCAACTTATCAGTTTGGATGATTCATACTTGCAAATCATAAAGTCACTATGATTATCACAATAATATTAGAAGTGTGTATTCTCGCACCTACATGCCACCCTGATGGATGATGCCAAAGGTCAAGCCCAGGAGGGAATACCAATGGACACCATGAGTGGTGACCCCAGGAACCAAGCTCGGGATTGAGAAGGTGGCCTATGATATTGCATGACTATAGGGCACCATGAAGGGTGACCCCAAGCACCAAGCTCGAGAATGAGAAGGTGGCCTTAAGTCAATGGCAAAAGAGAAACCCGAAAGGGGGTATGCCAGGGTTAGGGAAAAAGCGATGGAGAATGTCACATTAAAAGTGTAAATTTGGCTTGTTAATTAACTTGTCTGTGATATTTAGATTGTTAGTCATATTTGCGAATTTTTGGTTGTCCCCACATATCGGCATATTCTGATATGCTGAACGACATTTTGTTTGTCGGCGTTTTAGGTACAAGATTGAAAAGGACAAATAGTAAAGTGGCATATGTGGAATTACATAAGAATTAAAGTACCAGGAGGATTAGTTAGAATAGACTCCAGATGTGGATAGAAGTAGATATCCAAGTTTTTGAAAAAGGTATGCAAAGTTTAACTTTATTACAACCTTTCAGTTTAGTTTAGTAGAATTTGATAATTATTATTGATTATTTGTCAAACCTTTGATCCGGACATTGGGATAACGACTCTGACTTTCGGGTCTCCCTTAATTGGGGGTTACTGGGAGGCGAGGTTGTTACATTTAGTATCAGAGTGTAGGTTCCTCATTTAATCTTTAATAATTATTAAATTTTACAAACTCTATAGAACCCAATGGAGTTATTAGAGGAATTTCCAAAAGACAGAGGTGTCTAGAAAAGGATCACGTCCGGGGGCTGGCAAGATTTTCCTCCACACTGCTAGTCGGAATACGAGGACTCCCGGATTAGTGTGACTGCCTGGCCAAAGTCTCGGGATTTGACTCGAAATAAGATACCTTTAGGACTCTCTCATCTTGTTCATCATTTCTCAACTCAAATGTTGTTAAGGACCTTAAGGAATAGGGTTTTATCTCTTTTCCTCACCCTCTTAAGGTATGGGTAAGGTTGATAAGGTTTAAGGAATCCTCTACCAAATTAATAAAGAGCATGTAAATAAGATGTCATGGACATAAGATTAATATATTAAGCATAAAAGAATAGATACATGCTTAGGTCGTATGGCATAAGTTGTCATGCCCTCAGGAGAGACCTGAGGCTAGACCTTCTTGTCAGGAGGATAAGTAAAGAAAGTTAGTCTTGGAGGTAGAGACCTCCATTAAAAGCAGAGACCTGGCACATCCTCCAAGGATGATGCTAACCCTAATCCTAAGTGGTGGTTAGAGAGAGAGAGATGATATGATGAGTTAGATGTCATGGTAGATCAGGTGTTTGGATGGACATGCCTTGGATGTCATATGAGCCATGAGAGGTTGGATGACCTAGTACCTTTGGCGACCCAACCCTGGGAAGGGTCCTGCATGTTAGAATGAAGGGTAGCTCCTTCAATGATGAGGTTAGAGAAGAACCTATGGAAACCCCATGAGCTTATATGAGCATGGCATAGTATGCATCCATAGTACGCCAGTCGTGTAAAAACCCTGGCCAAGGGAGTATGTTGGAAAGCGGATGAGATAAGCATAAAGGGCTAGGGATGACCTTGAGAAAACATAAGTTTGAACATAAGCTTCACCATGTAGGGGTATGATTTTGAGATTGACCCACCTTCATGGAGAGAGGACCTCTGGTAGTGAGGCTATTTGTGGAGTTAGCTCTAGAGAGAGAGCAGGACCCAAACAAGGAGGTTGGAAGCCTAGACTCCGAGATATGAGGAAAAGTGGGGAGTTGAGGATGATGCGACCTAAGTGGATGATAGTGGTTGCCTCATGCTTGATCCCTGGAGGCTGAAGATATCTTGGTTGCCATTAGAGGAACCAAACCCTAGAGAGAGGATGAGGCTTCTGGTACCTATGTGCCCATGGTGTAGGTGTTTACCTTCTGAGATAGGAGGAAGAGTTCCTTAGACCTAGAGAGGTTTAGTAACATGTTGTGAGGCCTTGTACCTAGTTGGTTGTCCTTGAGGAGGACTCAACTCTGAGGTGTTGATCGAATAAAAGGATCATGGGAGTGCATGACATACCTTGGATAGATTGGATTTGTGGTTGAGAGGTTGAGCATGCAGTTGGACACCCAGAAGTGAACCTAGGGTTCCTAGGCCTAAGAGGGGAAGTGGTGTACCTGATGCTCCTGATGAGATTTGAGTTTCTATAGTTTCGAGCATGGCACTCCTCATGATTAGAGGAAGGGAAACCCCTTAGGTCGAAGGTATGTTTGATGAACCCCTCACAGCCAAGTTGATGACATGGGAAGGTATGATCTTGATCCAACATTGAGGAAAGAGAACAAGTATGACCTAACATGGTTTAGTAGGTGGTCTGCTTGTACCTTAGTAGTTTGCTAGGGTTAAGCATGCTCAAGTGGATGTAAACCCTAGACATAAGGATGTTTGTGACCTTCGTTATCAAGATGTAGTTTCCTCCTATCCTGGGGGAGGGACCCTTTTGTAGGATGTATACCAATTTTGTTGGTTTTGAGGTAACCTAAAGAGGTATCTATAGGATCTTGAGAAGCTAAGTGAAATGTACATGGTAAGAGAATGGACCTATAGACCCATAGATAACCATCTCTAAGTGCATGTGGATGTGTTACCATGGAGGTAACCGGTATGGGGCCTGACCAAGGTAGGCAGGTCGCCATGACCCCTGTGAATGGATGAAAGTCAGTCCATGAATGTAGAGAGAGATGATGAAGGATTGGGTAAGGTTCTAAGTTGGACATGTACTATAATAGAATCCTAAGTCTATCCTAGGGTCAGGTAGGGATAAGACCGATGGAAGTAGGAGTTGCCTAATTCCCTAGTTGCGCATGACCATAGGGTCGGGAGGTAACGACTATCATTGTCTGAGGGACATGGGTTAGGAGATTGATCACCTTCATGAACTCGTGGGACCTAAAGGGCAGATGAGTAGGGCACTCTCTGGATGCATCAGGGAAGAGGGATGACCCCAAAAGTGACGGCACCCTATAGACCTAGAGGAGATGACCAAGGATTGTGTGTGGACCCAAGTAGGTTCGAGACTAGTTTTCCATGGGAGTAACTTTGATATCAAGATGATCGTGATGTAGAGACGTATGTTGCACGTTTCAACTTAGACTTGAAGGTGTATTGGCAAGGTGGGATGTACCATCTCTACTCTTAGAATATGAAGAACTTTGTATTTGGACTGCAGCCAAATTCTTATTTCCTCTTGTTATGGGAGTGAGAGATAGGACATTATGCATGCCATACACCAAGGATAAAGAAGATGTGAGTTGGAACGTTGCTATGAGGGATGAGGATAGAGATGATAACATACCCGTGCAGAGTGAACAATATGTGGATGGTTTACAAGCAGTAAGAGAGATAAGGTAGTCATCTTATGAGGATGTTTTATCATGAGCTATGAGTTATACAAGGTTGAGTTTGAAAACTAAGAGGATGAGCTCAGAATTTCTTGATGAAGATAAACTTAGAGTCCGAGATGAGATGATAAGTGGAATACATGGAGGTGTATGTTTTCAACATAGAAAGATGTGAGGTGGTAATGGATGCTCTGGTTGAAATGCAGCTGCCTAGTTTAGATAAAGGCTAGAAGAAGTTGTTAAGTTAGCCTAAGTTTGAAAAAGGAGATATGTTTGGCTAACCCACAGATGTAATGAGATCGTTGATCGAGTTAGTGGTTGCTTAGCTAACTAGCCTAGGGCTTATCATGATAAAAGGATGGTTGAAGAACCTCGGATGCACTTCTCTAGAAAAGAAGGTGGTGAAACCCCGACTAGAGTGGTTTAGGGTTTTTGAGGAGTCAATCTTGAGGAATCATGACATACATGAGATCATGATTTTAAGATCACCATGCACCATGGTAATACGAAGATAGTAAGTGAAAATAGTACTTTGGATGATTAAGATGAAGTTGCATGTGGCTAGTCACCATGCATGCCAGGTTGTGAAGGACGAACACTCGTAACCCACTGAGTTGACATAGAGGATAAAGAGTCCCCGAGAGAGAATGGGAGTTCATCACTAGGGATGTTGTGGTAAATCTCCCCTAGACCAAGAAAGGTCAAGATGCAATATGGGTTATGGTAGATCGCCTTACCTAGATAACATGAGAAAGAAAGAATACTGTCAAGGGACGGATCCGGTTGAACTACATATGGGAGGAATATGGTTCAACTACGCCATGATGTGAGTTCAAAAGTTCTTTATAACCTAAAGATTCACTTCCATGAGGTGGAAGTAGACGAACTCGATGCTAGTATAGTTTATCACCCCTAACTAATGGTTAGTATGATCCAGACTAGAGGGTCTAATGAGAGCATGTGTGCTCGTTCAGGGTGATATATAGAGACAGTCCTTGTCCTCTGTAAGATGTGATGATAACCACCATAGCCAATATCAGGATGTAAAGAAGCTCTGTAAGGGAGGTTGTGTCGGTCACCACTTCATTAAGATGATGTTGGTGAAGGGACCTCACAAAGGTCAGGAAAAGAACCACAATGTGTGCAGATGAAGTCGCTTTGATCGTGCAATGGATAAAGAGAGCCCAGGGGCGACATAAGTCGTAAGCTGATGCAAAGCAGACTGACATGCAATTCAGTGTGAGAGAGTATGTGATGTGAAAATACGACCCCTCTAAGCTACTGTTGAGAAAGTTGAGTCCCCAATATATGAGTCCATTTGATATGGATTGGTGGAGATGGTTGTGTTTGGCCTTACCCGTCAGGATAACATGATGTATAATGTATTCCATGAGTTCGGTCTAGTACACTATGTGAGGTACCCAAGCCATGTGCTGAGCCATGAACCGATTCAGCTTTATGAGAGGCTGAAATGTCATGAGTCACCTATGAGGGTATGGTATACTAAGGTAAGAAAGAACTCAGATGGAAGAATATGAGATGATGAAGGTTCTTTGGAAGTACCATGGAAAGGGTGAGGCCACATGGGAGCCATGATGGACATGGAAAAGTCTTATCCTGATTTGTTTGTTGCTTGATGGAATTTTGAGGACAAAATTCCTATAAGAGGGGAAGGATGTTACAACCCCAATTTTTGGGTTCATTTGGTGAGAAATGTAATTTCTCATATTAAAGATATTTGAACAAATAAGATATAATAAATGGATTTCATTTATAATAGCCTTGATGGTTGTCTTGTGGGCTTTATTGGCTATTGGGCCCAATAACAAGGAAAAGACAAAAGGAACTCCATTATTAATAAGAAATGGAGAAAAGAAAAATGTAGAAACCTATAGAAGGCAAAAGAATATAATCCAAAGTTGGATTTCGTGCCTCTTGGGTTCCTTGGGTTCCAAGGAGTCCAAAGTTGCAAAGATAATGCAACAAGAAAAGAAAAGATCAATTAAATATTTCTTTATTAAGAAAGAAATTGAAAACAATGATAAAATGTGGGAAATAAGTAGAAAGAGGTATAATTGAGTTATATTTGGTGGATTTTCGTATCCATAAGGCTCCTAATGGTAAAAGGAATTCAAATAAAGAAAATTGGAAGAGAGGAAGGAAAAAATAGGTGTTTTAATACATAATATGTGCCTTATAGGTACTTGACTTTCATATGAAGCAAAATGGTTTTTTCTTTCGAGTTTTAGTCTCAAACTTTGCACACAAGTAGTTTAAGTCATTATAGACTTTCCCCTAAAATTTGATATTAAAATGATAAGCGGTTTGGGAGATACAATTTTTGTAAGTTTTCCTATTGTGTGGAGGAAATCAATAAATGTCACGATTGATTTAATTAGACTGATTTCCTTTGTTCTTCCCGTGGCACGTCAGCCATTAGATCAAGATCCAAGGGCGACTCAGTCATCATCTACCCCAGATGGAACAGGAAAGGGGAACAATACGATCAGTTTTTCCAAATCAAATTTCTCACGAAAGGATGGATGAGAAGATTTGGAAATTGGATCAACAACTTCAGGAGGCCAGTCCGAGTTGTTTAACCCTAGATTTCATAGGGGTTCATTGCTTCTAGCAAATTTACCCAAACTTCCAAAGAGGCAGGTTGGTTCCATGAGTTTCCTCCTATAAAAAGAGGGTTGCTGACCCCCCAACTGTGATGCAAACGTCTCCGAGAGACCCTTTTGCTCTTTGTGATCATGACCCTGCAAACGATTTCTCTTTGGGCATTGATCTTCACCCCTTCTCTGGTCCAAGCTCCCTTGTTGGAGAAGAGATCCTCTGTCCCGGTGACTCTGGCCGGTTCTAGTAGAGCTGAGACCACCATCGAGTTTGATGGCTCATGGCGAAGGAGGAGGAGGCATCACCGGTTGATGGGGAAGCTAGGTTCTTAGAGTCAACCTAGCAGTTGACCGTCGGGCAACGCTGGGCTGCAAACAGAGAAGCGCGAGGAAGGATATGAGAAAGGGGGAAATGACCTCCTTGCCCCCGACGTTTGTGAAGGAAGGTAAGGGCTTTTCTATCATTGGCTTCTATTTAATCACAAAGTGAGGCGCGTCTCTGTGGACCATTGGATTTCGCGTGGTCCACGGGACCACAGATCGGATGGCCAACGATTTTCTAAAACTAACAAATAATCCAAGATCATGCTTTTCCTTGCAAAATTCATAGAAATTGCTAGGAATCTCGGATTAACAAACTTAATACATGAAAGTTTATTAGAAAAATACGAGGAACACAATAAAATTGGTTTGAGAACCTGATTTCGTTCCTATTTGGAAAAGTGTGCTAATCTAATGAAAAGTGCTTATGTATTAGATTAGAAACTTTAATTGAACATTATGGTTAAGTTCATGATACTTAATTGATGACATTGAGTAATTGCAACCTGTTGAATAGTTAATGATAAACTTGAACCTGATCTAGATGTTTCTTGCATGATTTAGGGTTTATCTCCTCAAATAAGAATGATTAAGCACTTAGAAACCCTATTGAATATAGGGAATGAATCTTTAAGGTTTAATAGGTTAATTTGTGAAGTAATAACCTATTGAATATTAAAGTCAAACTTCAATCTGTTTTACATGTAAAGTTGATTAATTTGGGGTTCCATGTATATAAATTAGCTTTAATGGGCCTTGAAACCCTAATGTTGGTCATTGTGACTCTTAATGGTTGTAATTGTTCAAATTCATGAATAAAGCTGAGATATGATAGTTCTAAGCTATTTCAAGTATAAAAGTTCTGAATTGTGGATAACTACCCTTAATATGAAAGTTAGGGTTTTCTAATGAATAATGGTGGAATTAATTATAAATAGAGTTTGTATGTGAATTAGATCATAATGAACTATGAATTGTTAATATGAAAGGTAACCTTAATATATTTCGTGAGATAATTAGGGTTTGTGAGTAGCTGTATAAAATTAGGGTTTAAGATAGTATAAATGAAGAGAAACCCTAATTGAAATGGAAACCCTAAAAGTGGACTAGAAACCCTAGGAAGCGATCTAGGTTTAATAGATCTTGATGGCATGATCAATGATGGGAAATTGAATGCATATTTCAGGATCTCTTTGTGTGCTTGCTTGCCTATTGGATTTCTTGCATTGATTGGATTAATTCTGTCTCAAATCAGTCTGACAGGTATGCGGTTAATTATGGTTAATCACATTAGTTTCTCGAAGAGTTTCTCGGATGATTCATCGCATTGAATGCAACTTATCAGTTTTGATGATTCATACTTGCAAATCATAAAGTCATGATGATTATCACAATAATATTAGAAGTGTGTATTCTCGCACCTACATGCCACCCCGATGGATGATGCCAAAGGTCAATCCCAGGAGGGAAGACCAATGGGCACCATGAGTGGTGACCCCAGGCACCAAGCTCGGGATTGAGAAGGTGGCCTATGATATTGCATGACTATAGGGCACCATGAAGGGTGACCCCAGGCACCAAGCTCGGGAATGAGAAGGTGGCCTTAAGTCAATGGTAAAAGAGAACCCCGAAAGGGGGTATGCCGGGGTTAGGGCAAAAGCGGTGGAGAATGTCACATTGAAAGTGTAATTTGGCTTGTTAATTAACTTGACTGTGATATTTAGATTGTTAGTCATATTTGCGAATTTTTGGTGTGTGTGTGTGTGTGATATTTAGATTGTTAATTAACTTGAATGTGATATATATATATATATATATATATATGTGTGTGTGTACGGCTTAGTAACATATGTCTAGTAGATTGAGTGGTATACACACATAATCTGTAATCGAGTCGAGTAATCGAATCGAGTCGAGTAGCATTCTGGTAAATAATAGTTGTCTTATATGTTATATCGTATATGTGAGACTTGGGGTATCACCCCATGGTTTCTCCACATCGTTAGGTGAGGGTAGAGTTACCCTGGAAGTGGTAGAGAAGGTCAATAAGAAGGGAGATAACTTAGACAAGGAGGTAGGTGATGTATGTGTGAAAGGGATCTCAATGGTAGGTGGTGTTTGTGTGACCACCTCTAGAGATAAAGCATATAGGGGTAGTGGTTGAGCATTTTCCTTGTACACTCACGTCTAGGCGGAAATGTTTTGTTAAATATGTCTTTTGACTTGATATTTTGTCATGTGTGCTCAGCCTCTAGAGTTGTAGTTATACAATTTGTAAGGTTTTATGTGTGTATATTTCAGTTATATCCCTTATGAAGTGTCTAAAAAGTAAGTATTTTAATGAGATATTCTATAAGTGTCTTATGAACACACCATTTATCAAAGAGTTGTATGTTGTGGAACATGTAATACGTTATGGTGAACTCTTGTAAAGATTACATAATTATGTTGATATGATCTGTGATGTTGGATGAAATTCGTGGCCTAAATGTGGCTTATGTGGATAATGATGATTGTTTTTTAAAATTGGTTTTGTTTTGAATAACATCACTATTGTGTCAATGGGTCATCACATTCATAATATCATCAAAGAAATTTGTTAATCAAACAACTCCTTGATCTCCCATACTCTTCAATAAATCACAAAGAATATCGTCTAGTCTGCATGCCTTTCTCATTGTCATCTTTTTGATAAAATTCTTGATGTAAAATAGTGAAATTCATCGTGTGTAATGATCTCATGTATTCATGTAATATGATCTCTTACATTAGTCATAGTGTCTCCACTGAAAAGCTTATGAAAGTAGTTTCTTCATTGGTTCCTGAGATCATCATCCTTCACCAACACTCCAACATCTTTATTCTCAAAATATTTTACTTGACTCAAGTCTCTTCCTTTCCTTTATCTTATATGATCCAATACACACACACACACACACACACACACACACACACACACACATATATATATATATATATATATATATATATATATATATATATATATATATATATATATATATATATATATATATATATATATATATTCCCTTCTCTTGTGTCCACCTTCTTATAAATATCTTCAAAGTATCTAGACATTGACTCTTGAACAACCTTTTCAAGTTCTTTATTTGATTGCTTGTATCTTTGAAAAGTTTCATCATATCGAGATTTGGGAAAGCTTCTATTATTCTTCATTTTGAGTTCAATAGCCTTTTGTACTTCATAATTCCACCACTAAGTCTCTTTCTTTGGAGGCCCACACCCTTTAGACTCCCCTAAAACCACTTTCAATTTTTTTTTATGTAGGAGCTCATATTATGCCACATAGTTGTACATCATACTCCAAGTTCCAAGTGACCTCCTTGATGAGTTTATCATAAAATTTATTTTCTATTCTCCTTTAAGATTCCACCAGTTGATCCTTCTATCTTGGTTTTTACTGTTATTGCCTTTTTTGATCTTCTGTTAATATCCAAGACCACCAAATTATGTTAGGTGGTAAGTTCCTCTCTAGGATCACCTTACAATACTTGAATATTGTAGGATCCACTTCCCTTGTAAGGAAGTAATCAATTTGCCTACAATTGTGCCCACTCTTGAAAATAATCTTATGAGAACCTCTTTTCTTGAAATGGGTGGGTTGAAAATAAGATGGGAGGCTAATGAGATATTTTCTTATTGATAGAGGACACACTCCTTTGTTGCATATAAGAAAGAAGGCAAGTATAAGGGAAGAAAAGTTAACCCTAACGGTCCAAGACAATTTGGCCATATAACATAATAAACTAAATAACAATAACTCTAATACTCTCGCTCAACCTAGATATGGGTTTAACACCATATTCAGCTTGGACTTACAAGACTCAGTTAGACGATGTGACAAATTGAAAATAAAAATGTCACTCCTCATACAAGATTTTCACTCCCCCTTAAACATGACTCTCCGATGAATAAAAGATTAAATGACACTAGCATTGAAATTATGTCATGTAGGCTAGAAATATTCGATATTTGGAGAAGGTCTTTTGAAGGGCATCTAGAATGAGGGACATCTGATAAATGGAATCCAAACGCCACAGCAAACACTTATCAACATCAATACGGAGTAGACAATCAAAAGCATCATGACTACACCATCTCCACTGAAGAGGAATGTGTGAGTGGTATAAGCACAGTCAACACATCCCACATACATAACACAGCATGAATGCAAAGTCACACTTTTGATGTAGCAGTAGAGGTATCTTCAAAATGTATGATAAGAGTAGTCAACTGGAATTACCGTAGCAGATCACTGACGTTCATAATGTGCAAGAACATGAACTATATGAGGTGTTAATGACTATCATACAAGTTCCATAGATTTGGTGCATGAACCTTAGGGGCTTTATAGGAACGAGGGGCATCATCAAGGAGAAACCTAAGTATATCAACATAAGATCCATGCCAACAAATGAAACTTGGAGAAGACATAACTTAAGTGGCTCAGTGAAGAATACAATCTGGACGAGACATCAACCTTGCATATTCATAATTTGTAGGCTAGAAATTGACAAACTTCTAATAAGTTAGATGTGAAGAATAAACCATACATATGACAAGAATGTAGAGAGAATGATCAACTGAAATACCATTAACATCAGAGGGAACAAGAGAGTGTAATAAGCATAACAAACTATGTTCTGACATACTTAATGTGGTATGAATGCGAAAAGCATG
The DNA here is from genome assembly GCA_963693085.1 of Alisma plantago-aquatica. NCBI lineage: Eukaryota > Viridiplantae > Streptophyta > Magnoliopsida > Alismatales > Alismataceae > Alisma > Alisma plantago-aquatica. The sequence goes on along the minus strand of OY856414.1, from coordinate 861,908,400 downwards.
GTGTCAATGTTGCAATTGAGATCCTTTCATGTAGGAAAGTGGTAGATAATTGGAACAAGGAAGTGCATATATACAACCTACATGCATATCATGGCATAAACATGAAGAAAAATAGTGTCATTGGAAAAGAGATAAACCAATGGAGCACTGGAATCATGAAGAAGCATGGTGCCATTGGGAAAGAGATACAACAATGATGCACTAGAAGCTCGTGATTAGTGGGAATGAATTGCCACAGAGACAACGAAAGATGGATGTGCTAAATAATAAGAAGCTCCATGAATATCAAATTATCCTAGATTGATACATATAATCTCACTCATACTCTTTCTCCTCACCCTCTCTCTTTATACATATATTCTCTCTCTCATGTTCTTTCTCATCTCTATCCCCTATTCACACACCAAATATGAAGTGAATGAGTAGTTGGTTTGGAAAAGAGACAATAAATGATTTATTCACTAGAATTAGTATTGGCCTTTGTGAAAATTTACTTTTCATCTCTACAGTAAATACTGAGTCACAATAATCATGAGAGAAATGTTACGAAATGCTCACAGTTCGAGTAGATGAAACATGTCCACTGTCCATGGAGGATGTAAGCTGGAGGTAGGGATGATGCAAGTTAGCAACAACTAGATAGATCTATAGGGAGGCGGATAAACGTAGGTGATGGTGGTCGAGATGGAGAGCATCAGAAAAAAGGATTCAATTTTTATGAAAGAATAAGAGAGGTGATGACTGTGAAGGTTGGGATGATGCTTGGAGGTGGCCAATCCAAGAGGAGATGGTGGTTGCCCATAGGAGGAGGCTCTCTCTCTTTCTCCCTATGGTTAGGATCAATGATCTGGTACCATGTTGACAATAAAATGGGGACCTAATGGTATGCTTTCTTATTGATAGATGACACACTCCTCTTTTATATATAGGGAAGTAGGAAAGTACAAGGGAAGTAAGCTTAACCCCAATGATCCAAGACAATTAATTAGGCCCATATAACATAGTAAACTAAATAATGATAATTCTAATAGGGTGTTTGCCAAAATCATATCATATGCAACTATAGAATCTACTTTAATCTATCCTTCTCTAAATTTGTTTCCATATCTAAAACCACAATGAAATCTCTCATATATACTATTTTTGTCCCCACATGGCCATTTTAATCACTCCTAATAGTGATCTTTTTCTCTATCAAAATTCCTTGCATCAATACATTCGTGCTATCCAAAAAATCATTCTTAGCTTCCTCACTAAGGTCAACTTGGGGGCATAACTACTAATAATGTTAAAAATCTTTTCCCAAAAACAAACTTCATAGATATGATTATATCATCATCCTTGTGGCTCTGACAACATCATCCCTCAACATCTTATAGAAAATAGTGCCTACTCCATTTGTATGTTTGTCAATACTTTTATACTAGATTTTTTACCATGTGTCTTCCATCTCTCTACATTGTTCCCTTGTGTACTTGGTTTCCTACAAGCAAGCTATATTGACTTTTCTTCTAATCATGGTATCCACTGTCTTCAAAGATTTCCTATCATAGATCCAATATTGATCCTACTTTAATCATTTTTGGTTGAACATGCTTCTTTACCTACCTTAGATGAAAAATATTCCCTTGTATAGTTTTCACTATATTTGTGCAAGGATGTAGTGGGACTAGCTTGTTTATCCACACCCATCCAAGATGTAGAAACCATTTCTTGACCCTCAACACAACCTGATGCCATTGTGTCTACTTCCGCTTGTCAATACAACACATCACTAGGTAGGGACCCTCCAACAAAATTCTTTATGTCATAAACAAGAGAAACAAAGTTTTATTGCTGGTTGTCAACCTATCACTAACCCTCCTCCTTTAACTAGGCTTGGAAATGGCTACATTTGCATAACATGAATGTGGTATAGATGCTAGCACTTATAAAAATAAATTCATTATATTCCCATGCATAATCTAGAGGAATACACCGAGAAAATAGCACTAGAAGTGCCCCAAAAGAGAGTACATAAAGGTGTGATCTCTACATAAATACAAATTTGTGCACGATAAAACACTAATTGGCATAGAGTATAGACAGTCAACAACAAAAACACAATTCACTAATAGTTTAGATGTATGTTCAAGGTGGGGGTGAGGTTCCCTTAAACAACCCACTAAAACACATATGTAGGAGTATGAAGAACAAGGGGACTTGGAAGGACCACCAGGATCTCCATCACAACATCAACATTGGGATCAATATAGATCATATATGTAAGAGAGAAGACCTTGTCATCATTTGAGACGGAGAAAACTTTAGGAGTATGTAGAGTGTTAGTATTTGGTCTAAGGAATTGATCAGTAAAAGCCTCTATATTGTATATAGAATGGGTTAATTGGTCATAGTAGTGGTTCATATTTATTTTATATTTATGGAATAATGATCCAAAATAGTTTGTAGAAAATGGCAATCAAAAAATTTATTTATGTTTTACTCATATTTACAAGAAAAAAGACATGTGCATAGGTCACCGAGCCCTCTTTTATTGTAGTTTTCTATAAAGATTTTATTGTTTCTAATAACCATAAAAGGATATGAATCTTAGCAGGGCACTTGATTTTGTAAAAGAATTTTCCATAATTTGTGTTGTGTCTCGTGCGTATGAAGAATTCATTAGCTTTATTGACACCTTTGTCCTTTCCTCAAGACAAAGGAAATATGGTTCAGTAAAGGATCTGGAAAGCCTATTGATAAAATCATGCATATGCCTTTCCAAACCAAATCTAGGCAGAGTTTTCTTGAAATGATGATCTATAGAGGGGCAAAGCATGTTATGAGATTTATCAAGAGAAATGGTTTTCATTGATGTTGATATGTTGATATTGGGATTGTACAAGGATAATTGCATCATGTATGGGTCCAAGGGTTGGCCCAAAAAAACATGTCATTCTGAACGTGAGGAGATGTGGATATAATCTCATTACTGAACTTGTCATTTGGGTACATGTTTTGAGAAAGGGGGAATTTACATTTTTTTTCAAATGCCAAGGTAGATTATTATAATAATAGTTTGTCTTAACATAATTCAAGTAGATTCAGATATTCCAATCAAGAAAATGTATAATTATCATATTGAACATATATTTTGAGTGCATGACACTATTATGATGCCCCATTCACCTAGCATTTTTTGCTTGCAAATACTATACCTATTGACTAGGTGAACTTTCCTATTTCCTTTTATGCAACCCCATAAAAACATTGAACAAATGTAAGGAGTGGGACCCGATAGTGGGCCCATTCAATGATATAAACATGAGCCATGAAGTTTTTAAGCAGCTAAAAACATAACTATTTACAAATGGTCCATATACATAAGTTCTCGCCCTCATGGTGGTACATAAAAATGAAAATACTATATCTAATTTCACAAGAGCCCCAGTTGCAGAGGGCAACATGACCATCTCAAGCTATCTCATATCCATGTTCATGTACCAGATCCTTTTGAGTCCTCTAATGTACCCACACCTGGGTGGTTTGGGAACAACCCAAAAAAATAGGAAACAAAGGATATGCGTCAGTATCAACTAGTATATGTGCAATATAAAATACTTTTGGCATTTTAAAGAGTTAAAGTGCAAAAGTGGGTGTTCCATCAAGAGGGGCCATAAAAGTTAGGTTAGTTTAAAAGAATGAATTTCAAGAGAATGAGGTATTTATATTTAAGAGTACAATATTTGAGATGAATAGTCTTGCCATAACAACATCACAATAATCAAATATATTCACATGCAGATATATTTAGACTAAATATCTAAAATACAACAAAGACACCATTGGATCTTTGATCTAAATAAAATGGGTGGAAAAGCACACCCTAGGCAGAAAAGTACGCCTCTGTATATAATAAGGTGGAAATAGCACACCCTGGGCAGAAATAGCACGCCCTAATGGTTATGCTCATGCACCATACAATAGATATCTAACTAAATTATCAAACATGCGTAAAAAGAGTGGCAAGATATGGTACAAGTCACCAATCACATTTTCCAGTACAACAACAAAGCAGGTGGAGTCATAGACCCAAAACAAAAGGATATTTATCCAATTTCAGAGAATAAGAAATGTTCACCATGGGACAAATAAAAATGTCAAACTATAAGAATGCCTCATTATAGGAATATATTAGTCATATAAATGCCCAAATTAAATAGAGAAGAGAACATACCTGGTCTTTACGACTATGGTTATCTCACATTATGTACGTTAGATCAGCTAAATTGAACAAATGTGTACACTCACATTATGTATGTCATATTAGGGTTGTTAATATTATTAAGTCAATATATGGTTCATTAAACATCTATTTTAGTTCTAGTATTAATCTCTAGTAACATAGGTCCAATTATGTCTAAGTATATATATGCTTGTGGCTTTTAATATGCGTTCTTTCAAGTTAGGTTTTGTAATGTCATTTTCTCCCTATAGCATGTGAATCAAATTTTATACCTAACATTATACTTAGTATGTATGTTGGTGTGTATGTACAATTTATCATCTAATTTTTTAATATGCCATGTATACAATTATGTAGTATATAGGTACTTGAAGTATATTCCAATGTAACCATCATGCCACCCATACTTATATTTACAATAATGAATTATTATACATATGTTATATTTCCTTTGGTAAAGAATTGATGAATATAGATAGGTGTGTACTCTAGATCAATATGTACTTCTAATTTCCAACTCATACTTATAAATATTGGTGTGTATATCTAGGGAATATATAAATGGATGTGATCATATTAAGTTATATTATTAACAACCACCGAAATTGTGAGCTACAACTTAACTATTTATTAACTCGCCTACATATATGTAAAATTGTGATCATGTGCAAGATACTAAGTTACTAGATCAATCAATATGATTACTATTCTAATCATGATTTACACGACTTAGTAGTTATTTATAAGCATATGAACTATGATATGACTACTCATCAAGGTGTTCTATATGATTGATTTATTTAGGTAACATCACAGTCCACATATATATGTCATGATTAATAGATTTAATGTGAATGGGTCTTAGATGAAGACTTTGCATATATAGATATTGTATTAGAACTAACCTTAGGTTGTAGGAAATGATCATCCATCATCTCAAGGGCTCTTGTTGTTGCAAGATTGCCAATGATGTGTCAAGACCGATTGGGAGGGAGGCTAGCTCTATGTTCAGGAGAACATGGTAGTGATGGTGTCATTTCAGGTGTTGGATTTTGATCAAAGATTAACTAACATTCTCTAGATACAACTATAATACATGATCATGGAGTGAAGGTTATATTTTGATGCCGTCTTGAACTGTGGATATGTCGACACTGATGCTAGACCAACATTTACTGACTTGTTGTAGCTCCACCATTATTCTTAAACCTATGCTTACATGGTCTCCATCAGGAGGAAGGAGATCTATGGAGGTGGATTAAGAGAAAGTAGTATTAGAGTGAGTTTTAGCTATTTTGAGACTTGCTGCATTGAATCTGTAGTGTCAGATTCATCACATTGTTGTAGTGTCTGGCCGAAATTTGCAGAAGTCTTGGTTATTTCATGGATTGGAATTATAAGCATGTTATGAGCTTGTGGTTGTACTGATTGATCGAGGGTGTTCAATGGTCGGGGACGAAAGACCCTTAGGGTTGCGGGTTCAGACTGTTGTATATGTTGGAGGTCAAGATCACTAGAAGGAAGCTTTTTAAACCCTAAAAGGAAGTCAATTGCAACCCTAGATTCTTTTTCCAAGAAGATCCCCTCTTTATTCTTCCTTGGACAGGAAATTCACAACATCACAGAGGGAGAATGAGGTTCATAGAAGGAGGAAAGTGGGGGAGATCAAATGGCTCGTTTGGATGCTTAGGGATAAGTATATGAAACTTTAATATAAAGAAAATGAAAAAAGTTGAAGTTCTAGTATCTTTCCAAGTGTCCATGGCCTTAAACTATTAAGAATATACAATAACACACACAATAAGATCCCCCACTATCCACAGAGACATGATTATCCCTCATTTCTTGAATTTACAAGAAAACTAATAATTCATTAGTTGATAGCTACTAAAGGTTGCTCATCTATGAAGGGGTAAACCCTAAAATACCCTTGACGAAAACACCTTCAAACCAAGGTTTAAATAGGCACCCCATGGAATAAAAATATCAAGAATGATGAGAGAATATCCAAGGAACATAATGCAAGTGATAAATTGCAAAAAAAACCTCTCAATTGGGTAAAGTAGAAAAGTCCAAAATGTGCATAAAATTATAGAACTTACTCAAACAGTGTCCAAATTGGACCAAATTTGAAACTTAAGCTTTTATTATGATTTAAAAGCATATCACAAGGATATATTTGGGTTATAATAATTCAATTATGATAATTAATCGTATTCAACTCATTAAGTAAGTTTAGGGGTCTTATAGTAGATTTTAAGCAATATGATGGATAGGTGGGCCGTTTGGGAATGAAAATTAATATTAGTTGGGGGAAGATTAACAAAGCATGTAAGTCTTGTATTTCAATCTAGATCACCGAACCAAACAACAAGGCAAGTGCTATTGGAATATACCCTAAGCTACTAGTTGGAGAACCAAGTCTAGGTGTAATTCTAATAGGACTTGGCAAGTCTATATTTCTAGGGTAAGTGGTATTAGGGCAATTGAGAGCCAAGGGTAGGAGTGGGAGTAGAGATGAGGGTGTTTCACCTCATGTTACTTGCCATATAGCCTTTAGGAAACTCTAGTCAATTGCACTAATCACACTTACACTAGCTACTTAGATCCCACACTTACTTGTAGAAAAGGGAGAGGTATGTAGGAACAAAGGGGGATAGCTAGGGATCCACTAATTGGACCTAGGATCTATTCCTAAGATTGCAACATGCATTCCAATTTCTCCTAGAAGCTAAGTGTCATCAAGCATCACAAAACAAGCAATCTATGTTTAAAAGCACAAACCACATGCAAGATAATGGGAAATGATATAGAAGCAAGAGGCAATCATAATATAATATAGTTATGTTCAATACAAGTTAGTTTCCCCCAGAATGATATCAAAGTCACATTTTAACCCCAAAAAGCCCACCACTAGGGGCTTAGCTAGACATGCTCAAACAAAAGAGAAAAGAAATAATAAGAATGGGGTGGGAATCTATGGAGCTCAGAGTAGCTCTTCTTCTTCACCTCCTAGTTGTTGTAGGGCATGTCTCCTCCTCTAAGGGGGTGAAAAGCATGAATATATGGGGGATTATGGCAGGGAACCTGGAAAACAAGGTTTGTATGATGGAAATGGAGTGGGAGGTAGGTGAGTGGAGTAAATGCAAGGAAGGGGATGAAGGAGCTCTAGATTATCTAGGAAGAGGCTAAGGGAAGCTAACCTTCGTGTTGTGGTTGCCACCTATGTATATATAGGTGGTGGGGAGGCACTAGGGTAAGTAGGGTCAAAATGGGAAAATAAGTGGAGAAAATGGGTAGGTTTAGGTGGTCACCACGACCATTTTGAGGTGCCACGACCATGGTGGGGGTTGCATGGCATGGTCGTGGATAGTGGAATGGCTAAGGTGGAAAGTGGAGTTGAAGTGGTGAGTGTGTATGGTAGCCACGGTCGTGGCGGGGTGCCACAGTTGTGGTGGGTAGAGGGTACCACGGTTGTGTGGAATACGACGACCGTGTTGGAGGAGGTAGCCACGGGTGCCAGGTCACTCTGAGGTCCTTTTGTCTTCAGCTTGCCATGGTGTGGTGAGCTCCATGGGCGAGGTGGCCTTCAAGGGCCACGGTCGTGCTGATGGCCACGACCGTGGTCATTCACGTGTATATTGAGCCAAGTCCCTATTGATTTTTGGGGTCTTCATGCATAAATCGCCACAGTCATATCGCTAACCACGAGCGAGGTGGGAGGCGCTGGCCACGACCGTTCTAGGGACCATGACTGTGGGGTCTTCAGTGACCATGGCCGTTTTCCTGACAATGGTCGTGGTCATTCATGTACATTTTTGGCGACTTCCCTGTAACTTTTAGAGCTCAATTCCCCCACAACCGTGGTGATATGACTCGATCATTTTGGGGCTTCTTGGTACTGATCTCCACCTCAACTTCTTTTTCTAGACTCCTTTTGCTTTGAATTGCCCTTTTGCATCTAAGGGAGGCTCGAAGAAGAGATAGGTCCACTCTTGGGGTGTAAGAACCCAAAGACGTTCTTCATCTCTCTCCCATGCATCAATGCATGCGTAGGTTCCATGAAATACACACAAAAGGAGACATAAGTACATTTGTCATAAAGATCATGTTGGGGGAACTAGCTTGTAATCTATGATGTTTAGATGTGATTATAATGCAAAAAGATAGGATGAAGCCCTAAAATAGGACTACATAAATATCCTACATAAATAAATCTCCACAAATTTTTTGTCTCAAAGGATTCAAGAGTACCAAATTCTTCCATAAGATTTGAAGTTCCCATAAGATACATTTACAAATTTGTCAGATCTGTATTGACTAATTTGACTATCACTAAAAAAACTACATAATCCAACATTCTTTTGAGTACTTCTATACTGCATTCAACCATGGTCTTTCTTAATTTAATATATTCAAAAGTCAACTTGAATTTGTTGGGTCCTTCTAGAGTTTCAAAACCTAACAATCTCATCTCCCCCTTTTCTGATATACAATGATGTAATGAACCTAGGAATTGACAAATCCAACATACCAGACTGCTTTAGTGTGGATTTGTATCACAAATAATGAGACAATTAGAGTTTCATTTAATAACCTATTCAACTATTTCTACCAATATTATGATATGTCTCTCCAAATTAGTATCTTAAACCAAACCCATATCACCTTGATCAAGAAACAAGATGATCCCACCTTGGTTCAACACTTCAAACCTATTAGCCACATCAATAATATCATCTCTAGAGTCTTCAGTACTAGAATTAAAACCCCATCATATGATTATTTCAGCAACACTCAAGGTCTCCATCAAGGTGATCCATCATCCCATTACCTTTTTATCATGGTCATTTCTATATTATCTAAGATATTTAAACTAGTAACTTGAAGTGGCATTATTGATCCCATCATAAAATGTCTTATAAGCACAATTCAATATTTGGATGGCCTATTCTTTTCCTAAAACTTGATAAACAAAATATTCTAAACACATTTCACATTCTTGATATTTTGTCATACCTTTTGGGACTCCATCAATTTCAATAAATCCACTATTTTTGGCATTCACATAAGTCCTTTTAACATGATCTGTTTCAAGTTAATCGTTGTCTGTAAGAAAGAACAATTTTTTACTGAAATATCTTAATCTTTTTCTCACCCCATACCTACATAGATTTATATGGTAAGGTATGATTCACAAAAACACAAAACTGACTCTCACTATGAAAATAAAACATTCTCAGTTTAGTTGGACGTCCGACTCTCGTTAACAGTTCCCCCACTCCCTGTATCACATACTTTTTAGTTGCATCCCTCTTCCCTTCAAAATTGTTTCACAAATTGACTAACTCAAGAGACATTCTTTGGGGAGACACTATGGATAAAGCTCAAATACACTTCATCAACTATGAAACCATTTGTAAACCAAAATCTTAAGGGATGGGATATCATTAACATTTAAGTTTACTCTCGTTCATGTTAATAAGATTATGTCTATTCTATATGAGGATAGAACTGCTGTCTGGACTAATTATATCCTCACACAAATATTACAAACATCTTCTCCTTTGGCAAAAGAACAAGATAGATCGACGTCTCTCCATTATGGAAATACATCAATAAATCCATTTATTTCACTCACAACAATATCATGACTCAATCATTTTGTTCTACTTACATTAGATAGATTTCGATCTCATCCAGGAATCGACGTGTGGACTGTGTCAAATTTAATACTTGCATTATCTGTTCCGTAGTCAATCAATCTTCTTGCTACCTCAAAAGCAAAGAAACTTCTAAAAGTTAACCGCAAAAACTCATTAAGATGATGCCTTATTCCAATATTTTATCCCTAGTGACATTATTAATCTCATTTGTCACCTCATACAAGAAAGGCTAATCTCAATGGATTTAGAAAGACAATTATTTATTTGATAAGGTGTAATGACTCCGCTTCTCGATAACCCCCAATTAAGGAAGACCAAGAAGTCAGAGCTGCTATCCCAAGACAGGATCAATGGTTTTGCAAATAATCAAAAAATAATTAATAAATTCTACCACAATTAAGCTTAAAATAAGATAAAAAAATTCTTTTAACACACCTTTAAAAAATAGGAGTTTGGAACTATACCCAAAGTGGAATTCTATCTATCTAAATCCTCCTTTCTTTAATTAGCTTTATTCTTCAAATATCACTTTACTATTTTTCCTTTTTCAAGTATTCTTAAAATGGCAACAAACAAAATGTCGGCCAATATAATGAATTATACTGGTATGTGGGGGAACCAAAATCTTGCATCTATTTGTAACAACATAATGCAACCAAATTATTGCTTCACAGATCAAACTTTACATATTAAACATAACTACTCAATCCCTACACATCCTTGCCTCTGTGTTGTCCCTACAGTGGACATGGATACTACCTCTCTCATATGGTAGATCTCAAATAGCCCCTATGATCCTACCTTATAGGTAGACCACAATCTAGGGTTGTTTAGTCGTATGGTCCTACCCAAGGGTAGACCAACACATCAACTCATGATGAATTGATGATCCTACCCCAAGGGTAGACCATGTACTAGGTCATCCATCTCATTATCATTAATGCTACAGGGGAGGACTAGGATTTGAGCTAGTCATGCACATATATTTATGGTGATATCCATAGTCACTTTATAGTTTCATGAAATAAAAGTCAACCAAGCAGTTAATTTCAAGCAACCAGTAAAACCTCAGAAATCACAGTGAAACTAGAGCGATTATCCATAAGCATAACCACATACATAATTTGAAGTCTCAAAAGAAGCAAGATATCTAAAACCAACTAGATGTCCAATCAAGCAAGCTAAGCAACCAAATCAAGCAACCCTTGATCCTGAAAACATATGTAACACCTAATTATTATTATTACACCCCAAAAAACTCCTTATTGACTTGGGACACCTTATAGGGTTTCTAGGTTGAATTAGGGTTTCTTAGATTTATTTCTCAATCTTCAGCTTTTTAGGTCAACAAATCCTAAAACAACTTTTCCATACATTAAAACCCTAATTACTCAATTTATCCACATTAAGGATCTTTTATACTCAAATTGGATTTAGAACATCATATCTCTATCTCACTTAAGGATTTTCATAATTAAAACCATTAAAAATCATAATCATTAAAATTAGGGTTTCCAAGCCCATTAATGCACTTTAAACATATGGAACCCTAAATTAGACAATTAACCACAAAGATCCTCTTTTTAGATCTTAAAAAATCCTTTTTATCAGCAACATGCTAATATCTTCTTAAATTATCCATAACACTTTACTCAATCTCATTAATATCACAATTAGGGTTTTCCTATACATAAATCCATTAAAGGTGGAAACTTTAAATACTTTTTGAATTGCAAACAGATTCAGGCTTTAATTCTATTTTTATTGAAATCCTTGCATTTTCTAATAAATTTTGTCGACAGGGAGGTGTTTGTCGCCCGGCCTCCCATGGAGTCCAGGATCCAACGGACATTGGTCAAAGTCCCAATCCTTAGGGATGTTATGGAAAGTTAGGGTCGAGAGAGTTCACACTACTCTCCTGAATCTAATGGAAGGGTGTCTAGTCACCAACATACATCATAGAGAGAGGAAACCGATTAGGAAACTCCCAATTACTGTTCCTGACTTTCCCTCTTTGGGCAGAGCTAGGTGATGACTTCATCACCGTAGGATCAAGAATCCAACAACTCCCATGCGATGCCGACTTATAAAGCCTGAAAAAATATTCCTTGTATGAGAGGGAAATCATTATATTTAATGTAACATCTTATTAACTTATATACTTTATGTATTCTTGTAAAATCCATAACTCTCTCAACTTAATTCCTTTTCTTCTCAAATTTTAAGGGAAATTTCTTAATGCCTTAAAATACTTGTAAGACAAGTTTGGGACTCAAGCACTAAAGTATGAGAGAGTTTTATTCACATGTAAGTTATTTCTTAATAAGGTATATTTTATTCATATTTTCTCTCTCTTCCTCTTTTATTCTCTTTACTTGGATGCCTTTTAGTATTAGAACCCATATGGGTTCGAAATATAATCCATAATGATTAATCATTTCACTTTCCAGAGAATTCCACATATATCTCATAATTATCTTAATTTCTTTTCCTTTTTATGCATTATTTGATTTCATTCAACTTTTCTTTCCATTTTATCATATTGGACTCACTAACTTATTAGGGTTCACGAAATCATACATTTAAAGAAAATATTACCAAAGAAATCCACTCATTACACATAAATCATACAATTTCATAATCATACATTTTATTGGCAAAATTGCATTTCAAACCATATAAACCCAAAAATTGGGGTTGTAACATCCTTCCCCTCTTATAGGAATTTTGTTCGCAAAATTCCACCAAACATACAAGCAATTCAGGATAATACTTTTCCATGTCCATCATTAGCTCCCACGTGGCTTCATCCTCTCCATGGTGCTTCTAAAGAACCTTTATCATCTTTCATTCTTTACTCCTAAGCTCTCTCTCTCACCTTGGTATCTCTTACCCTCATAGGTGACTCAAGGTAAGTTATCCTCCCTTGGAGGTCAATAGGTTCAATGCTCGGCTCATGGTACATCACATAGTGCTCTAGATCAGACATATGGAACACATCATACATCATATTATCCTGAGGGGTAAGGCTAAACATAAGCAACTCCACCAATCCATCTCAAATGGACCCATGTATCGGGGACTCAACTTTCTTAGCTATAGCTCAGAAGGGTCAAAATTTCAAAATGCACGCTCACCCATAGTGAACTGCATGTTAGTCTACTTCGCATCATCACACGATTCCTATCGATCCTGGGCTTTCTCAGCCATTGCTCGATCGAAGCGACTTCATCTGCATATAGTGTTGTTTTCTTACCTTCACAAGGTCCTCTCACCGACATCATCCTAGTGAAGCGGTGACCGACACAGCCTCCCATACAGAGCTTCATACATCCCGATACTAGCTTTAGTGGCTATCATAATAAGCAAACTCTTCTAGGGGCAGGAACTGCTCCCATAAATCACTTTGAACAAGAACATATGCTCTCATCAGACCTTCTAAAGTTTAGATCATACTCTCTTGACTGTTCATCGGTCAGGGGGTGATATGCTTCACTAAACTTCAATCTAGTATCAAGTTCTTCATGTACCTACTTCCACAACATGGAAGTGAACTTAAGGCCATACTTAGGAATATTTGAACTTGGATCACTATGTAGTTGAACTATATCTCTCTCATATATATATGGTTCAACCTGATCTGTCACACTGGAAGTGCTCTCTTCGGCAAGGGAATGTGTCGACTTGGTAAGGTGATCTACCATAACCCATATTGCATCATGACCTCTCCTGGTCCAGGGGAGTCCCACCACAATGTCCATGGTGATCTACTCCCATTCCCTCTCAGGGACTTGTCATTATCTATAAAAATCCACTGAGTTACTGGTGTTCGGCCTTCACCTTCTGGCATGTATGGAAACTAGCCACATGCACCTCTATATCCTTCTTCATTCCAAGCCTCAAGTTATCACTACACACCTCAACCATCTTGGCAGTACTAGGGTGTATGGTGTACTTAAAATCATGAGCTTCTTGCATGACATGATTCCTCAAGGGTGACTCCTCATAAACCCTAAAACACTCTAGTCATGGATTTCACCACCTACTCCTCATGAGAGGTACATTTTAGGTTTTGATAGCAATCCTTTTCTCTTCAAGCTCTGGGCTGGCTAAATGGGCAACCATCAACTTGACTAACAAATTTGGTTGTATCTGGATGTTAGCCACACATGTCCAGTCCTCTAACAGTTACAAGGTCCACCTAGCAACCTGTTTCAACTCTCTCCACTGGTTAAAGGCAAGACAGTTGTATACTTGAGCTGTGTCTCGACTAAGAGTATTTGCTACCACATTAGTTCCCTTATGTGTTAGGTGATGGTGAAAACATAAACCTTCATATACTCCACTCATCATCCTTGTCTCGGTTTTAGGTCTATATGTGTCAAGAGAACTTCAAGTTATTACTCCCATCATCTTGGTTATCAAACCCAAACTGGTAACTCAAAATGTCCAAACTACTATGGATAGGTACATTCTCATATTACCGTTGTTCTTCTTATGCTCTTAAATCACCTATCCAATATATTCTCTAAAGGGTGTGGTACTTCCTTTAATCCTCAAACATCATAGAAGGGTTTCAACTCATATCACCTCTATCTTTAGTATATGGCATGCATTTTGTCATGTCTCTCACACCCATAACAAGATGAAATAAGCTTTTGGCTAAGTCTAAATACATAGTTCATCCCGTTCCAAGAGTAGAGATGGTGCATCACACATCGCCATCACTCTTTCCAATCTAAGTTGAAACATACTTCACATGATTCCTCACCATGAACATCTCCATTATGGGTCTACACCCATGTGAAGACTTTTCCCATCACCTTTAGATCTTAACATCTCTCTTATGTACAATCATTAGTCATTACCTTAAGATCTCTAGGGTGATGATACTTTTGGGTGATATGACCCTTATGCATCTAGGGAGTGCCTCTCACATTTACCTCTTAGGCCCCATGAACTCATTAAGGTGGCCAACCTCTTAACCCATGGTCCTCAAGAAAAGGTAGATGTTACCTCCTGACCCTATGGTCTCGTGCATCTAGGGAATAAACAACTCCTACTTCCATTAGCCTTATCCCTTTCTGGCCTTAGTATTGACTTAGGATTCCACCATAGCACATCTCATTCTTGGATTCTTACCCAAATATTCATCATCCATCTGGGAACTCATGGTGAACCTTACATCCCTTCATAGGGATCATGGCAAACTACCTAACCTAGTTTGGGCCCCATATAGGTTACCTTTCATGGTAACAAATCCTTATGCCCTGATGGAGCCTCCACTCGCATCGAGTTGTGTGCACCACTAAAAATCCTAGAGATAGTAAGTCTCTAAGTTTAGCCTTTCGTGTGCTATAATAAGATCTCCACCCACGTATGCTAAGATACGTGGAAGTCTTATCGTAGTACAGTTAAGGGTCGAATCCACGAGACAACGGTCTTGTTAAGAGTTTAACAAGATGGAAAATGTAATAATTCTACTTATCTACTTAAAAGTTGATATTTAGATTGAAGAGTTGATTTGATGATTAAATTAAAGTGCAAGGCAAAGTAGATGGCAGGAAAGTAAATTGAAGGTTGAAAACAATATTTTGGAAACCACTAGGATGTGATCGAGTTTCACCACCACTACACATGGATCAAAACATACATCATAAAAACATGGCTTGCAAAGAAGAGAGTCAAAATAGTTAGTATCTTTGTAGACTTAGCTTCCTTTCAGATAACTAACTATGAGAAACGTGGAAGTGTTGCAATGCCAGCCACCCCCAAACGAGTGGTCACTTACTTTGCATCACTCCCCTTGCAAAGTGTGTTCCTTGACCTGTCAAGGTTGTACTTTCATACGTCAACTGATTCCATTTCATAGCATGAAAGTACAACGATGGAGGTGAGTTTACTCCACTCCTTGATAAACGCTCCTAGATACCGAACTAAACGTATGGTGACTACATACATCTGGAACCAACAAGCAGTCGATATTTGAATCTAGAAGTACAAACATAGACAATTCGCACTAATAGATAATAGATAACACAAGTTGGTGATCAAGAAACTAACATTCATTAAATGATTGATGTTGAACTGAAAAGATAGTATTTTTCTATTGCAAACTCATGAATTACAATGTATGAAATGAAGACATGGGTAGCGGGGCTACTCCCCGCACCCTAGTGTATGGGACTACTCGCTCATGGAAAGAACAAAGAAGGAGGCGGGAAGAGAGAAAGATAGCATCATCTCCACGTAGGAGGGAGGAAGGTTGACCCCTTGGAGTAGAGAGCAACTATCTTCACACCATGTGGTTGCCTTGATGAAGAATCCTTCACTTCCCACCTTCTATGTCGATGAGAGAGGAAGTATCTTGAGGATGGAATGTGGATCTTGGACCGGCAGCCTTGGGGTGAAGGATGAAGGATGAACAACTCTGGAGTGATTGGGGCAGCCTCTGGACGTCCAAGAATTTGATGCCAAATGAGGACTCCTTTGGTCCTATTTATAGGCTTCCAAGGAATCCCAAACGGTCTTAGGACCATTTGGACTCATTCGGTCTTGGGACCGTTTGGGTTCATACAATCTTGAGACCATTTGGCTTCGTGCGGTCTTAAGACCGTTTGGCTTTTATTTGGTCTTGAGACCATTTTGCCTTCATATGGTCTTGGGACTATTTGGCTTCATATGGTCTTGGGACCGTTTGGCTTTTATACGGTCTTGGGACCGTTTGACTTCATGCGGTCTTGTGACCATTTGGCTTCCATTCGGTCTTGAGACCATTTGGCTTCCATTTGGTCTTGAGACCGTTTGGCCTTCATTCGGTCTTGGGACCGTTTGGCCTTCATTCGGTCTTGGGATCGTTTGGGTTCATACGGTCTTGAGACCGTTTGGACTTCATTCGGTCTTGGGACCGTTTGGGGCTTTTTGCAATTTTTTTGGGTTTTTCTGTAAGAAGAAAAAGGAGAAATGTCAGTCTATTGGTATATTTACAATAAAGTGGAAAGTTAAGGATTCTATCTAATTTATCTAAGAAAGAGTATGGAAAATTGAGAAAAACTAGTGAGATAACATCACAAAATGGGAGGTTATCACCCCCCTAACTTAGAGTCTAGCTTGTCCTCAAGCTGGATAGAGCTAAGACATGTAGTAGCGAGGCAATTTTATTCAGTGAAGATTTCCATACTCTTGCTTCAGTTCTAAACCAGAGATCTCCCAGAGTTTTATTGAGGTTTCTACTTGCATCAACTCATTCGGGTGTCAGGAGTTGCGTGGAGCTCAGGTTTCTTCCGTATCACGTAACTCGTGTTGGGACCACCATTTCCTTAATCGCATTCTATGCATGTCTTTGACTCTAAGCAGTTTTATACTTATTTGAAAATCCTACCGAGATCTAAGATAGGTATGAGGGTTGGATGAAGGCTGATGTGTAACTCCCCCTTCTAAGGGGGGAGGGTTTATCTAAACTTTTAGGGTCTCACTACCGGGCACGATACATCTGCCTTTGTGAGGGCAGCTAAATGTACTGACCGAGCAAGACATTTGTCAGCTTTTTCATATATGTGGAGACCTTAGGATCTCACTACCGGGCGCGACACATCTGCCTTTGTGAGGGAAGATGAATGTACCGGTCAGGAAAGATCCTTATTGGCTCTTCATATAGGTCCTTATGCATGGCACAACTCTCATGTTTTTATTCAACACTCTGGCTTTTATTCATATGCTCACCGGCTTAGGAATTGGGTATTTAGGGATTTTATTTGGGCTGCCAAGCCTCTTTTTGAAAAGAAGAAAACTGTTCCCTAGAGTTTTCATACATGCACTTGTTCGGTTTTGTACTTGGTGGTCCACTTGCGAGGTTCCTTGATTTAGATTTCACATGGTTCCCTCCTGTCCTTGAGAGCGTTTGGCTTGTTTCGGCCACGATGTTAACCTGTGGAGAGTCTTGATGTAGAATTGAAGCAAAAGCATGAAAATCGAGTATGGAGGTGATTTATTAATGCGCCATTACATGCCTAAATGCTACTTATGTAAGTGAGGACTACTTTGTCTCTAACTTAGCTAGGGGTGTCCCTTTTCCAAAAAGAATGTTGTCTTATGTACAAAAGCTATTTTATCCAAGAAATTATCAAAAGAATCTAAGTGTTAACAATTGTGCAAAAGAAACAAACAAAATGGAAGAGTAGAGAGAAGAAGGTTTGAAAGTAATACCTCACCCTTGCCCATTGTACCCCCCCAACTTATCATCCACTCTATCCTCAGAGTGTCAAGGTGATAGGTTGAGAAGTACATGGGCAAGGGTATCACAGTTCTGTTAATCCCTTGTTTTCTCCATTCGATCGTAGGAGATTAGCTGCAAACTTTCCACGTAAAGCGTGATAATCCACATCCTTCATGTATGCTGACGCCATTTAAATCATAGGAAGGTCCCGTGCTATAAGAAACTGGTAGGCAGTCATCATGCTCACAGATAAAGAACCTTTAACTTGTACGGTTTCACGGAGTGAATCTACCATTATTAGAATATTTCCTTGTAGGAAAACAAGCTCGTCGTTCTTTGCATATAGCCTAGACATGATGAGTCTGAGTTCATTATTAGAAAGGCTCTTACATGCGACAAGGTCAAAGTTTGGAAACGTTGGTTGTATGGCAAATAGAGGCACCATTGGTTGGGATAATCTGTTGATGGTGGATCCAGTTAACAAATTGATGTCCCCCTTGTCATTCTCCATATCGAAGGTATAAGGGTCCCATTGGCGTTGTTCTGGGACCTTGGCGGTCTGATGTTGCTTGTTCTCCAACTCCTTTAGAATTGTTATGTATGGACACTTTTGCGGACATTGGATAGTAGAAAAAAGGTAATGAGGGACGTCATCTTGTGCCATTGTTGGGTCCTTGAAGAACCATTTGTCGTAGATATGCTTTATGGTGTAACATCCTCGTAGAGAGTGCATATCCTCTATGGGTAACTCGGTAAAGGGGAGTTGTCTATTGAGTGCTTCTAAGAATCTTATTGTACAGAAAGTGCAATCCCCTGAACCGTCTAGTGTTTGGATTGTTGGGTTGATGATTTGGAACCAGGGTTGGTTCCAACCATGTCGAAGAGATGGGCAGGCAGCCCATATTACTTTGAGAATCTGGAAAGGAATGCATCATGCTTCCCCAGCTTCTGAACCAAAAAAATTTATCTGTCCGACCGTTAGCTCACTGGAGCAGAAGTTGTACACCTTGGCATCGCATGCCTCAATGTCGATGATCATTAGTAGCCAGTATCTAGAAACTCTAAAGGGCACTGTGATGTAGCATGCCTTCCGTGCAAGACCAGTTTGCAATCCCTCTATGGACTTTGCTTGTAAGTCCTTGTGTAATGAGGATAAGGATAGAGCAGGTGAAGTGTTGAAAACAAGCTGTAACTTTTTTGGGCTCCAGAATTCTTCTATAGTGGTAGCAAGGAGGACGTGAAAGATAGCCATCTTCACCTCCAATTGTGGTCGAAGGAGAATGCGGAAGTCTTCACGTGTCAACCTGCGCATTGTTTTCGTATTGTTATAGATGATGTCCCCCCCCCCCATTTTTGGCATCATCTATAATAGTGTTCAGGATACAGATGTCCTGAACATCTAATGTAGAGATGGCCACCGTGTCCAAGTCATTCATCTTGTGAGATAGAGGTGGCGGCGGGGGAAGGTCTTGTGGTTGAGGAAGTGAAATCTGCTCGCTATCATCTAAAGATTGAGGCAGATCTTCATCTTTGTCAGAGTCATCTCCAGAGTCGAGTCTATCATCTGTGTCGAGACTCACTGTATCAGATTCCTCCTGTACAGAGGGGAGGGGTGCAGATTGCTCCGGAGCAGAATATTGATGAATGGTTGTTGTGGGTGGGCTAATGCTGGTTGCCATTATGCATTGTTGAAACTCAACAAAAACAACTTCTTTTGCAGCGTCCCCTAGGGATCCCATAGCTGTGAAGTTAAAGAATTGATCCCCATATGACATTGTTACATTGTCATTATTATCGGGGGACTTGATATCTTTGTTTCCACCGTCTTGGTGGTCTCCATTATTTCCCTTCTCGACAGGTTCTGCCCCTCGGCTGGTGCCCTCTCTAGCATTGTCTGGGTCGTCGAGTTGATCGTCTGAGGAGGAGTTGTCATTGTTGGAGTCAGCTGAGGAATCATAATCCTCATCGTTGTCTTCACTTTCATCTTCATCATCATCCACTTCCTTATCTGTTATTTTCTTGACCGATGTTTCCTTGCACTACTGATGGATGGCTTGTAATTCTTCAAGTGCCACTTGCACGTGCTCGTGGGTTTCGAGCAGTGCATCATGGTTTTCTTTAATATATGTATATCTTGCTTCGACAGAGAGGAGTCGTGCTGATAGATCAGTTACTTGTGCACGTAGATGATTGAGTTCATTGTTAGAGTGCTCCTCTTGGTGGTGGTTGAGTTGTGTGAGGTTGCTATTGATGTCGACCAAGTGTGTGCTAAGGGCAGTTTGTTGTTGCTGAAGCTCGTGAAGGGTCTCAGGCAAAGGTTAAGTTTGCTTAGAGACCTTATCGACTTGTTGGGCTAATGCTTCTTGCTGGCCTTTCATCGCAAGTACCAACTCTGGCAGGTGTTTTAAGCAGTCATCAATGCAGTCGACTTGCTGGGCCGCTACTTCCTGCCATTGTTGAATGCTTGAGAGGATGCCTAGTAAGGTGTGGTTTTGTTCGTCAATCTTAGAGACCTGTGTAGCAAGTCCCTGCACAAGAAAAAATGGAGTGTAATATGTTAGAGGGGTCAGTGAGGAGGTTTTGAATAGTGTCCAATTGTCGTCTGAATTCCTCACCGACTTGTGAAAAGGGGACCCCATAGATGGATGGGTGAGATGGTTGGGGTCAGGGTGGAAGGGTGGTAGTGCCTTGCAAAAGAGACACTATTGATGGACTCGGGAATTGCGTGGTGACTATAGATGAAGTCACCAACGGTATCGGGGTGGTGGTGGATGAGAATGGTGGTGACATCCCATGTGAAAGAGGCGGAACCGAGAATGCCGAGGGGAAAGTGGTTGACGTGAAGGTGAGATCAGGCGTCGAGGTGGAGAATGGGCCGCCTGAAGAGAAAATGAGTGAGGCAGAAGATGCAGGTGAAGTTGTGGTTGTGGAGGAAGAAATTGTGGTGGGCATTATTGTGGAAAATGGTGGAAAAGTGGTGGATGGCGGAATGGTGGAAGGTGGTAGTGTGGTGACAGTGTTTGTAGAGGTAAGCCCAACATCCAGATCGAAAATGAAGGGTTCTGGTGTTGGGTTTACTATGTTCTCTGCACTGTGTGGTGGGTCGGCCTCTAGATTGCGCTTTGATGTGGGCGTCCCCGACTGCTGTTGTTGCTGTATGCGTAGTTTTGAAAGTCATGTCACTAGTATTTTCTTTGGCCTTGTTGCTGGGGCAGTGACGCTATGCTCTGTCTGCCCTGTCTTTGCTTTTTTCTCTTTTTCTTTGACCAAGGCTAAGAGGGTGGAAAACTCCTCTTCAGTGAAGAGAAGCTTTTCTTTGTCATAGTCAGCCAGTTCTGGAAGTGGTAGCAGTGTCCGGGATGCTTTGACAGTTGGGCAGAAGATATAATGAAGTTTGGAATCCTTCTCCTTTATGATATATGAGTTCTTTAGACTCTGCTCATTTGTCAGGATGTCTCCCATTATCACTGTGCACTTGGGAAGTGGTCTTTCCATCTTAAGATATTTCAGAATTGATGTTATGTGACCACCCACATAGATTTCCTTTCCAATGGCAAAAGATGTTTGTTTTTGAATCAATTGTCATCCTATGTTGACCGGCTACCCTTTGAGAATGGACCATAGGACAAAGAGTTCTGAAATAATGACATTCCCACTCTCTGTCATGGGGAAAAGAGCGCATGTTATGATTTTGTGTAGAGTGCACACCAGGTCGGAATGTATGTTGGAGGCCTTGCAAGTCTTTGCCTCGTAGCTTGGAATCCCTATCAAGGACTTCCAGAAGGTGTTCCTGTTGAACTGGGAGTGGTCCAAGCCTACCTCCTTAGCTTTCTTTAGTTGTTCTTGGTTGTCGATAAAGATTTCATTTAGCATATTCTCAGTGAAGACTACCTTTTTTCCAAAAAGTGAGGTTACCATCCTATGGTCGCCTCCATCCTTTAATTTATCTTTGGAATCCACAGTTTCTTTATTAAGGTAGGTGAAGAACTCTATCGTGGGCTCAACGTATGAAGTATCTTCAACAAAGTAGAGTTTTGAGAGATTCGCGTTCTCGAGCAAGGTGAGAACTCTGTCATAAATTCCCATTCTTTTTAGTATGTTCGAGCAGACATAGTTTGTTGGGCGCACCACTTTTTCACCAGCCTGTAGGTTTTGGATATACAGGTCATATGATGTTGGTTCTGCGGTGGTGGTAGCAGGGGGTGAAATATATCCTGCTAGGATTTGTTCTCTTATTGTTGTGGGCTGGACTTGTTTCCGTGCCCGTTTCTTGGTTGGTTGTCCCTTGACAGCTTCGTGGGTCTTCCTTTTGCCCTTGGACTCGGTGACTGGGGATTCCTCCTCAGAATTTGGTGCATACTCCGAGCCTTCATCAGTGGAGGAGATCTCTTCGATTTCTTCATTAGGATCTTCTGCTAGACATTTGTTGACTCACTCAAGGGCATGGATGACCTTGGGCAAGTTAACTTTTGATGGAGTCTTTCTAGTTTTTTTGCATATGTCGAGGATGAGCTGAAGCTTCGAGCGTCGCTCCAATAGTTGCTCCCTAGTCCAGGATGGGGTTTCAGCTGCTCTTGTGACATCCCTTGCAGGTGAGGCCATTTCTATAATCAAGAAATCATATATGTTAGAAAAGATAGAAATTTGGTATAAATGTTGAAAGAATTGCAATATTGAAGAAAAATTGTAGGAGAGAAACTGTTAAGGGTGAAATTGTGATTTTCAAGACCGTTTGGGTCCAAACGGTTTCAAGACTGTTTATTTCCAAACAGTTTCACGACCGGTTGGGTCCAAATGGTTTCAAGATTGTTTGTCTCCAAACGGTTTCACTCCAAATGATTTTATAACCATTTGGGTCCAAACGTTTTCAAGACCGTTTGGCTCCAAATGGTTTCACTCCAAATGGTTTCAAGACTGTTTGTCTCCAAATGGTTTCACTCCAAATGGTTTCACGACCGTTTGGGTCCAAATGGTCTCAATACCATTTGGGTCCAAACCTATTAGGAAGGTGAAGCGGTAGGGGCGACGAAAACGGTGCCAGCGATGATGGCGCCGACGACGGTGGTGATAGCGGAGGTAGTAATGGTGATAGTAGTGATTATAAAAGAGAAGACGCGTTGAAGCGGTGGTGATGGTTGCGAGTGTCCTCTACCTTTCTGTGATGAGGAGATGGTCGCGGTGGATAGAGCGACGGAGAAGAGGATGGAGCAGCTTGCACGAGCGTGCACAGAGATGGTAGAAGCGAGCTCGGAATCGAGGGAGGGAGGAAGTGGTGTGAACAGAGAGTGTGAACGAAGAGCATGAACGAGTCGTACGGGAGTAGAGAAATTGGAAGGAATGGAACATGGTTCACGCGAGAGAAGATTCGTGAGTCGAAGAAATGAAAAGGGAGGGGGTCGAGCATTATTTATAGAAAAAAAACGGGGGCGACTGTACAAATTCTCATTAAGCAAATAGTTTCAAGACCGTTTGAGTCCAAATGGTTTCAAGACTGTTTGAGTCCAAACGGTTTCAAAACCGTAAGGACCAAAAGGTTTTGAAACTGTTAGGATAAGACTGTTTTGGTTATTGATTTTTATATTTTTTTTCTTGTTTTGGTTGCTTATATAAATTTTTATATTTTTTAACACAGAGAACTGGAAAATTATCAAAAACTAAGCAAAATGAAATAAAAAGGTGATACTCAGTTCTTGGGTTGCCTCCCAAGTAGTGCTTTGGTTTTACGTCACTGGCTCGACGAAAATCTGACTTGTTCAGTTTAATGTTGTGGGGTCCTGAATGTTGATAGTTTGTCTTGGAGTTTTATTGGATGGAGTATAGTATTTCTTTAGTCTATGACCATTAACAGTCCTTTCTCCTCCATTGTCATCAAAGATGATGACAACTCATGTTGGATAGATATGCTTGATAGTGAAGGGCCCAAACCATTTTGTGTGGAGTTTCCCAGGAAACATTTTGAGTTTGAAATTGAAAAGAAGGACATTGTCTCCGACAATGATATCTTTCCTTTTTAGGTGGCCGTCATGCCACATCTTAGTTTGCTCTTTATAGATCATGTCACTCTAGTAGGCAGTCATTCTTAGTTCCTGCAGCTCTTGTAGTTGAAGTTGTCTGTATTCACCGGCACTTTTGAAATCAAAATTCAATTTTTTGATGGCCCACCGTGCTTTGTGTTCTAATTCAACTAGAAGATGGCATGACTTTCCATACACCATACAAAACAATGTTATTCCTATTGGTGTTTTGTAAGCAGTACAATATGCCCAGAGAGCATCAGAATATTTGGTGGACCAATCCGTGCAGTTTCTATTGACAATTTTCTCTAGGATAGCTTTCAATTGTTTGTTTGAGACTTCAACTTGGCCCCTAGTCTGTGGATGATAAGGTGTAGAGACCTTATGTTTTACTCTGTATCTTCATAGAAGAGCTTTGAAGCTTCTTTCTAAGAAATGTGACCCCCCATCAGATATAATCATTCTAGGGACTCCGAATCTAGGAAAGATGATATCCTTGAACAGCTTAATAACCGGCTTAGAGTCACAAGATACAGTGGGTATAGCTTCTACCCATTTGGATACATAGTCCACAACAACCAAAATATAAGAGAATCCATAAGATGGGGGAAATGGACCCATATAGTCCACTCCCCATACATCAAAAAGTTCAATCTCCTGCCACAGAGTTAGTGGCATTTTGTTTCGTTTCGATATCCCTCCAGATAGTTGACATTTATTGCAAGATTGCACAAATTCATGGGCATCCTTCGCTATTGTTGGCCAGAAGAATCCTGATTGTAGGACTTTAAGGGCAGTCTTCTACGAACTCATGTGCCCTCTAGTGGGGCCAGAATGATAGTGTTCTAAGACTGGAATAATTTCTTCTTCAGGGAGACAACGGCAGAATAATCCATCTGCGCATAAGTGGAAAAGATATGGTTCATCCCAAAAGTATTGCTTAACATCATGAAGAAATTTCTTTTTGTCGTGGTAGGAAGAAGCAGGGTGGACAATTCCTATATCCAGATAGTTTACTATATCGGTGTACTAAGGAAATATGGTGGCGACTTTCATGAGTTGATCGTCAGGTAGAGAGTCTCAGATAGGTATGTTGTCTTCGTCCTGAGGCTCAATACAACTTAAATGGTCAGCGACGACATTTTCTACCCCACTTTTATCTTTTATTTCCAAATCAAATTCTTGAAGCATCAACACCCAGTGAATAAATCTGGGTTTTGCATATTGTTTCTGAATTAGATATTTTATTGTGGAGTGGTCTGTGTATACTATGACTTTTGATCCGATCATATAAGAGTGAAATTTTTCAAAAGTGTAGATGACTGCCAAGAACTCTTTTTTAGTAGTTGTATAGTTCTTTTGGGCTTCATCAAGCATTTTTGATGCATAGTATATCACATAGGGTTTCTTATCTATTCTCTGCCCTAATACTACCCCTAGAGCGTAGTCACTGTCATCACACATTATCTCGAAGGGTTGTGACCACTCAGGGGCTCTTAGTATAGGTGCCGAGATCAGGGCATTCTTTAGGGTCATGAAGCTGCGTAGGCATTCTTGATCAAAATTGAAATTTGCATCTTTAGTCAACAAGTGAGACATGGTTTTTGCTATTTTTGAAAAATCTTTGAAAAATCTTCGATAAAATCTGGCATGGCCCAAAAAGGCTCGTACTCCCTTAATGTCTTTTGGTGGTGTCAGTTTTGAAATGACATCTATCTTTGCTTTGTCCACTTCAATCCCTCTTTCTCTCACTCGATGCCCGAGGACAACTCCTTCTGTCACCATAAAATGACACTTTTCCCAATTAAGGATCATATTTGTTTCCTCGCATCTCTATAGTACTCTACCGAGGTTAAGCAGACAGTTGTCAAAAGAGTCCCCATAAACTAAAAAGTCATCCATGAAAACTTCCATGATGGACTCAGTTAATCCTGTGAATATGGCAGACATACACCTCTAAAATGTTGCGAGTGCATTACATAGTCCAAAAGGCATTCTTCTAAAGGCGTAAGTTCCGAAGGGGCAAGTAAAAGTCATCTTTTCTTGATCCTCAGGGTGTATCGGAATTTGATAAAACCCTGAATAACCGTCAAGATAGCAAAAGAATTTTTCGTGGGCTAGATGTTTAAGGATCTCATCAAGGAAAGGTAGAGGGAAGTGATCTTTTCTTGTTGCCTTGTTCAGTTTCCTGTAATCAATACACATCCTCCATCCAGTGACAGTCCTTGTGGGCACCAGTTCATTTTTATCATTCAAAACGATTGCGGTTCCCCCTTTTTAGGGACTACTTGGACTAGACTAACCCACGGAGAATCGGAAATTGGATAAATGACACCAGCTTCTAGGAGTTTAAGAACCTCAAGGCGAACCACCTCTTTGAGATTTGAATTTAGTTTCCTCTGGTGTTCCCATGAAGGTTTAAACTCTTCTACCATGGGTAATCTGTGCATGCACAGAGCTGATTTATTCCCGTTAGGTCAGTCATCTTGTTTCCAATGACTTTCTTATTCTTTCTTAATTCAATAAGTAATCTTTCTTCTTGGTCATCTATTAAAGTGGAACTGATAATGATCAGAGATAATTTTTCTTCATCAAGGAAGACATTCTTGAGCCCAACTAGTAGGGCTTTCATTTCATGTGTCTTGGGTACTTCTGCGGTTTCCAAAGCGGTGACAGATTTCAACTCCTCAAAGGTAGCTTCGGGGGTTTCTTCGGCTTGTTCAAGGTATTGCAGACATTGCTGAACTAGTTCGTTGGTTGAGAATTCAGCTTCTGGATTTGTTAAGACATTTTCCAAATCATCAGACGGTGCGGAAGGTTCTTGCTTTAACTGAGACATTTTATCAATTGCTTCGAGAAGAAAAACTTCTTCGTGGATGCTAGGACCTTTTAAGCTGTCAAAGAATCTGAATTGAACAACTTCCTTTCCTAGTCTTAAGGTAATGGTGCCAGCTTCAACATCGATTAGTGCTCTGGCTGTAGCAAGGAAGGGTTTGCCAAATATTTTTGGATACCTCAGATCTTCCTTTATATCCATAATAACAAAGTCATAGGGAACATATGAGTCTTTCCCTACTCTTACTAGGATATCTTCAATAATCCCCAGAGGTGTAGTGATGGTAGAATCAGCCAATTGAATTGTCATTGCTGTGGGTAGCAAATCAGTAAAGCCCAATCTTTTACACATGGAAAATGGCATAATGGATATGTTTGCCCCCAAATCGGCTAATCCTTTCTTGCAAGAGGTATTTCAGATAGAACATTGGATGCCAAAAGAACCATGGTCCTTTTGTTTCTTCGACATCTTATTAAGAATGATGTCAGAAGTAGTTTGGGCTAATTTAACAGTCTCATGTTCTTCAGTCATATATTTCTTTGATAGTAAAGTCTTCAGGTATTTGGACCAAGCCGGGATTTCAGAAAGAGCATCAAGGAATGGAATATCGACATATAATTTCTTCATAGCTTCCTTGAATTTCTAGAATCTAGTGTCTAGTTTAGTTTCTCTCAATCTACCTGGGTAGGGTGTCCTAGGCTTATACGGTGGGACTTCTAGTTCCTTGGTAACTTGCTCTTTTTCCTTTTCCTTCCCAACCTCTACAGATTTTTTAGTTTCTTTATTTGTGCTTGCAATTGGGTTGACTTCAGTTATATCTTTGTCTTCTTGAATAACATTGGTGACTTTAGCAAGGACACGGCCAGACCTTGTGGTGACTGCGTTCAGTTGTTCCGATCTACGTTGATCGTGTCTCGGGTTTATTTCTAGCTGACCAGCAAAAGTACCTACCGTGGGTTTCAGCTGGGCTACAATCTGTGCCAATTGAGTTTCCACAGCCTTTTGTTGGGCTTGCTGATTGGAAGGCATGGTCCGCTGAGATTGCAACATTTGCCTAATCATGGATAACTCATATGTTAGCAGAGGCAGAGCATTCTTTTGTTGATATTGTGTAACTTGTTGCTACCCTTGCAGTTGTTGCCGTTGAGGTGTTGGTAATTGAGGTTGTTGTAGTTGAGTTTGTTGCAATTGTGGATGCAACATAGGTTAGTATGTAGAAGAATTTCTTGGGTAGACAAGCCTTTGAGGCCCACCCCTATAATTTCCTTGATTTCAATTATAATTGCTTTGAAATCTAGGTGGTAATCTATTAGAAGACCCACCTTGTGTCTGATGCTGCGGGTTGGCAGTTCTCGCAAGATTCCCATACTAAAAACTGGGATGGTTCCTCGATTGATCTGGATTATAATATACTTGGCCTGGTACGGAGTGGATAGAATTCACTTGCTCAAGTAGCTGATCCTCGAGATGTTCAATAATTGGTTCATATTGTAGTTGCGGTGGTTGTAGATCCATCATTACATTGTATAAGAGACCACATGATAATGTGGGGTGATCAAATGCATGACAAGCTTCGCAAATTTTGGTAGCTGCTTTAACTTGTTGAACCTGGGAGTTATTCTTTCTATCATATTCCCCAAACGATGTTTCAAGAACTTGTTGGTTATGAGCTAGGGTTTTTAGATCTTTGGCGATGGCTTTCAACTCTACAGATTCCTCAGCTTTACAAACATTTAGAACTCCTCCGGTAGATGGCCTTCCCCAATTAGATTGGTTCTCGGCTCTGAGTGTGACAATCTTCCAGGCATCTTCATAATTCTTTCACATGAAATTCCCCCCAGATGAGGAATCCAAAAACTTCTTAATGTCATCACTTACTCCTCTATAGAATGTTTCTATGAGCCGATGTTGTGAGATTCCGTGATGTGGACATTTCCTCATTAATTCCTTAAACCTTTCCCAGGATTCTGTTAGAGATTCTCCAGGAAGTTGGGAGAATTGGTTGATCTGTCCCCTAATCTGGTAGGTCAATGAGGGAGCAAAAAACTTTTCCAAAAACTTTTCTTCCAAGGGATCCCAAGTGGTGATTGGCTCTCCATCTAATGAGTTATACCAATTCAATGCCCTTCCAGACAGAGTAAAGTTGAAAAGTTGAAGCATGATTGCATCATTAGTAGCTCCGACCTGTGGTACCAATCGACAGAGTGTCTTGAATCGCTTCAGGTGATCCATGCAATCCTCTCCAGCATTCCCAGAGAATGAGATGACTTGCATAATTTGGATCCATTGTGTTCAGATCTCAAAGTTAGGAGCATTGATGAGAGGTGACTGGACTGGGTGATTATCTTCAGAGTTCTTAGGAACAACGTTATCCCGAAGCTGCTTGTTCCTTGTCAAAAGTTGAGCGGCTGCTGTAGCTGCTTCATTTCCAGCATGGATACGGGCTTGCTCTTCACCACGAGATTCAGCTTGAATTTAAGCACATGTATCAGCGATGAGTTGTGCTCTCTGAGCTGCTATGGCTGTGTTGACTCTTTCCAGCACCAAGGCGGCATGGCGTTGTTCTTCAGCCATCTGTCTGGCTCGTTGGCGGTTGAGTCTGATGCGTCGGTGGAAGCTTCATTCTACCTAATCAAATCACAAGTTGACAAATGGAATTAAAACATTCTATTGTCTCCAGCAACATCGCCAATTTTTGATGGAGCCTCCACTCACATGGAGTTGCATGTACCACTAAAAATCCTAGAGATAGTAAGTCTCTATGTTACAACCCCAATTTTTGGGTTCTTTTGGTAAGAAATGTAATTTCTCCTATTAAAGATATTTGAACAAATAATGATATAATTTGTTTTGAATAAATGGATTTCGTTTACAATAGCCTTGTTGGTTGTTTTGTGGGCTTTATTGGCTATTGGGCCCAATAATAAGGATAAGACAAAAGAAACTCCATTATTAATACGAAATGGAGAAAAGAAAGATGTAGAAACCTCTAGAAGGCAAAAGAATATAATCCAAAGTTGTATTTCATGCCTCTTAGGTTCCTTGGGTTCCAAGGAGTCCAAAGTTGCAAAGATAATGCAACAAGGAAAGAAAAGATCAATTAAATATTTCTTTATTAAGAAAGAAATTGAAACCAATGATAAAATATGGAAAATAAGTGGAAAGAGGTATAATTGAGTTACCCTTGGTGGATTTTCATATCCATGAGGTTTCTAATATTAGAAGGAATTCCAATAAGGAAAATGAAAAGAGAGATAAAGAGAAATCCTCAAAAAGAAATATTTTAATCAAGAAATAAAAAGGATAATGAGAAATAATGGATATAGATGCATCTAGAAGGATAATGAGTATCCACTAAAAAGAATTTTGAAATATTAGAGTTTCTTGGGGTCCAAGGAGCCTCAATGGAGAGAAAGAAAGAGAAAATACCAATAATACAAAATAAGAGGACAATGTGATACATAATTGATGGATTTTGTGGCATTGTTAAAAAGGAGGTATTTTCTACTAAAAGAAAATATAAATTTTGTGCCAATGAATTAAAAGGCAAGTACCAAGAGAATCAAAGAGGTAATTTTCGAATTCCTAAATATCCAAAGAATATAGCTATCTAAGAAGATAATGAGGAGAGAGAAGATTGCTTCCTAGTTAAGGAATATGATTTCCTTTTTGGAAAGGGACTTATTTCCTCTCGGATAAACGTCTTAGGGCGTGGATACCCTCCCCTATATAAGGGGTAGAGCCTTTGGCTCGAGTTTGAGAGAATCCCACACAACCCTCTCTCTTCTTATTGTGCAAACCCTAACGAAGAGGGTAGAGAAACCTTAGTGCAAATGAAGGGCCATGGAATGGTCTGGATGGTGGCCTGATGTTCCCGCAACGACTGAGGTTAATTAACCATCATCCCTGGACTCTCACGTAAGAGCTACACCAGCAGGAGGGTTGCACCTTGGCTGCGGGTTGCAGATCTACCCAACCAATCCCAGCCACCTCATCCACCCCTTAGGACCTCCACAGGTGCGGCAGAGGATGGCGGAGGCAGGGCACCAGTCGGTGGTGCCCCTCGGGCCTTGGAGGTGGGAGGAGAACCCCCCCGAGCAGCTACGGTCGATGGTAGCTAGGTCTCGCGAGGTTGAAGACGACCAAATTGACTTTGGACGAAATTGTCCCTCCATGTTGTTCATGACTGTACGCTTAAGTGAGGGCAATAACATCATTTCATTTAGTTTTCCAAAGTAAATGATGTTGCATGGAAGGGGCGACGTGGCGGCCTGCCATTGGTCCACGTAAGTTATTATTGCAAAAATCATATATTTTTATTGGTAGCTCGGATTGATACATGTAAAATATGAATTTTGCTCAGAAAAATGTGAGGAATCCATTAAAAATGGTTTTATAGTCTAATTCCTCTTACAATTCGAAAAGTAGTGGAAGCTATCAACTTAAATGCTTTAATGATTAAGAAACCCTAAATTGAGATGATAAATGTACTTATGAAGGGTTTTATGGATTATTAGAGTTCATATTAGCCTGTTAATTATAAAAAGGTACATTAAGAACATAAAGGATGAACTTTGCAAGTAATTGGTTTAATTTAGAATTCCATGTGCATAAACGAGCTTTAATGGGCCTTGAAACCCTAATGTTAGTCATTATGACTCTTAATGGCTTTAATTGTTCAAATTCATGAATAAGCTGAGATATGATAGTTCAAAGCTATTTTAAGTATAAAAGTTCCTAATTGTGGATAAATACCCTTAATATGGTAATTAGGGTTTTCTAATGGATAAAGGTGGAATTAATGAAAACAGAGTTCATATGTGAATTAGATCATAATGAACTATGAGTTGTTAATCCGGAAGGAACCAAAGATGATAATTAGGCCTAATGATCTTGTCATAAATAAAAAGGATAAAAATGGTAGTTGTAATGCAAAAGAGGCATAATAGACTTAATGGACAGTTAATTGTGCCCTTATTCTGAAATTAAGGTAATATGTTGTTAAAAGGTAACCTTAATATCTTTCATGAAGAATACATGAGATAATTAGGGTTTGTGAGTAATTGTATAAAATTAGGGTTTAAAAATGTATAAATGAAGAGAAACCCTAATTGCAATGGAAACCCTAAAAGTGGACTAGAAACCCTAGGAAGTGAGCTAGGTTTAATAGATCTTGATGGCATGATCAATGATAGGAAATTGTATGCATATTTCAGGATCTCTTTGTGTGCTTGCTTGCCTATTGGATTTCTTACATTGATTGGATTAATTCTGTCTCAAATCATCTTGACAGGTATGTGGTTAATTATGGTTAATCGCATTAGTTTCCCGAAGAGTTTACCAGATGATTCATCGCTTTGAATGCAGCTTATCAGTTTGGATGTTCATACTTGCAAATCATAAAGTCGCTATAATTATCACAATAATAATAGAAGTGTGTATTCTCGCACCTACATGCCACCCTGATGGATGATGCAAAAAGGTCAAGACCAGGAGGGAAGACCAATGGGAACCATGAGAGGTGACCCCAAACACCAAGCTCAGGAATGAGAAGGTGGTCTATGTTGCATGACTAATGGGCACCATGAGAGGTGACCCCAGGAACCAAGCTCAGGATTGAGAAGGTGGCCTTAAGTTAATGGAAAAAGAGAAACCCTAGAGGGGGTATTCTAGGGTTAGGGCAAAAGCGGTGGAGAATGACACATTGAAAACGTAAATTGGCTTGTTAATTACCTTGATTGTGATAATTAGATTGTTAGCCATATCTGCAAAAATTTTGGTTGTCACCACATACCGACATATTTCAATATGCTGACTGACATTTTGTTTGTCGGCATTTTGGGTGCCAGATTGAAAAGGACAAACAGTAAAGTGGCATATGTGGAATTAAATAAGAATTAAAGTACAAAGGAGGATTAGTTAGAACAGAGTCCAGATGTGGATAAAAGTTAGATATCTGAGTTAAAAAAAAGATATGCAAAGTTTTATTTTATTCCACCTTTCAGTTTAGTTGGTAGAATTTCATAATTACTATTAATTATTTGTTGAACCTTTGATCCTGTTAATTGGGATAATGACTCTGACCTTTGGGTCTCCCTTAATTGGGGGTTACTGGGAGGCAGGGTCGTTACATTTGGTATTAGAGCATAGGTTCCTCATTTAATCTTTAATAATTATTAAATTTTACAAACTCTGTAGAACCCAAGGGAGTTATTAGTGGATTTTCTTAAAGACAGAGGTGTCTAGAAAAGGATCACGTCTGGGGGCTTGCAAGATTTTCCTCCGCACCGCTAGTCGGAATACGAGGACTCCCAGATTAGTGTGACTGCCTGGCCAATGTCTCAGGATTTGACTCGAAATAAGATACCTTTAGGACTCTCTCATATTGTTCATCTCTTCTCAACTCAAATGCTGTTAAGGACCTTAAGGATTAGGGTTTTCTCTCTTTTCCTCACCCTCTTGAGGTATGGGTAAGGTTGATAAGGTTTAAGGAATCCTCCACCCAAGAAATGAGAAGCATGTAAATAAGATGTCATGGACATAAGCTTAATAGTTTAAGCGTAAACTAAATAATAGATACATGCTTAGGTCGTATGACATATGTTGTCATGCCATCAAGAGAGACCTGAGGCTAGACCTCCTTGTAAGGAAGATGAGTGGAGAAAGTTAATCTTGGAGGTAGAGATCTCCACTATAAGTAGAGACCTGACGCATCCTCTGAGGATGATGCTAACCCTAACCCTAAGTGATGGTTAGAGAGAGAGATGGCATGATGAGTTAGATGTCATGATAGACCAGGTGTGTGGACATGCTTTTGGATGCCCATGACGTTTTGAGCCATGTGAGGTTGGATGACTTAGTACCTTTAGCGACCCAACCCTAGGAAGGGTCGTGCATGATAGAGTGAAAGATAGCTCCTTCAATGATGAGGTTAGTGAAGAACCTCTAGAAACCCTATGGGATTATGCAAGTAGGGCATAACATGCACCCAGAGTACGTCAGTAGTGTGGGCAGTAGGTTGAAACCCTGGCCAGAAGAGTATGTTGGATAAGCTTATGAGATAAGCAAGAAGAGTTTTGGATAATCTTGAGCGAACATCAGTTTGAACAGAGGCTTCATACATGTAGGGGTATGCTTGTGAGCTCGATCCTTCATGGAGAAAAAACCTCTAGTAGTAAGGTTGGTCATAGGGTTAGCTCTAGAGAGAGAGAGAAGGACCTAAGCAAGAAGGTTGGAAGCTTAGACTCTAAGATATGAGGAACAATGGGAGTTGAGGATGATGCGACCTAAGTGGATGGTTGTGGTTGCCTCATGCATGATCCCTGGAGGCTGATGATACCTTAGTTGCCTTTAGAGGAACCAAACCCTAGAGAGAGGATGAGGCTGCTGGTACCTATGAGCCTATGGTTTCTATGTTCACCTTCTAGGGTTAGGAAGAAGAGTTCCTTAGACCCTGAAGAGGTTTCGTAACAAGTTGTGAAGCCTTACACCTAGATGGTTGTCCTTGAGAAGAACTTAACTCTAAGGTGTATCTTGATTAAAAGGATAATAGAAGTGCATGCCATACCTTATACATGCTTGGTTTGTGGTGGAAAGGCTGAGCATGCAGTTGGACATCTTTTGCAGAAAAGTGAACCTAGGGTTCCTAGACCTAAGAGGGGAAGTGGTGCACTTGATGCTCATGATGCGATTTGAGTTTCTACATATTTGAGCACGACACTCCTCATGGTGAGAGGAAAGGGAAACCCCTTAAGTCTAAGGTATGTTTGATGAACCCCTCACAACTAAGTTGGTGACATGGGAAGGAATGACCTTGGTCCAATGTTGAGGAATGAGAACAATTATGACCTAGCATGGTTTAGTAGGTGGTCCGCTTGTACCTTAGTATCTTGCTAGGGCTAAGCATGCTCATGTGGGTGTAAACCCTAGACATAAGGATGTTTGTGACCTTTGTTATCAGGGTGTAGTTTCCTCCCATCCTGGGAGAGGGACCCTTTAGCAGGGTGTATACCAGTTTGTTGGTTTTGAGATAACCTAAAGAGGTCTCATAGGATCTTGAGAAGCTAAGTGAAAAGTACATAGTAAGAGAATGAACCTGTAGACCCATAGATAACCATCTCTAAGTACATGTGGGTGTGTTACCATGGAGGTAACTGGTATGGGGCCTGACCAAGGTAGGCAGGTTGCCATGACCCCTATGAAAGGATGAAAGTCAACCCAAGAATGTAGAGAGAGATGATGAAGGCTTGGGGTAAGGTTCTAAGTTGGACATGTACTATGTGAGAATCCTAAGTCTATCCTAGGGTCAGGTAGGGATAAGACCGATGGAAGTACGAGTTGCCTAATTCCCTAGTTGCACATGACCATAGGGTTAGGAGGTTACAACTATCATTGTCTGAGGGACATGGGTTAGGAGATTGATCACCTTCATGAACTCATGGGACCCAAAGGGCAGATGAGTAGGACTCTCTCTAGATGCATAAGGGAAGAGGGATGACCCTAAAAGTGCCGACACCCTACAGACCTAGAGGAGATGACCAAGGATTATGTGGTAATCTAAGTAGGTTCGAGACCAATTTTCCATGGAAGTAACTTTGATATCAAGATGATCGTGATGTAGAGACATATGTTGCACGTTTCAACTTAGATTTGAAGGTGTACTGGCAAGGTGGGATGTACCATTTCTACTCTTGGAATGGGAAGAACTTTGTATTTGGACTGCAACCAAATGCTTATTTCCTCTTGTTATGGGAGTGAGAGATAGGACAATATGCATGCCATACACCAAGGATAAAAGATGATGTGAGTTGGAACGTTGCTAGGAGGACAGATATGGTAACATACCCTTGTGGAGTGAACGATACATGGATGGTTTACAAACACTAAGAGAGTTAAGGTAGTCATCTTGTGAGGATGTTTTTATTAGGAGCTATGTGGAATTTGCAAGTTATACAAGGTTGATTTTGATAACCAAAAAGATGAGCTCTAAGTTTTCTTGTACAAGATAGACCTAAAGTCCGAGATGAGATGATAAGTGGAATACATGGAGGTGTATGTCTTCAACAATACCTAATACATAAGGATGTGAAGTGGTAATGGGTGCTCTTGTTGAGAGGCAACTATCTAGTTTAGCTAGAGGCTAGAAGAGGTTGTTAAGATAGCCCTAAGTTGAAAAAGGAGATATGCTTGGCTAACACTCATGTGTAACGAGATCTGTTAATCAAGTTAGTGGTTGTTTGGTTAGCCTAGGCCTTAGTGCAATAAAAGGATGGTTGTGGAATCTCAGATGCACTTCTCTGGAAAAGAAGGTGATGAAACCCCAACTAGAGTGGTTTAGGGTTTCCGAGGATTTAATCTTGATAAATAATGACATACAGGAGATCATGATTTTAAGATCACCATACACCATGGTACTGCTAAGATAATAAGTGGTAGCAGTACTTTGATGCCTAAGATGAAAAGTGTACAAAGATGCATGTGGCTTGTCGCCATGCAATCCAGAAGGTGAAGGACAAACACTAGTAACCCAATAAGTTAATAAAGAGGATAAAGAGTCCCCAAGAGGGAATGGGAGTTCATCACTATGGATATTGTGGTAAGTCTTCCCTAGACCAAGGAAGGTTAAGATGTAATATGGGTTATGGTAGATCGCCTTACCTAGATGACATGAGAAATAAAGAATGCTGTCAAGAGATGGATCTAGTTGAACTACATATGAGAGAGATGGTTCAACTACACCATGATGCGAGTTCAAAAGTTCTTGAGTATAACCTAAAGATTCACTTCCATGCGGTGGAAGTAGATACATGAAGAACTCGATATTAGTATAGTTTATCACCCCTAACTAATAGGATGATCCAGACTAGAGGGTCTGATGAGAGCATGTGTGCTCATTCATGGTGATACATAGAGACAGTTCTTGTCCTATGTAAGATGTGATGATAACCACCATAGCTAGTATCGGGATGTAAAGAAGCTCTATAAGGGAGGTTGTGTCGGTCACCACTTCATTAAGATGATGTTACTGAAGGGACCTCACGAAGGTCAAGAAAGAACCACAATGTGTGTAGATGAAGTCACTTTGATCGTGCAATGGCTAAAAGAGAGCCCAGGGGCGACATGAGTCGTGAGCTGATGCAAAGCAGACTGACATGCAGTTCACTGTGGGAGAGTATGTGATGTGAAAATCTGATCCCTCTAAGCTACAGCTGAGAAAGCTGAGTCCCCGATATATGGATCCATTTGAGATGGATTGGTGGAGATGGTTGTGTTTATCCTTACCCCTCAGGATAAAATGATGTATAATGTGTTCCATGAGTCCGATCTAGAGCACTATGTGAGGTACCCAAGCCATGTGCTGAGCCATGAACCTATTCAGCTTTATGAGAGGCTGAAATATCCTGAGTCACCTATGAGGGTACGAGACACCATGGTGAGAAAGAACTCAT
Source organism: Alisma plantago-aquatica (assembly GCA_963693085.1). Classification (NCBI taxonomy): domain Eukaryota; kingdom Viridiplantae; phylum Streptophyta; class Magnoliopsida; order Alismatales; family Alismataceae; genus Alisma; species Alisma plantago-aquatica. The sequence goes on along the minus strand of OY856414.1, from coordinate 861,870,993 downwards.
ATGGAAGAATATGATATGATGAAGATTCTTGGGAAGCACCATGGAAAGGGTGAGGCCACATGGGAGCCATGATGGACATAATAAAGGCTTATCCTGTTTGTTTGTGTGCTTGGTGGAATTTTGAGGACAAAATTCCTATAAGCGAGGAAGGATGTTACAAGCCCAATTTTTGGGTTCTTTTGGTGAGAAATTTAATTTCTCCTATTAAATATATTTGAAAAAATAATGATATAATTTGTTTTGAATAAATGTATTTCGTTTAAAATAGCCTTGTTGGTTGTTTTGTGGGCTTTATTGGCTATTGGGTCCAATAACAAGGATAAGACAAAAGAAACTCTATTATTAATAAGAAATAGAGAGAAGAAAGATGTAGAAACCTCTAGAAGGAAAAAGAATATAATCCAAAGTTGGATTTCGTGCCTCTTGGGTTCCTTGCGTTCCAAGGAGTCTAAAGTTGCAAAGATAATGCAACAAGGAAAGAAAATATCAATTAAATATTTCTTTATTAAGAAAGAAATTGAAAACAATGATAAAATGTGAAAAATAAGTGGAAAGAGGTATAACTGAGTTATCCTTGGTGGATTTTCGTATCCATGAGGTTTCGAATATTAGAAGGAATTCCAATAAGGAAAATAAAAAGATAGATAAAGAGAAATCCTCAAAATAGATATTTTAATCAAGAAATAAAAAGGATAATAAGAAATAATGGATATAGATACATCTAGAAGGATAATGCGTATCCACTAAAAAGAATTTCAAAATATTAGAGTTTATTGGGGTCCAAGGAGCCCCAATGGAGAGAAAGAAAGAGAAAATACCAATAATACAAAATAAGAGGATAATGTGATACATAATTGATGGATTTTGTGGCATTGTTAAAAAGGACAAATAATGATATAATTTGTTTTGAATAAATGTATTTCGTTTAAAATAGCCTTGTTGGTTGTTTTGTGGGATTTATTGGCTATTGGGTCCAATAACAAGGATAAGACAAAAGAAACTCCATTATTAATAAGAAATGGAGAAAAGAAAGATGTAGAAACATCTAGAAGGAAAAAGAATATAACCCAAAGTTGGATGTTGTGCCTCTTGGGTTCCTTGGGTTCCAAGGAGTCTAAAGTTGCAAAGATAATGCAACAAGGAAAGAAAATATCAATTAAATATTTCTTTATTAAGAAAGAAATTGAAAACAATGATAAAATGTGGAAAATAAGTGGAAAGAGATATAATTAAGTTATCCTTGGTGGATTTTCGTACCCATGAGGTTTCTAATATTAGAAGGAATTCCAATAAGGAAAATAAAAATAGAGATAAACAGAAATCCTCAAAAATAGATATTTTAATCAAGAAATAAAAAGGATAATAAGAAATAATGGATATAGATGCATCTAGAAGGATAATGAGTATCCACTAAAAAGAATATCAAAATATTAGAGTTTATTGGAGTCCAAGGAGCCCCAATGGAGAGAAAGAAAGAGAAAATACCAATAATACAAAATAAGAGGATAATGTGATACATAATTGATGTATTTTGTGGCATTGTTAAAAAGGAGGTATTTTCTACTAAAAGAAAATATAAATTTCGTGCCAATGAATTAAAAGGCAAGTACCAAGAGAATCAAAGAGGTAATTTTCGAATTCCTAAATATCCAAAGAATATAGCTATCTAAGAAGATAATGAGGAGAAAGAAGATTTCTTTCTAGTTAAGGAATATGATTTCCTTTTTGGAAAGGGACTTGTTTCCTCTTAGATAAACATCTTGGGGCATGGATACCCTCCCCTATATAAGGGGTAGAGCCTTTGGCTCGAGTTTGAGAGAATCCCACACAACCCTCTCTCTTCTTCTTATGCAAACCCTAACCAAGAGGGTAGAGAAACCCTGGTGCAAATGAAGGGCCATGGAGTGGTCTGGATGGTGGCCTGATGTTCCCACAACGACCGAGGTTAATTAACAATCATCCCTGGACTCTCGTGTAAGAGCTACACCAGCAGGAGGGCTGCACCTTGGCTGCGGGTTGTAGATCTACCCAGCCAATCCCAGCTGCCTCGACCACCCCTTAGGACCTCCGCGGGTGCGGCGGAGGATGGCGGAGGTAGGGCGCCGGTCGGCGGTGCCCCCGGGCCTTAGAGGTGGGAGGAGAACCCCCCACCCCCCGAGCAGCTACGGTTGACGGTAGCTAGGTCTCGCGAGGTTGAAGACGACCAAATCGACTTTGGAAGAAATTGTCCCTCTGTGCAATTTAGGACTGGATGCTTAAGTGAGGGCAATAACGTCATTTGATTATGTTTTCCAAAGTAAACGATGTTGCATAGAAGGGGCGACGTGGCAGCCTACCATTGGTCCACGTAAGTTATTATTGCAAAAATCATATCTTTCTATTGGTAGCTCGGATCGATACATGTAAAATATGAATTTTGCTAAGAAAAATGCGAGGAATCCATTAAAAATGGTTTATAGTGTAATTCCTCTTGCAATTCCAAAAAGCAGTGGAAGCTATCAACTTAAATGCTTTAATGATTAAGAAACCCTAAATTGAGATGATTAATGTACTTAAGAAGGGTTTTATGGATGATTAGAGTTGATATTAGTGTGTTGATTATAAAAAGGTACATTAAGAAAAAAAAGGATGAACTTTGCACGTAATTGGTTTAATTTAGAATTCCATGTGCATAAACGAGCTTTAATGGGCCTTGAAACCCTAATGTCAGTCATTGTGACTCTTAATGGCTTTAATTGTTCAAATTCATGAATAAGATGAGATATGATAATTCAAACTATTTTAAGTATAAAAGTTCCTAATTGTGGATAAATACCCTTAATATGGTAATTAGGGTTTTCTAATGGATGAAGGTGGAATTAATGAAAAATAGAGTTCATATGTGAATTAGATCATAATGAACTATGAGTTGTTAATCCAGAAGGAACCAAAGATGATAATTAGGCCTAATGATCTTGTCATAAATTAAAAGGATAAAAATGGTAGTTGTAATGCAAAAGAGGCATAATAGACTTAATGGACAGTAAATTGTGCTCTTAATATGAAATTAAGGTAATATGTTGTTAAAAGGTAACCTTAATATCTTTCGTGAAGAATAGATGAGATAATTAGGGTTTGTGAGTAATTGTATAAAATTAGGGTTTTAAAAAAATGTATAAATGAAGAGAAACCCTAATTGCAATGGAAACCCTAAAAGTGGAATAGAAACCCTAAGAAGTGAACTAGGTTTAATAGATCTTGATGGCATGATCAATGATAGGAAATTGTATGCATATTTCATGATCTCTTTGCGTGCTTGCTTGCCTATTGGATTTCTTGCATTGATTGAATTAATTCTGTCTCAAATCAACCTAACAGGTATGTGGTTAGTTATTGTTAATCACATTAGTTTCCCGAAGAGTTTCCCGGATGATTCATCACTTTGAATGCAACTTATCAGTTTGGATGTTCATACTTGCAAATCATAAAGTCACTATGATTATCACAATAATAATAGAAGTGTGTATTCTCGCACCTACATGCCACCCTGATGGATGATGCAAAAAGGTCAAGCCCAGGAGGGAAGACTAATGGGCACCATGAGAGGTGACCCCAGACACCAAGCTCGAGAATGAGAAGGTGGTCTATGTTGCATGACTAATGGGCACCATGAGATGTGACCCCAGGCACCAAGCTTGGGATTGAGAAGGTGGCCTTAAGTCAATGGAAAATGAGAAACCCTAGAGAGGGTATTCCAGGGTTAGGGCAAAAGCGGTGGAGAATGACACATTGAAAACATAAATTGGCTTGTTAATTACCTTGATTGTGATAATTGGATTGTTAGCCATATCTATAAAAATTTTGGTTGTCCCCACATACCGACATATTTTGATATGCTGACTGACATTTTGTTTGTCGGCATTTTAGGTGCCAGATTGAAAAGGACAAATAGTAAAGTGGCATATGTGGAATTAAATAAGAATTAAAGTATAAAGGAGGATTAGTTAGAACAGAGTCCAGATATGGATAGAAGTTAGATATCTGAGTTTTTTTAAAAAAAGGTATGCAAAGTTTTATTTTATTCCAGCTTTCAATTTAGTTGGTAGAATTTCATAATTACTATTGATTATTTTTTGAACCTTTGATCCTGTTAATTGGGATACCGACTCTAATCTTTGGGTCTCCTTTAATTGGGGGTTACAGGGAGGCGGGCTCGTTACGCTCTAAGTTTAGCCTTTCATGTGCTATAATAAGATCTCCACCCACATATGCTAAGATATGTGGAAGTCTTATCGTAGTACAGTTAAGGGTCGAATACACAAGACAATGGTCTTGTTAAGAGTTTAACAAGATGGAAAATGTAATAATTCTACTTATCTACTTAAAAGTTGATATTTAGATTGAAGAGTTGATTTGATGATTAAACTAAAGTGTAAGGCAAAGTAGATGGCAGGAAAGTAAATTTAAGGTTGAAAACAATATTTTGGAGACCACTAGGATGTGATCGAGTTTCACCACCACTACACATGAATCAAAACATACATCATAAAAACATGACTTGCAAAGAAGAGAGTCAAAACAGTCAGTATCTTTGTAGACTTAGCTTCCTTTCAGATAACTAACTATGAGAAATGTGGAAGCGTTGCAACGCCAGCCACCCCCAAACGAGTGGTCAATTACTTTACATCACTCCCCTCGCAAAGTGTGTTCCTCGACCTTTCAAGGTTGTACTTTCATACGTCAACTGATTCCATTTCATAGCATGAAAGTACAACGATGGAGGTGAGTTTACTCCACTCCTTGAGAAACGCTCCTAGATACTGAACCAAATGTATGGTGACTACATACATCTGGAACCAACAAGCAGTCGATATTTGAATCTAGAAGTACAAACATATACAATTCACACTAATAGATAATAGATAACATAAGTTGGTGATCAAGCAACTAGCATTCATTAAACGATTGATGTTGAACTGAAAAGATAGTATTTTTCTATTGCAAACTCATGAATTACAATGTATGAAATGAAGACATGGGTAGAGGGGCTACTCCCCGCACCCTAGTGTATGGGACTACACACTCATGGCAAGAATAAAGAAGGAGGCATGAAGAGAGAAAGAAAGCATCATCTCCACATAGGAGGGAGGAAGGTCGACCCCTTGGAGTAGAGAGCAACTATCTTCACACCACGTGGTTGCCTTGATGAAGAATCCTTCACTTCCCACCTTCTATGTCAATGAGAGAGGAAGTAGCTTGAGGATGGAATGTGGATCTTAGACCGGCATCCTTGGGGTGAAGGATGAAGGATGAACAACTCTGGAGTGATTGGGGCAGCCTCTGGACGTCCAAGAATATGATGCCAAATGAGGACTCCTTTGGTCCTATTTATAGGCTTCCAAGGAATCCCAAATGGTCTTGGGACCATTTGGACTCATTCGGGCTTGAGACCATTTGGACTCATTCGGTCTTGGGACCGTTTGGGTTCATACAGTCTTGAGACCATTTGGCTTCATGCAGTCTTGAGACCGTTTGACTTTTATTTGGTCTTGAGACTGTTTTGTCTTCATATGATCTTGGGACCGTTTGGCTTCATACGGTCTTGGGACCGTTTGGCTTTTATACGATCTTGGGACCATTTAACTTCATGCGGTCTTGGGACCGTTTGGCTTCCATTAGGTCTTGATATCGTTTGGCCTTCATTCGGTCTTGGGATCGTTTGGCCTTCATTCGTTCTTGGGACCGTTTGGGTTCATACGGTCTTGAGACCGTTTGGACTTCATTCAGTCTTGGGACCATTTGGGGCTTTTTGCAATTTTTTTGGGTTTTCTTGTAAGAAGAAAAAGGAGAAATGTCAGTCTATTGGTATATTTACAATAAAGTGGAAAGTTAAGGATTCTATCTAATTTATCTAAGAAAGAGTATGGAAAATTGAGAAAAACTAGTGAGATAACATCACAAAATGGGAGGTTATCATGCCCCTTAAAGATGGTCATACATGGGTCTATAGATCCTTGCTCATATTATGTGCTCTTACACTTACACTACTACACAAATGCTTTTTACAATGGGAGATAGACAATAGTTCTGATGATTGTGTTGTAGTTAGCATACTTATCACAACAAGCCCATTTTTGTGTTGTATATTGTATATTTTATACAACACAAGTCATTTACAACATGCCAAACCTGCTGTAGTATAGGGGGATACTACAACAACTGTTAAAGTATTGTAATAGGTTGTAGTATCACAACATATTCAAAACCGTTATAAAAGATGTTATTTACACAACATATTTTGACCCGTTGTAATAGTTACATGTTGTAATAGACCATCATTACACACCGCAGACTCACCCGTTGTAGTATGTATTAATTATACAACAGACCTTTACATATTGTATTTGGTACATGTTATAATAGACCACCATAATACAACATATTAAAACTCATTGTTATATCCCAACATGAGACAACAGACTCCAACATGTTGTTATATATTATAAGTACACAACATGTTGTAACTTGTTGTAATATCCACACATAAAACATCGTTGTAATAGACCTCCATTACACAACGTAAACTAAACCATTGTAATATACTATAATTACACAACATGATATCACCTGTTGTACTAGCTACATATTGTAAAAGACCATAGTTAAACAACATGTCATATTCACATAATTCTCTGAAGTTTTCAATTATTCACGTATAATATGCAAAAATTTTATTAGACGTATGGTACACATGAATTTCGTATTAAACCCATATTTTCCCTGAATTTTACAAATTATTCGTGTTTTATTCGTCATTCATGCATTTTCACATATTATCCCAAACAAAACAATTTATTTCTGTATTGTTTAAAAAAATACTTACTTAACATTGTTTCATGTTTTAATATTTTCTAAAGACTATTTCCCCTCAATCACTACTACAAAACTCAACAAGGCCGAAGGATTTTTCCTCAAGGACATAATCCCCGACAAGTGTATTAATTTTTCTGAAGGCTTATCCCTGACCCTTGTGATGCTATCCTTGATGAGTATATTAAATTTTCCCAAAGGCTTATCCTTGACCTTATGGAAATGTATCCCAGACTATTATTTAATTTACCCAAGGATTGCTCCTGACCCTCATTAACTTTTTTCCTAACCAATATTAACTATATTAAACCAACCATTATCTCTTTTACTTCCGTGAAGAGGATCCATTTGATTGTGGACATTTATCCTTTTCTTTTTAGATAATCATAATTGTTTAAATGGATCAGCCGTTGATTTTAAACAACAATTACAGTTTCCTTTTTTTGTACCTTGTTGAATCCTAATTCATTTAGACAGTGGATTACTTTCCAATACATGCCTCCCTTCTGTTCTGTATCTACCGCTCTAAAAATAAAACAACAAAGCCAAACCCTCGCTCTCGCTCCCGCTCCGGAAATAGAACGACGCCAAAGTCCCACCTCCAAAACCAGAACAAGCACTCTCTCTCCTTGTGCCGCTACAAGTCTTCTTTTGTCTGGTCTCCCGTTGTAATAACTACATGTTGTAATAGACCATAGTCACACAATACGCTATAATCCATTGTTATATGCCAAGATTATACAATAGACTCTGACTTGTTTTATATACCCGAAACCGAGCTAAACTCAATTTCTTATTAGAGAATTTTATCACGAACATGTAATCAAATAATTGTTTTTTCATATAAAATTATTGTCAAATATGGGTCCGAGTTCTTTTTGGGATTTAATTTTTTTAATATGGGTTGGTTTCAGTTTGAGAGGTCGATTGAACAAAATTTAATTTTATATGGTCATGAGAATGACAATTTTTTCACTCTGGGTAGATGTTTTGACCCGGAACCGACCACCCAATATTATATCACACGAAATATAATCATGAACATCTAATCAGAGATTTTTTTTATATTCATTGTCAAATCTGGCTCCGATTTTTCTTTCGAATCTAATGTTTTCAATCTGGGTCGTTCTCAATTGAGACACCATTCGAACAATTAAAATCTAGTTTTGCATTTGGGTCTGACACTGACAATTGAACTCTCTAACTGGGCCATGTTTTGTCCCGAAACTGACTGACTCGAAACCAATTTTTAACACCCTGTGTGATATTATAACAGAGTAACTAATCAACCTCTATATTTACATGTTATACATATGTATCTACTATTTTACATACAAAATAGCCTTTGAATTATTTTGCTAAAAAAAATTCAATTTTAGATTGGGTCCGAGATTGACTGGGCCGGTTCATTTTTTACCCGGAACTAACAATTATTTAACACCCTTATGTGATATTATTGTAGAATAATTATTAACCTACATGAATCATATACATTGCATATATGTACATGTACATGTATAATACATGTATAGATCTAATTAATAAATAGGTGTCAGATAATGGTAAAACAATTCAACACCCGTGCTTCCTCTTTTCCTCCGTGCGTTCGTTTCCCCCAAAATTCACTCCTTCCTACGATCAGCAGTTTCCACCGCAAACTGCCCGCCGTCCTAGAGCGCCGTAGAGCTCACCGCTACCTTAGAAAGACCGGCGACGACTGCCTTCACATCGCCGCCATCCCAGAGCGTCCGTACTACTTCTCCGGAAAGCGCTACCTTGGAGAGACGGACGACGACTCGACTCCGCTGCCCTGGAGAGACCACCGACAACGCCTCCTTATTCACTAGAAAGTGCCGCTGTCCTATGCAATTTCTTCGCCAGAAAGCGTTTTGCACCCACCTCTACTTTGAGCTCCCTTCAATCCAAGGTAACCTCTTCTTACACGGAAAGGACTCATAGCCCTCGGTAAATTAAGTAAAGAGCCAATCAATATCCATGTAGTAAGATACATCCATAAGTAGAGCTATATGCTTTGAGAATCTACATTCGAGTTTCGTCTTGATCTCCATTTCTATCTTACTGCTCAATGAAGCAAAAACTATCTTAGGGCTCGTTTGGTTGAGCCGAAAACCAAGTCGTGTACTTGCAACCAACAAGTTTTTGAAAAAAAATTGTTTGGTTCCACGACGTTGTAGCCCACAATGCGGAAATCAACTACTCGGCCATCTTCTTATGACGTAGAAAAGTGTGCAAAACAACCGCGTCCGGTTTGGGCGCGGTTTGTTTCCACAACCCATCAGCGGTGCAGCAGAATTCCAGTGATATGTTCTGCCTGTTAGGCCACCAACATGTTTACTACATTCCCATACAAAGCTACAACAAATACACACCCGATGACTCTAATCTGGTGAACATATTACTGCTAATGGAATCTTTTCATATATCTATGCCAATTTCATTATCAATCTACACTGTACCAGACGGCAGAAAATAAACAAGCTGAGTTTTAATTCGGTCCAATCCAATGAAAATGTTACAGTTTCAACTAATGCCTTTTGATTTCCTGTTTTGAAATTCGACTTGTGAATTGATTTTACTCCCAACCAGACGTGCCCTTAGCTTCATTCATGGGGCTGAATATTTACGAGATATATTATCACTCATGCATATCCATGAAGAATTCACATCAATCATTACTAATAAGACATGAAAAAGACAATAAGGTAATGGATGTATGAACTTTATCTTAGCCGACATCAGCTGATAAAGAGTGTAAGAAAATTAAGTCATTTGGTTCCTAACAAGTTAAGTAGATAGACAATGCTCCTCATATGATACAAATTATAGTACTTCTCATATGGGTCAATACTTAGGAAAGTATGAAGTAGAGACTAAGGGTAAAACTATAAGCACATGGGTATGCTTATCTTACTAGGCAAGGGTTAGAATGTCGTTATGTAGTCAATATTCAAGTAAACTAAAGAAGCTAGAAGATATTTGACTTTTTGTTAAGGATAACAAATAAAGCAATCATTTTTTTTCTAAGGGAACGCACATGCTAGTTGATTATAGACCCATTGTTTATCCCTTTTATACAGAACAAGCACAAGGTATAAGGCATATTGATATTCATCTACAACCAACACACTACTTGATTTGAAACTAAACTGAAAAAAAGCCACACAAAATTTATAAGCAGAGATATGATATAAGTTAACTAATTGTAGAGATATTGATAGAACACAAGGTTCAAGATTTGTAAGGTAAAATGCAGAAAATATAATTAATATTGCAAGCTAACAAAAAACAATTAATAATATACTATCCTATGTGGTGGCCCAACTGTCTCAGCAAATCAAGTTCAAAATATGTGTCCCATCCTTTCCTAAGATTAGGGGAAGAGTTATGTCTTCACCATGATTTTTCTAGCTCACCAATTAATGCTCCATCCCTTTCTCCCAACCCACACTATGTCCAAAAATTACTAATCCAAGTAATATGTGTTTCCTTGACCACGTTGGAGGATATGGTAGTTCATACGTTTTGGTTTGCAGTATATTACAAATTTAAACTGTTATAGAATTGAAAATTTTTGCAATATACTACCATACAGACATGAAGCCCAATAAATATTTGCAATATTCATTCGTTTTGGTTTTATGAGCATCTTAACATGGAGCCAACATTATGATCATTGAATTTCCTTACAGTGACACAACTCTACCAACTGAACTGAATGTAAGATAGGTTGCAAATATATATGTAGATACAAGATTGTTAACAAACTACCTTGTTTTTATCTAGTTATTCTTTTATATGTTGAACACAAACTCATGTATAATATTTCAATGGTTGAAATATTGGTGTGACTATGTCCATCCATGAGGCTCCCAACCAAAAGGATGGTCTGACAGACTCTAATATATAACATAAACCAAAAACATGGTATTCAATTCTTGGTTTATGTGATAAGACTTAATAAATAAGTTTTATTGATGGATGAAATGATACAAATATTCAAAAGAATGTGAAAATCAATTGACCTTTGTCTATCATATTCAAAGCTTTTAGCAGACGAATTTATAACCATGAATGCAATGAGGTCGATTAGCGAACAAACATAGGTGAATGGATTCCTAGAATACAGAAAAGTTAAAATTTAGGAGAGGCACCTTCTCCATTAGCATCTAATGTCCACAGACCTTGTGAAACCACATGCCAATATTCTCAAAATCAGAGCATATCAGAATACTGATAGTCTCAATGATTTTTAGGAGCTTGTATCCTTTAACACCAATAAAAGATGAAATATTGAACTGAATGCAGACAAAGTTAACCTGATCATATTCAATGATTGATATAGAGAATAAATATCATACAATGGATATAATTATAAATACCACCTTAATAGTGCAAGGATGGTTTTGTAACCCGCCCTTAGGTTTATGAGCTTTAAAAGATTAGATAGTAGATTACGTACATGGAATACTAATGCTAGTCCTTTTTCTAAATCCATAGTCCTTCATTTAACACAACAAACATTATAGAAACTAAAAATATTGTTAATCTTACCTGAGAGCTCAAATTCAGACATGGAATGTGGTACATAATAGTTAAAATGAGATATATAAACTGGAACATCCAATGTTAACCATTTTTCACAAAAAGTACATGAGATTTGATCAATTCTAGACCAAACAAAAATATGAGAGGAAGATAAAACAATAGATTGATGGTCATACCTATGAGCACCAATGAAAATCCTATGGAATGCATCCCTCTTCAATCATAATTGTTGGCTCAATATGAGCCCAACAAGGAGATCAGCCATGATTGCAGTTAGGCCAATCGATATACAAGTGTTTTGTAGCCTCATTTATTACAGTGATCCTGCTGATTTTTCTCGTTTTCTCTATGTGGAAAATCTACCTAATAGTATGTGAATGATGTGTACAAAGACTCCAAACACAAATAACTAAAATACTCTAAGAGTAATAACTAGTAATAAAATGAATGCACAGCCTTGACCATAGCAAAACATGCTCTATTTTAAAAAAGAAATAGCAGAACATGCTCTCATCCAAGGTGTAGAATAACTTTCAACCCTAGTATCTCATGAATTATATGGTATCATTTATGGCCATCAATTATGTCATAAAGAAGGTTAGAAATAATACCAAGGGTGAGGCTGATCATGGACTTGACCTATCATCCGATGTCAGGGAGATCATAACTTGTTATCTTTTACATCCCTTGATCTTTGAGAGAGGAAGCCCCAAAGAGGCAGGAACTGGCCACACGGTGGGCAGCAACTGATCCAGTGGCTAGATCTATCTGATTTGATTGGTTGAGTGAGAGAAGAGGAGTAGTTGTCCACATAGTGTGATCCAACCTTTGCTTGTGGGATCAAATCATAGGAGTTTGTCTCCCTCTCAAACAATCAATTCATGTTGTAATCGTTATCTATAGTGGTGTCATTTTTAGATAGCAGGGGGAAAGCAATAGGTTGGGGATCTTGGTACCATGAGGCCATGAGCTCGATGTTGATCTCGAATGCAAGTAGAGGGGCCCAGGGTGTGTAGACCATGATCAACCTCTATTTTGTGCATCATGGTCGATTCATTCTCCTTGTCCTTTGCCTCTTTTGATTCTAGGAAACTGCTAGAGTATACAAGATCTACACAAGACAGCTAACAAACAATTCATGCGATATACTACTCTATTTAGGAAAGGGAAATTGTTGTCTTTATGAACTATGCTGCAACACGTGTCAAAAATATTATGTTTCATAGAGATCCACTTCATTCTTGTCCAGACTTTCCAACCATGTCAATGCCACATGTCAATGACCTTAACTATTATGGTAGTATTAAGCTGGATCCACATTATGTAGGATCTTGATTGTGATTTGGTAAGTTCCAAATAATAGATAACCAGTTTTGATAATTCTAGATTGACTCAAACACTATGCAAGTAATGGGTATGGAAAGGAGTGAAAATGCATCGAAGAGGGCATTTTAAAGATTTGAAAAGTGCAAATGTATTGGAAAAAAGTAATAAGTTTCTAATATATCCTATTGAGTGGGTTGTGGAGGGCATATGATACACTAAATAGATTCAGAAAAAAATTAACATGTACAGTTTATGAGAAAGATTTGTGTATGGTATCCACCTTATCCTTTCTATTGGTTAAGAAAGATCAAAGTTGTATATCTTAATATGCATGGGGTTTATCACAAGTAACTTGCTAAGTTAGGTCGTTGCTGAGAGAACATCATTGGCATACAAGTTTGTGCTGGGTTCTTTTTATTTGCCTTCAACTCATCCAATGAGATAAGGGCTTGTACTTCATAAGCTTGTGACTAGTTCAATTCAATGGAGATAAATGATAGGCTAAATTTTAAAAGGGAATGGTAGGAGGGGCAGTTCAAACTTAACTCAACAAATAACTCACCAGGACTCAAAATTTTATAGCAGAAACCCAAACACAGAGCTTCAAAGACACTGAGGTAAGAACACATGAGCAACATGGGAGTAGTGAAGTATATTTAACAGATTTAGCTCACCATTAAATAACTTTCAACATCTTGTAAATTGAGTTGGAATTCACTTACATGCAACATACAACCATCCCTCGAGCATTCCTCCTAAAGGTGAAGTTTTTATAGACCACAGGCTCATTAGCATCAAATATGAAAGTACCTCAAATGTATTCTAGAGGTAACAAAATATTGATTGGAATTCATTAGCAATGCCACTAAAATAGTGTTCAGACTCTTTAAAGTTACTTCCTTAATGTGTAGTTTTTCATTAGTCATTTCAGCTGCCCTGCATCCTGCTTCACTAAGAAAAGGGGTAGGAGCCATTAACAGAATAATGTCAATAATGAAAATCTTGTTATGTTTGTAGGAAGTAACTCAAGTATGCATAGAAGGAAAGCGCATAATAGATTAATCTACTTAAAGATGCATCAGACATAAAAATAGACAAAATTATTTCTAAGCCAAGTAACTAACATCAAGGCTACTCAACCCTCACAACAATAAAGAGAAATCCTGCACACTAATGGGAACTAGAGTATTCTGTAAGGAGGCCCACTTGTAGAGAAAAGTTGATAACATTTAGCAAAATCTACCAACTTAGCAAACAAACCGATCTAGTTAATGAGAACTAGACGATTTTGTAAGGAGGACCACTTATTACACAAGCTTCTGTTTCATTTAAAGAAGACATGTTTTAGATGTTGTGGTCACTTTCTAATGGCCAACTTAAAAGAATTACAATTTCCTGTAACATTTTAGATTTAGTTTATCAATGATCATTTGAATCTTCATTTGAAAAGAGTCATAGAAACCTATCTGAGATCAAAACAACATCTGAAAAGAGTCATAGAAACCAATATGAGATCAGAACAGATTGAAACAATTTTGTAATTAAGATGCATAATGCCTATTCGAACTACCTATCCAGAACCAAATTACCTGCAATCAAATATCTTATGGACATCTCTCACAAAACCATTGATCCTAGGAAGAATCATTCCACATATTAACTAGAGGAACTAGGAACATTGCCATGTGTAGGCACAAAAACATAGCAGGCTATGGAGATGGAGAACTCTAACAATCTATGTCATATTTGTGTTTGTATGGGTCTGGTCACTGTGATAGGGGCACCGACCACTTGCATTGTTGATGAGATAATGTATGTGATCCCTGACATTCTAAAAGTTTATGACATTCATGTAATGGTACATATGAAGAACATAAAGTTTACTAGAAATAATACATAAAAAAACACTGATTCCTCAACATATATTCACAACAAAAAAATAAAATAAGAAATGTATGTCGATGAACATTGATTCAACTAGAAAGGATTAAATATTACCTACAACAGATAACAAGTTACTTATATTTTAGTTAGCTACCAGTCTGACAATAAATTTCCGGCAAAAGCTACTACGTTGGAAATCAAGATGGATGTTTCCTGCATAATAATTGTCCAACGAGAAATTGAATGGAACAAAAGAAATGATTGTAGGAAGTTGCCTCTAGAGAAGGATCATATGCATCATAAGTCAATAACCAAATTTTCCCTTGACCTCATATATCCATAGGTCACTTCAGTTCTCATTCTTTCAACAGAAGATAACCAAAGAAATTATAGTTGCTTATACATAATAAGTTTCAGTCTGCACCAATATTTTTAAGCGGTTGATACTGACTAAGACTCATACTGTGTTGTAAAGGAATAATCCAAGTGCATTAGTAGTACATAATCACAAGAAAATAAGTATTACAATAATAACAAATTAGTTTACCAGTCTAAAAAGTAACCCGTTGTTGGTGCTTTCAAATGTGTTTTATCTCAGGATGAATAACTAAGAAGCCATAATAGTATGATAGAATTCCAGAGTAGAGATAAAAAGAAACATCAGAAGTTAGAGATGAGAATATAAAAACAACATAATAGTATGACAAAATTCAAGTACCATATATTTATGGTTGAAATGTGCCAGGTTATCACTGATCATTGATTTCTATGTTATATAGAACTTGAAAATTTGGTAGGAAAGTAATAATTTGAAGGGAAGACTAAAAACTTAAGGGGGCGATTAGAAACTTGAAATAGCACAAGGTTAAGAAGCATAATATCAACTATGCCTTCCTAAAATTTTGCCCCATGCGCCATAACACAGATATGAATATCAGTCCATGTGTCTTGCTTGCAACTATGCCTTCCCTACAAGAACTATCCACATATTTGTACTCACCCCTTTTATCATTGTGCAGTAATGGATCGAAAGTGGATGTCTTCAAATCGCTTATCTGAAGAGTATGAAAAAGGAGTGGATGAATTTGTAAGGTGTGCAATTGAACATGCAGGAAATGATACTAGACTTCTTTGTCCTTGCATAAAGTGTGATTTTGGTAAGAGGATTAACAAAGACGCATTGCGTCATCACTTATTTCGAGATGACATTGATACGACTTACACGCGATGGATACATCATGGCGAGAGGGGAGATTTTCATATTGTAGATCAGAGTGAACAATTTGAGGGAGGCGAAGGAGACACATTGCAGGACATGGCTTAAAATGTAGAAGAAAAGATACGAGACTGTCCTAAAATGTTTGAAAGGTTAATGACAGACTCTGAAACACCATTATACAATGGCTGTGTCAAGTTCACCAAATTATCTACTATTTTAAAGTTATATCACCTGAAGGCGAGCAATGGTTGGTCTGATAAAAGTTTTACGACCTTGCTACATCTCTTGAAAGATATGCTTCCCGAGGATAATGTGCTTCCTCATCACACTTACGAGGCAAAGAAAGTGCTTTCATTCATGGGCCTTGATTATGAAAAGATACATGCATGCTCCAATGATTGTATTTTGTATCGAAATGATCATGCTTTGAAGGACAGTTGTCCAGTCTGTGGAGAACCACAATACAAGAAGGATGGCAGCCCTAGTAAGGTGTTGTGGTATTTACCAATAACACCGAGATTTAGGCGCTTGTTCAATAATGATGATGATGTGAAGAAGTTGGTTTGTCATGCTGAGGATAGAAAAAGATATGGTTTTCTTAGACACCCTGCAGATTCTCCGCAATGGATGACAATCGATAATATATTTCCAGAATTTGGTGGTAATCCTAGAAACTTAAGACTGGCACTTTCTGCAGATGGAATGAATCCCCATAATTCCAGAAGTCATAGTACATGGCCTGTAATTTTGGTTATATATAATATTGATCCAGATGTATGCATGAAATGCAAGTATATGCTTTTGACTTTGCTGATTTCAGGACCAAAGCAGCCTGGAAACGATATTGACGTTTACTTGGCTCCACTTGTTGAAGATTTAAAGATTCTGTGAGACAAGGGTGTTGAGTAGTATGATGAATGAAAAACCACTAGAGGGGGGGTGAATAGGGTTTTATGATTATTTTAATAATAGTTTAACTCAAACAACCAACCACAAGAATATTAGACAAGGGGACAAGGATTTAGAGTGGTTCCAACCTTAGAAAATACTAAGGCAGTCAATCCACTACCCGGTTGCTTACCCAACCGGGATTTTGAAAGAATCAAATTTTATTACCTCGCAAGGACTTTACATAAAATTACAATTCTTTCACCAAACCCTTCGAACAACCTTCACCTAGAAGTAGTTGCACCAACTTTGAAGCAACCTTCTTGAAGTAACTTCAAGCTCCCCCTTGAAGTAGCCTTCCTCTTGAAGTAGCTTCCCGTTGCAACAGCTTTCTTGAAGTAGTCCGAAGTCCACCTTCTCCACCGAGAAGAACCTTCTCCAATCCGCAGCCTCCAACCCTAGGAGTAGCAAGGAGAATACAAAGGATAAAAGGAACAAGATGGAAAAATAGAAATTACAATACCACTTTGCAGCTCAAGGCTTGATTTCCTATATCAAGCATTTTGATCTCCTAACCAATGTAAATAGAAGTGTAATTGTTGTGGATAGGAGATGCTAGCCTATAGGACACGAAATTTGAGCAAGGAGAAGAATAGCCAATGCAAGTGTTGCTCAATTTCTCAAAACAGATTGATAATTGTAAGTCTAAGCTCAAGTGTATCACAAATGTATATTGGTAAGTTTAGGTGTCCTAAGGCATGTCCTATTTATAGAAATGACCTACAAGTGCTTAAGGACGTTCTAGACACTTTCTAGGGGGTTCTTAGTGCTCAACTAGCCGTTATGTGTCCACTAATTGCATTTGCAACGGTTAGTTAATTGACCCTGAAAAGTGTAGACAGAACTTTTCTCGGTCGAAGATTTTTCGATCGAGAGTCCTTCTCAGTCGAAGATTTGTCGACCGAGGGACCTCCTGGAGCAAGTGTTTACAACGTTCATTTCCAACTCCCAAACACTTTGTCTGCTGGGTCTAACGGCTAGTAGGGTCTATTCTCGATCGAAGATTTTGTCGACCGAGAGTTTCTCAATCGAAGTTTTTGTCGACCGATATTTTCTCGATCGACGATTTGTCGACTGAGAATATTACTGACTCAATGTATTCATTTACTAAGTGTGTGTATCAATGTGCAATTGTGATACTATCTTCGGGAATGACCTATCTAAGTGTTGTGAGTGGATAGGGAAGATCTAAACGCTTTATTTACATGATATCTAATTACTTGTACATTATATACTTGTACAAGCATTTACATTTGATTACAATCATGAAAATAAAGCGATTTTATCAAATTGTTCTTCCAAGTCTTTGTTATCCACCACCTTATATGCTTGTTCCTGAAATACTCAAATAGCACGTTAAAACCACAAGAATGAAATGTTTGTCATCATCAAAACAAAGAGATTATAATAATGTCCAATTTAGCCGACAATCTCCCCCTTTTTGAAGATGACAAACATTTCCTAAATATAAAATAAGGAAATATAAATCATATGAGTTTCATACATGAAGTTTACCTTTTGTAGCCATTCTTGTTTTTGCAAGTGGGTGCTGGCCGAGATATTATGAAACTCATTTTATTTTATGTTTTTGATTTTATATTATTTCTCCCCCTTTGTCATTTCAAAAAGATATCCAAGATAATAATTTAGTATGACTTTTTATTTCTCCCCCTTAATTTTATGCTATGCTCCCCCTTAAAGAGATATTTAATTTAAAATCAAGGGATTAATGCAATCCAATTAATGTTAAATTTAGCCACAATTTAAGTTCATGGCATGTGTGTATTGATTTCTCACCCAATTTACAAGGAATGTTAAGCCCTGAAATGATGTGAGATTTTTTTAAGCTTATAGTAGAAAGTACCTCTAATCAAATGCAAGGGATGTTAAGCCCTGATTTGTTTAGAGAATTCCATTATATCACATTCATGAGATTTGTAGATTCCTTTATTTTCATAACCAAGATTAAAAATACTAAGGTCATAACAAGCTTCAAATGATGTTTACAGAGTTTTGTAAGCTTCTTAATCTTATAATCAAGATAGTTTGTGTGAGCTCCCCCTTAATCTTATAGTCAATATAATTTAAGGATTCTAAGGTCACAATCAATATTAGATCATAATAAGTTGACCTTTTATGAGATTTATGCACTAAAATTATGTTTTCAATATGTTAAACACATTTTGAATCAAGATACTAAGATTAAGTGCAGTAAAATGATGTACAAATAAGCATTTTGTCAAAGCTTATTTTAGGTCGCCCTTGACTATGACCATAGCGCCCCTTGGTCAAATTTAATTTCAACCGAGAGGCAAATTCTGCAGATTTCACATTTGAACATTCATATGTGAAGTATAATTTCTACAGGTAGCTTGATTAAATAAATATCAATTTGAAGCACATTAAGAGATACCTATTATGAAGACTTAATATGGGCATCATAGTGAAGTCTTTGACCTTGATTTTTCTGGAATGCATGTTTTACATTCATTGTGAATGATGTTTCATAAGCTTTGTTATGGGTACATAAATATCAAATCCCATTTCTTCTTGTATCCTTATTTTCAGATTTAATCATAAGATTCTTTAGAAACGTATATTTTGAAATCAAGATTAATATCTTAAAGTCAAGATTTTTTCTTTTGATTTCTTAGAACAAACAAATAGATAAAAACATTAATATTTTTGTTCTAAGAGACACCGTTTGGCTTGTCATAGCATCATCATTCATTTATAATGTGTTGAATCACAATGATCATCTATTTATGGTTTGTATTATTTTAGACAAACCAAGTAAAACTGAAACACAATGATCATGGTACAGTGATTTTGATAGAACAGTAGAAGCATATGATTATAATCATTTGTATCAAAACACATGATTCTTATAAGAATTACTTTAGGAAAACCATGTGGATAATGATAAAATAGTAATTTCTTTTGATTAAACTAATCATGATTTTCAGTTTTAAACTATTTAGAGGATAAACCAAAATAAGCTACATTTAGGTTCATAAGTTTTTAATTTTAAGATAAGCTATATAACTGATCATACCTAACAAACTTTTTCAATCAATGAATAGGGTTTGTTCAAGATAAGTCTTCATATGTCACTTTTGCAATATGTTTAAGGATTTTCATATTCATAATATTTATCAAAAAAATATTTTGTTTCAAGAATGGTCTTCAACATATATTCTTGTTTTGCATGTAAAATCAGTCATAATTGATAGCAAATAGATTACTTGAAGACATATTCAACATATTTATTGCAGACTTGACAACAGAAACCTGCTCGGTCGACCATTTCTCGACCGACAGTTCTCTCGGTCGACAGTTTCTCGACCGAGAAAGGTTCTGTATTGTTTCAGACCTGTTTTCAGAAATTGTTTACAAGTAAAAGCAAAAATATGAAAGTTAAAGCTCGATTTAGTTGAGATATTTAAATATCAAAGCAACATTTAGGTTAAATCTCAACTAATCATATACATTTTGAGAATCCAAACTAAAACAAGTAGTTTAAGATGTATATTTGGAAATTTTAATTTCTTGGATTAACTTGGTGTCCTATTATGTTAAGTTGAGATAGACATAGAGATATACAACTTAGAGTCTTTGGTCATATCTCAACTTAATTTTATCCATTTAGTTTGGGGGTTTTGGAACCCATACTAACTCAACATCCTTTTTCTTGTAGGGACATGAGAAAGAGTAATGTCCAAGACGCAAACAATAATGACAACATATGGAATCAACCTCATATTTCTTTCTATGATTTTGTTCTAGGTTGTTCTTGGGTACATATGTATGTTTGCCTTTAGGTACATACATAGATTGATTTTCTAGTTCTTGTGTCTTTCTCCAACTAGGTTTTTGATAAGATTTTCCTTTAGGGTTATAACCTAGTCCTCTCCTTCCAATTTGATGATAAGAATTATTTAAAATTTTATCAAGGGTATCATTGTTATTCAAACTACTAATCTTTTGTTGCAACTTGACAATCTCATCCATTCTCTTATTGATGTCTAGCTTTGCTTGATCTAGATTAGATAATAAGGAATCTCTTTCTTTCACAATAATATCATAATCTAGATGTGTACACAAAATAGGTTTTTTTTTAAGATCATTTACTTGAGTTTGCAAGTTTAACTTTTCTAGGGAAAGAAGATTGCAATTTTCTTCAACAGATTTCAGTTTCATATCATGATCTTCAATAACCTTTTTAAGATCCTCATTTTCAGATGTAAGAGCAAGAAGTTTAGCATGTAATTCATCATTTGCCTTATTAGATTTCTTTAATTTCTTCTTGCATTCAATATACTTATTATGTGTCTCTTCAAGACTAGCAATTAACTCTTCTTTAGGTAGATCAAAAAGACTTACCTCTTCTTCTTCTTCTTCTTCTTCACTTATTGTAGCAATTAGACATTCTTTATGCACTTCTTCCTTCATTGACCTCCATGGGCAGCTAGGTGTTATGTGGCTTGTTCCTAAGCACCAATTGCAACTTGTTGAAGATTGGTCCATACTTTTCCTTTGCTTGCTGTTGTAGACACCACCTCCCTTCATTCTTCAAGACTCGATTAGAGCTCCTTGAAGCCTGTTCTGATACCAATTGAAAAACCACTAGAGGGGGGTGAATAGGGTTTTATGATTATTTTAATAATAGTTTAACTCAAACAACCAACCACAAGAATATTGGACAAGGGGACAAGGATTTAGAGTGGTTCCAACCTTAGAAAATACTAAGGCAGTCAATCCACTACCCGGTTGCTTACCCAACCGGGATTTTAAAAGAATCAAATTTTATTACCTCGCAAGGACTTTACATAAAATTACAATTCTTTCACCAAACCCTTCGAACAGCCTTCACCTAGAAGTAGTTGCACCAACTTTGAAGCAACCTTCTTGAAGTAACTTCAAGCTCCCCCTTGAAGTAGCCTTCCTCTTGAATTAGCTTCCCGTTGCAACAGCCTTCTTGAAGTAGTCCGAAGTCCACCTTCTCCACCGAGAAGAACCTTCTCCAATCCGCAACCTCCAACCCTAGGAGTAGCAAGGAGAATACAAAGGATAAAAGGAACAAGAAGGAAAAATAGAAATTACAATACCACTTTGCAGCTCAAGGCTTGATTTCCTATATCAAGCATTTTGATCTCCTAACCAATGTAAATAGAAGTGTAATTGTTGTGGATAGGAGATGCTAGCCTATAGGACACGAAATTTGAGCAAGGAGAAGAATAGCCAATGCAAGTGTTGCTCAATTTCTCAAAACAGATTGACAATTGCAAGTCTAAGCTCAAGTGTATCACAAATGTATATTGGTAAGTTTAGGTGTCCTAAGGCATGTCCTATTTATAGAAATGACCTACAAGTGCTTAAGGACGTTCTAGACACTTTCTAGGGGGTTCTTAGTGCTCAACTAGCCGTTATGTGTCCACTAATTGCATTTGCAACGGCTAGTTAATTGACCCTGAAAAGTGCAGACAGAACTTTTCTCGGTCGAAGATTTGTCGATCGAGAGTCCTTCTCGGTCGAAGATTTGTCGACCGAGGGACCTCCTGGAGCAAGTGTTTACAACGTTCATTTCCAACTCCCAACCACTTTGTCTGCTGGGTCTAACGGCTAGTAGGGTCTATTCTCGATCGAAGATTTTGTCGACCGAGAGTTTCTCAGTCGAAGTTTTTGTCGACTGATATTTTCTCGATCGACGATTTGTCGACCGAGAATATTACTGACTCAATGTATTCATTTACTAAGTGTGTGTATCAATGTGCAATTGTGATACTATCTTGGGGA
This sequence comes from Alisma plantago-aquatica, assembly GCA_963693085.1. Lineage (NCBI taxonomy): Eukaryota > Viridiplantae > Streptophyta > Magnoliopsida > Alismatales > Alismataceae > Alisma > Alisma plantago-aquatica. The sequence continues at coordinate 861,848,405 of OY856414.1, read as the reverse complement.
ATGACCTATCTAAGTGTTGTGAGTGGATAGGGAAGATCTAAACGCTTTATTTACATGATATCTAATTACTTGTACATTATATACTTGTACAAGCATTTACATTTGATTACAATCGTGAAAATAAAGCGATTTTATCAAATTGTTCTTCCAAGTCTTTGTTATCCACCACCTTATATGCTTGTTCCTGAAATACTCAAATAGCACGTTAAAACCACAAGAATGAAATGTTTGTCATCATCAAAACAAAGAGATTATAATAATGTCCAATTTAGCCAACAATGCATACCGCAAAGAGAATTTTAATATGAGGGCGATGCTATTTTTTATGATAAATGATTACCCGACATATGGAAATCTATCTGGGTACAATATCAAAGGACATCTTGGTTGCCCTATCTGTGAAGACAAGACCTCTTTCTGCCAACTAAAACATGGGAAGAAAACTGTTTATCTCGGCCATCACATGTTCTTGCCTAAGGATCATCATTATCATAGAGTGAAGAAAGCTTTTAACGGAAAAGTAGAACTACGAAGAGCTCCACAACCATTAACCGGTCAAGAAATATTCACTAAGGTGAAACATTTGAAAGTAAAATTCAGAAAAAACAATAAATCTCCAATTCTCAAAGGTCTCTACAAGAAGAGGTCTATATTCTTTGATCTTCCTTATTGGAAGTCTTTATATGTGAGGCATTGTTTAGATGTGATGCACATAGAGAAGAACATATGTGATAGTCTGATTGGAACATTACTTAATATCCCATGGAAGAAAAAAGATGGCCTCAAGGCAAGATTGGACATGGTTGACATGGGTATTCGAGATAGATTGGCTCCACAAATGAGGGGAAGTCGGACCTACTTTCCCCCAACATGTTACACACTTTCAAAGTCTGAAAAAGCTGTATTTTGTGGGTTCCTCAAAGGAGTTAAGGTTCCAGAGGGATATTCTTCAAACATGAGTAGATTTGTGGATATGAAAGATTTGAAACTGTTGGGATTGAAATCATATGATTGCCACATCTTAATGCAACAATTTTTTCCATTGGCTATCCGTTCCATTTTGCCTAAGCGGGTTAGAAATGCAATCACTAAACTTTGTATGTTCTTCAATGCTTTATGCTCAAAAGTCATTGACCCTGAGACATTGGACTCATTGCAAAATCATATCATCATCACTTTGTGTCAGCTTGAGATGTACTTCCCTCCTTCATTCTTTGATGTAATGGTTCATTTGACTGTGCACTTGGTTAGAGAGGTCAAACTATGTGGTCCGGTATTTTTACATTGGATGTATCCGTTCGAGCGATATATGAAGCTATTAAAGGGGTATGTGAAGAATATATATCGACCCAAGGGTTGTATGGTGGAAAGCTACATAGTAGAAGAGGCTATTGAATTTTGTGTCCAACATTTATCCAATGTTGAAGCCATTGGTCTTCCTAAATCACGGCATGTCAGAAAAATTGATGGACAAGGCAGTACAGGATGCAAGTTTGTATGACTTTCAACTGATGAATTACACACAGCGCATGTGTATGTCCTTCGTAATACAACCGAGGTTGAACCATATGTTAAAGAACACATTGATTATTTACAAACTCGTTACCGATCTAAGAATGAGAAGGATATAATGAACTTACACATCTGTTGTTTCGCCGAATGGTTAAAGAATCGTATTAGTGAACAGATTGATCATTCACAAAATTCTATTTCAAAGACCTTGAAATGGTTATCTGTGGGGCCTAAATCAACCATGTTGTCATTTGCTAGTTATTTTATAAATGGATACACTTTCTATACAAAATGTCAAGATGACAAAAGCACGATGCAAAATAGTGGGGTGTCTTTGGTATCTGAAGCTTTGCACATTGCTAGTACTAAAGACAAAAATCCAGTCTGGTGTGACATGTCCTATTATGGTGTGATCCAAGATATATATGAGTTGGACTACAACACGTTTCAGATTCCTATTTTTCGTTGCAAGTGGGTTGAAAATGATAAGGGTGTACGCACAGAAGATGGATTGATCTTAGTGAACCTAGATAGGGAGGGATGTAAACACGATCCATTTATAATGGCATTACAGGCAAAACAAGTTTTCTATGTGATAGACACAGCTAACAAGGGCTGGTTTGTAGTCTTATCTCATAGAAGAAGGCCCCATGAAGGAGATGATGATGACAATGACATCGTTTTAGAAGAAGAAACTTCTTTGTCTTCAATCATTCCATCTATGTCTATAAATGATGATCTTGTTGTTGAAGAAGAAGAGATATGTGCTCGAGAAGATCATAATGATGGGACATTTGTTGATGATGTCAGTGTGCATAAAAATAAAATAGCGTACGCATAAGTGAGAGTAAGTATTAGCATTTTCTTGATGTGCACTAATATCTTTCTGTAATGAATGTAAATATGTCTTAAATTTTGTAAGATTTTATTATGTTGTTTTATATGCAGTTTGCTAATATTTTTTTGTACCAAATTTTTTTGTAGATGTCTTCCAATGAAGATGACTCAATGACCACAACGATTAGTAGGGGCCGTACCACAATGCCTAAATTTTCGAGAAAGAGACGTAAAGGACAAAAAATTCAATTGGAATGGAATTCAGAAGGACAACCAATTGGGAAAACCCGGAACATTTTCAGCAGCTATATTGGAGTCGCATCCCGAGAGCGAGTTCCAATCAACATCGATACTTGGAGTGATGTGGGAGAAGGTCTCAAGGACCTTATTTGGGAAGAGATTGAGGTGAGTATGTAGATGTTAATATTTTTTGTATAAAAATATTATATTATATTTTATGTGTATGTGATTTTGTTATTTGTAGGGTGTTTTTTCGATTGGATCTGTCAGAAAGCAGTGGGTATTACAAAGAGCCAATGATAGATGGAGGGAATTCAAATCTCGGTTATCAAGAAAATTCATGAGGGATGAAGATGGAAACATATGCAAACACCCACCCAAAGAATATGATTTTATATCTACAGATTAATGGGAGGATTTTGTCATGAGTCAATTGACCGAAGAATTTAAGGTGATAATATAAACTAGTGTACTTTTGTTGTTTTGCTTGTAAGACATTTAAATATATTTTCATATTTATTGTTCATAAAAATAACCAGAGAAGAAGTAAGGCTGGAAGAGAATTATCGTCAAAGAATGAGTATCAGCCTAGAATTTCTCGTAAGGGATATGCTGGCCTAGAGCAAGAAATTGTAAGGTTTGATTCATTTTAAAGAGATTTGTGAAATTTCATATAGAGGTATAAAAGTATTGCTGTTTTATCATATTATAAACAGATCAGTGAGAATAGTTTAGATCCAGTTATTTCAAAGATTTCTAGAGCAGAATTATGGAAAAGATCTAGAATGGACAAAACTGGTGTTGTTACTAGTGACAAGGTCAAGGAAGTGGTGTACAAGATTGTAAGTTTAATTTTTTATCTCGTTAATTTTTCATCACAATATATAGTTTTTATTATTTTTACATATGTATGTTTTATATTTTGCAAGGATGCTCTATCTCAGGAAGTTTCTGAGGGACTCATTAGTGAGAAGGAATGTAATGATGTGTTAACAATGACATTGGGAAAAAAGGATCACCCAGGACATGCGAGAGCAATCAGACCAGGAATAAAAATTACAAAATATTGTCAAAGTGTGGCTCGAACAGATGATCAACCATCCCATATGCTGTTACAAATGCAACAGACCATTAAAGCTTTGGCCATGAAGATCAAGTATCTTGAAGGGAAGAATACGAGCAAGGATCTCGACAATGTTGGGGATACAGACCAATACCTTACTTCCAAATCTAATTGTCCACTTGTACAATTCTCACATCTACTTGAGGTAATCAACAAGTCTGTTATGTAGTAAATTTTAGAGATAGTGATTTCTCATGTTGACAATATCTATATTTGATTTTTGTAGGGCTATCACAAGTGTATTTTGATGTTGGATAATCCATTACGTTCAGTAGCTGATGGAAGGGTGTATATATATCATACAAATGAGCCAATTATCCTTCACAATGTGGCATTGGATCCAAAACACAAAAAAGTGATAATTGATACCCCGTTGATGCCTGAAGAAAGTGTGCCAATACCTTTAGATATGGATGAAGTTTATCAAGTTTGTCAAGGCATAGGCACCTACCTTGGCCTGCAGAATTGATCAAAATAAATATGAAGGTATATGCGATAACTTGACAGTGTTTTTATTAATGTATTGAAATGAATCATGTATATTAATAAACTACATTTTTTATTTTTATAATCATATGCAAGGAATCCCAAGACTCATTGTCTCAAAGAAAAGTGAGGGAATCAATAAGCACACAAACAGGAAATTCAAAAACTAGAAAAAATTGTGATGAAGTCTCAAGTCCCGTCAAGCCAACATGCAAAAAGCCTCTAACGAAGCTGAAACTGTTGATGGTGTATGTGGAAGATGATGAGAATTGTAACGTCTCTCTTCAGATGTCTGAAGATGTAGTAGGTTACACACATGGGCTAATTATCACACCGGAATTGGTTAAAATATGCCATGATAAAGACCAACTAGAAGCCTCACACATATCAGTGTACATAAAGTAAGTTTCTATACGAGTAATATGTGTTTCTATACAAGTTTCTATACAAGTACAAAGACTAATTATGTGTTTCTATATAAGTACAAAGACTAAATATGTGTTTTTTTGTAGGCATTTATTCAACAAAGTGACATCCGGAAATATATTTAATATATTTGGATTTATATGTCCACATTTTATAGATCCGTTATACAATGATAAAGTGGAGACTCGGACGCAATACATAGTAGATCAGTTCATTAGAGGGAAGAAACAAAGATTAGAATTGTTCTTTATACCTTATAATGTGGGGTACACATACATTTTGTCGATTGTCTGTTATTTGTTTACTTTAAATGTTGCTTAAAAATACATTAATCTTAAAATGTAATACTCATGTATGCGTAGGGGACATTGGATACTTTGCGTCTTCGACCCTATGTGGGGTAAGTGCCACTATCTTGATCTGTTACGAGGAAAATTACGTGGGAACGTGGAAAAACTCATGGAGTTGTAAGTACTTCATAAAACAATTTCAATTACATAATACATGTATTGAAAGTTCCATATATAGTTACTAATGCATAGAATTCTTGATATGAATTTGAATAGGACTCATAAAGTTTATCAAAAGAGAGATGTGCAATATAGGAATAATTTGAAATGGGAAATTATCAAGGTAATTTACCATTTTGATCCAGAAAAATACTGCTTTCTGATTCACCAATAGAAGTGTTGTTCTAGTTTCTTCATGTTCTGCTACTTGATTTTATATGGTGTTATTTGTTACAAATGCTCTTATTTTTACATATATCGATGAGATCTTCTTTGGGTCAATATCATCAAGGGCATCCAAGGGAAATTGTTAATTGTTGTATGTGATATTCTTAGGTGTTTCTTCCTTCACTTCATAGGACGACCATGAAATTATCAAGTGTCCTGTCACTTCTTTATGTTTTCTTCTGGTATCACAATTGTTTTGGTATTGCATCACTCTTCGGTTCATACTTATATTGTGACCATACTCCATATTATAGTTTATGTCAAATACAACTTACTAGACCTTTTCTCATACTGTTTCACCTATTATATGATATTACATGTAGGCTATGCTTTTCTTGTAGCCGGCATGGGAAAAACAAATTGTAGTGGTGTTGTAATTTATAATAGGTTCATGGACTTTCACCATTTCTAGTATTGACCCACTAGTAACTTTTTCAACAGCTTGCTTGACCAAAACATTTATTTCTTTGGTACAGCTCCAAGTCCCTCCCTTGATTCTAAATTTTCTTTTGAAGTAGTTGTTGTAGTTGTTGCATCATCCATGAAACTCAAATTATGTGAAACTCAATATCATATTAATTTGCAACATCCATTTCAATTTGTTGTTGGAAAAGTGTCGATATAAATGTGTAACTCTAAATCAGTTATTATACTTATGTATTCCATGTTCCAAGGAAAGATTCCTAGATCTACCCAGGTCTTCCTACTACACTTCATTCAAAATAGGATGTCAACATCCACAGTGTACTCCACTATCTTTCCATAGAATAGCTTTCCCTTCTAGTGATCACATCAAAGAATAATACCATTAAACTCCACTGCTGGAACAATAGGCTCTATGTCAACAAAATGAGCTATCTCTTTGTGAATGTGGTATACAGAGTGGATGTTGAGTCCACAGGACAAGGGCCTACAATGCAGTCTTTAGAAAAATTGATGAAATCCCCAGTAGGTTCATTCATGCATCTTCCAACTAATCCACCGAAAGAGCAGCTAGGATACCCACAATCTTGCTCACCTTGAAAGGGGATATGAGAGTGATGATATATTGGTGAACTATTTCCCTATCAATTGTACTATATATTGGTGAAATCCCCAGTAGGTTCATTCATGCATCTTCCCTATCAATTGTACTAATTTTATGCTATGATAAGCTCTTAGAAATTTAGAACCTGGGTATTGCAACACGAAGAAGCTTACATATTACACCTTTAGTCTAGCCCTCTGTTTTACTAGATCCTTATGATTTCATTGTACTCCATAGATAAAAAAATGGAGATCTACTGATTGGATCTATTCTCTAGATTGTCTCGAGGGTGACACCCTTTTATAGATTTAGCTTTGTGCACATTCCTCTTTAGTTTGAGCTGTAGATTTAGTCATTTACCAAGTCAAACTTCTTTATTAGAATAGATGTATTCCAAGCACACAACGAAACAATATATGGGAGTTGTATTGTTGTTTATAAGGATAATAGTCTTTCTAAGCATAGTGGCAGCTCAGGTATTACTAATCATACCATATATTATGCACTAGAAGATAAACTAATTACAACAGTGTAAGTATATGGTATAAGAGCAAAAAAACTAACTATCATTTCATTATTGTTCTTCAAGTGTAGAATATATTTGGGCACTTCAAAAATAACAAAGTGGCAAGATAAGTAGTCTGTATGTTATTCCCTATTTCATGATAAATCCCATAATTTCCCTGTTTGATAGCCCAAAACTCTTTTTTAAAGACAAGGGGTACAACCTCCCTGGCTAGTAGCTACTAGTATAACCTGGGTCTCACTAAACCAGACCGACCCACCCAAAACTCAATACAGTCACAAAACAACCATGAACAACACCAACAGTAAGGGTCTTCACCATCTACAAGAAGTCTTACCCTAGGTAGAAAGGCTGGCCCAAACCAGCCTACCACAAATCCAGGGGAGCCCCACTTGTAGGAAATTCACAATATTCACCCATAATGTATTGGAAGGTTCTCCAAGAAACTGCACGGCTGCGACACCCCCTTGAAGAAACATTGAAGAAAAATGTTTTGCAGAAGAGTATTTATATGACAAGTTTATGAAGGGAAACTAAAGGAAGTCAAGACAAATTCCCTCTATTCAAAGTAAATAGTGATTGGTGTATAATACGCCAATCTCCGAAGTCTTTCAATGAGAAGATTACAATCAGAACCTAGAAACAGTACAAACATATATTGTGATTAACTGATAGTGTTGATAGTGTTGACATATGTGATGGCATTAAGGCCCAACACCAACAAAATGTGAATGATGACAACAAGACTAACCTACATGAGGGAGGGTCAAGAGTATTAGATAAAGATCATGTAGTATAAAACAACCATAATAGCAAAGAGAATGGTATAGGTGTAGAGGTAAGCATATGATGATAGGGGAAATTAGGATTAAATTAGGCTACAAATTCAAGCCATTATAGATTCAACATGTGGAGTTGATAGAATGTGGGACTTGAAAACTTCACAAAATTACTGATCAGTTATTTACTCATATATTTAAGAACTTTTATACTCAGTGATATGTATTTAGAAAAGCCGCATGGCTTCAAGGAAATTTGGCAAATCACACATCTAAGTATAGATTGACACATTTAGAATAACACTAACCCTAATAACACATCATTTATTCCCTTCTAATATCTGAAAGACATGAACACTCAATACCTTCAGATTGAGCATGCTCAGATTTAAATGACCCATCACTGCAGAATAAGACAAGATCATCCTGACCCATTGTCTTGAGTGCCGCCTTTGATGTCAGATAATCATGTGTCCCTTATTTGTGAGATCATAAACTAGACAAAGATGTATAGGAACAGTTGGAAGATCTCTGAGATAATCACCTGAATAGATTGCAGGTCATGTAGCTTCACAAATTCATCCCCATGTACCGAGCATGCCTCTGAAACAGCAATGTCTGAGATAATCACCTGGACAGATTGTAGGTCATGTAGCTTCACAAAGTCATCCCCATGTACCGATCATGCCTCTGAAACAGCAATAGTGTGACCCTCTATGGCCCCATCCCCACAAGCTTTTAAAATGGTAGAAAGCAAGGAATTTTCCAACGATTCTGCCACATCAGACTTTCTAACATATGGAAATGCCATTGAGAAGTTTGACCTAGTAATTGAGAGATGGATATTAAAAAACATATCAATTATTTCAATTCGACCAACTGACTTCACAAAGAATGGAGCAGAGTTAATATATCTACAATCTCCCATGTTATGACCACATAATAAATTCAACAATGCAACATAAACAAAGTGAATTCAAGGTAAGTGAAACATTTGTGAAGCTTTTGAAAATCACTAAAATGTCCGAATCAAATACAGAATAATCAAGGATACCTTTAAAAGATCGACAAGAGCAGGATCCGCACGGTCGTCTCTTAATATGTCTGATGAATATAACTAAAACAAAAAGGAAAGTTTGTTATACATGATAGAGGGAAAAAGTTGAACAATTTGTAAATTGTAATGTCAGTAAACTAATGAACAGTCACAACATATAAGGTGTACATGCAACTGTATGTTTCTATTCACTCAAGACCACTGAACAAATGTTCTTGAGTTTGGTTCCTACTGTATCTCATCCACATCTACTATTTAGAGAATTCAGATTAAGCATCGAGCAATCCCAGATTGCTTCTTAATAAATTCCATAATATACCGATATTAATGGACAACCACACATTTTAATATAGAATGATGTAGTTTCAAAAAAGGTTCAATTGTAATAAGCCATAGGCCCATAGAATATTTTTTAGGGAGTTCAAATTAAGCTTTTTAGCAAAGCCATGTTTCATGATAAATCCCATAATTTCCCTGTTTGATAGCCCAAAACTCTTTTTTAAAGACAAGGGGTACAGCCTCCCTGGCTAGTAGCTACTAGTATAACCTGGGTCTCACTAAACCAGACTGACCCACCCAAAACTCAATACAGTCACAAACCAGCCATGAACATCACCAACAGTAAGGGTCTTCACCATCTACAAGAAGTCTTACCCTAGGTAGAAAGGCTAGCCCAAACCCACCTACCACAAAGCCAGGGGAGCCCCACTTGTAGGAAATTCACAATATTCACCCATAATGTATTGGAAGGTTCTCCAAGAAACTGCACGGCTGTGACACCCCCTTGAAGAAACATTGAAGAAACACAACTAAACCTAGATATATACAATTTTATTGTTGCATACGTAGATATATACAAAACTTTAAAAGTTATACTTGGATGCATATACGTAACTATGGTAATATGGGTATTTGAGGTTCCACTAATACACAGACAAACTCTTATATAAGTTATGTAATTCACTATACATCAGTTTTACACCTAGTAAGGGGTTAAAGAGAGCAGTGCTTTAAAAAGCAGCAGTAGATAATTTTGTTTTAGTAAATAATTTTCATTAATTTAGGGTTATTTTCAGCTTATATACATAGTTTTTGCAGCTAATATGGCTTCTTGAAGTTCCTAAAGAAAGCACGAAGGGATGTAGTATAAGTAGCAATGTACTGATATTGCAATTGGCTAGCTATTCAGGGGATGAAAATACCTCAACATAAAGATCAGATTCAACCAACTATCAAAGAAAAAGTAACACAAATATCAAGAGTATTATCCAGAAAATAATGATAGTGTAGAACAAACATACATACATATACTTCATTTGTATATTACAACATGTGTATAGCAAATAAATACATATATATAGGGTCAAGGGTCCATAAAAATACTTAAGGCATCATATTGGCCAAGGTGCAGGTCAAAGCGCACCACCTTAGGGCGCCTTTCCGCCTAGGCGCTCCCGTTGACAAGTCTGTTATGCTTGTTTGGAATAAACCTTCATTAAACCCTACCATAGGAATAAACCCTACCATAGGAAGAGCAAGGGAGAAGATGCTCCATGGAGTGTCTGAATAAACCTTCATTAAAATAGTTGCTGACAAACAGTAAACAATTTTCTCAGACATGTATAGAATTATACTACATGGAACATTCAACAATCTATAGTAGCATACTCCCAGCTATTCATTAAACATAGAGATGGCGACTTATTTACCATGTAAGTAAAAATAATAGTAAGAAGTAATGTATTATCTAAACTGTCATTTGCTATCTTGCTGAGAGTGTCTGTCTTTGTATATGTAATAGTAAGAAGTACTGTATTATCCTACCAAACTATATATATACAAATCACTACATCAATTTATAACATCACTATAATTTATTAGATATGCTACTCAAAAAGTTATAATGCAAATCTGATAACAATCTCCACGGCATGCAACACATTTATAATACAAATTGCGGTCAGCCTAATGAGTGACCAATCAAATAACACCAGTTACCATCTATAACTAAGAAACATTTACCCCATTGGATGCTTCAGGTAGATGATCCTTGTGGGTGCTTGTAGAAGGTACTACATTTTGAAGCATAGGTTTTCCATCTAACCATCTTGCAGTACCAGTGAAAGGGTTAAATTTGGGTCCTGTGTTTTCTGAAGCTTCAACTTTAGATGCCTTACTAACAGGAGCGAGAGCAGCAAGACACTCAGGTTATATAATGTGATTGGTTTCTATAATGTCTATGTAGTATTTTTTATTGTTATAAGCTACCATGATACTGTCGCCAGTTGTCAAACACGAGTAGTTCCTGAGAGTTGTTTCCAAAATAGCTTTGGGGTTTGATATATCTAAAAAATCTTTCGTGTAAGGCTGCAGTTTAACAAAGGTTCCTTTTGGAAGGGTGGCATTCTTCACTCTTACAAAATCCCCCTCTTGCAAGAGCAAGTTATGCATCATCCAATATGGCATATAAACCACGCCTTCTTCAGCAATAAACCATGGATTTTTCACTCTTATAGCATTTTTGATTCTGTTTACACATACCTTTTATTAAGTTTTCTGGCTATTTATACCTTTCCACCCTCTTATTTGCTAACAAGTTCTCACAATTATTTGGATAACAAATTAATATTTATTTTGTATAGTGTCCAAAGCAGCCGAACAATATAGATTGCGGGTATTATGTGTTGAAGTATATGAAAGACATCTTTGATGCAAGAAATAGAAATATTCCTGAATGTGTAAGCTACTTAACATTATATTCTTTTAGTTTGTTCAAATTTCTAAATAAATTGAAAAAATCACAATATGTTGATATATTTGTCATATGATTGTAGTATTATTCGAAGTATATTGGTCGTTTCTTCAACCAAGAAGAAATCGATGAGGTCCGAAACGAGTGGGTGACATGTGTTCTTGAGCACACATAAGATTATGTGACATGTGGGGGAGACATATTTTCTTTACCATAGACCAATGTGTGAAACGTTTTTAGTTAGTTTTCAATTCGATTCTAGAGTGGATACTTAGTACTTTGTATTATTGAATCGTTGTATGGATGATTTAATATTAATTAAATTTAGTACGAGTTTCTTTCAAGGTTTGATGGAAATTTTGTTCAACTATGTGTTTGTTTGTGAAATGAAAAAGTATAATTGCATATTTATTATAATTTATTAATAATATGGTTAATTTGATCAATACAATTGGTTCGATATATGACCTTTCAAACTCTAATCAAAGACAACAGTTAATAATATGTTGTAAAATGTATGATTCTACAACAAACAACACATGTTGTGTTATCCACACCTATTACAATAGGTTTGTCAGGAAAAAATACACCTATTACAACATGTGTTTCTAGTGAACTACAACATGCATAACCTATTGTATAAATTGTGTATATTACAACAGACACACACCATGTTGTCTAAACAATCTTATTACAACGGTTAAATATATGGAAAGACAACATACTCCAACTGTTGTATAAACATGTATATTACAACAGGTGCACTTCATGTTGTAATAGACCTACCTATTACAACAAGTGTGTTTAGTGAAAGACAACATGCTTCGACTGTTGTATAATATATATTACAACGGGTGAACCGCATGTTGTAAAAAATACCCCTATTACAACGGGTGTGTTTAGTGAAAGACAACGTCGTTCAACTGTTGTATAATATATATTACAACAGGTGCACCACATGTTGTGTAAAATACCCATATTACAACAGGCCATTCCTTAAAAGACAACATGTTTCAACTGTTGTATAAAATACATCTATTACAACATGCGATCACATGTTGTGTAAAGCACCCCCCATAAGACCACGCGATCTAATACAATGGTTAACACCTGTTGTAAATTGAGAAAAGGAACTATTGTAAAAAGCATTTTCTGTAGTAGTGTTAGCTCATTAAGCTCTTATAAGTGACCTCTTCAGGTTACCTTAAACCTAATCAAAAGTTGGTGCTCACCCTAACATGAAGGGTCCCTCCCCAGGACGGAAGAAAAATATCACTTGATAGTAACAAAGGTCACAAAACATTCTTACCTCTAAGGTTTACATCATCATGTATATGCTTAGCTCCTAACATGATACTTATTCATGTATCTAGCAACAAGACAACCTACTAAACCATGCTAAGTTCCTTGGTATATCATACATATTCATCATTCCTCAAGGTCAAACCAATATCATACATGCATATGTCACCAACCTATAAGAGTGGTTCATCAAACATATATCTCTGTTCAAGTGGGGTTTCCTTTTGCTCTAACACATGAGGGGGTTCCATACTCAAATACTATGAACTCAATCAGCCTTGTGAGCATCATATGCACCAGGTGCTACTACTTCCCCTCTTTGGTCTAGGAACCCCAGGTTCACCTCTTATGCATCATCTGTCTAACTGCATGCTCAACTGTTCAACCATGAACCGAACCTATACCAGGTAGAGAATACACATCCTAGCACTCTTCCACATGAACAACCTTTAGAGTCCTACACCAGGACAACCGACTGGGTGTGAGGCCTCACAACTTGTTACTACACCCCTTCAGGGTCTATGGAACTCTCCTTCCTACACCTAAAAGGTAGGCACTTATATCATCTGTACGTTCATTCACAAAGCCTATTTCTCTCTTCTAGGGTTTGGTTCCTCTAAAGGCATGTAAGGTACAACAACCCTCCAAGGATCATGCATGAAGCAACCAAATATATCCACTCAGGGTCATATATTCTAGACCATATATTAATACTTCTCATGATTGCCCATGTCTCAGAGTCCAGATCTCCAACCTTCTTCATTGGGTCTCTCTCTCTCTAGAGCTAACCCCACAACTGGTCCTACCACTTGGAGGTTCTCTCTCAGAAGATGGGTCAAGCTTTTAAGGATACATGTCTATCCCTACCTGGGTGAAACGTACTATCAAAACTTATGTCCGACCAAGATCATCCAAAGCTCTGCATTCCTATCTCATAAACTATCAGGAATAACCCTTCTAGCTTAGGTCTAAAACCTATTTCCAGCCTTATTGTTACTCACTTCTATGTAGGTGCATGCCTCTTCCCACTCATATATGCTCGTTCGGGTTCCTATACGGTCACCACTAGCATACTGAATTAGGGTGCTATCCCTTTTCCCCTATCAGGTAAAACCCACCCCAAGGTCAGGTCACCAAAAAGGCACTAGGGGCCATGCAACCACACATAGTCTACGTTTCTCATGCGTACTCAAAACCTCTACATAAAGCATGTATATCTAACCCACATACTTGCATGCATGGACAACTGAGGTATTCAACTCATCATATCCTCTCTCTCTGTATCCACTGCTTATGGTTTTGGGTTGAGCATCGTCCTTTGAGGATGCATCAAGGCTCGTCCTCTTCCTGGAGGCTTCTTCCTCCAAGGATATCACTTTTCTCCTCTCCTACGGGATGGTCTAACCTCGACATTTTCCTATGGGAACGAAAACATTGGCCATGCAACCTAAGCATGTAATCAAACTCAGTTTGAGTTTCTAATTATCAAAAATTATGTCCATGACATCTTTCTTACATGCTCTTTATTATTTGGTGGAGGATTCCTTAATCCTTATTACTCTTAACCCCAAAACTTAGGAGGGTGGAGGAGAGAGAAACCCTAATCTCTTAAAGTTTTATTCAATGAACGGGGTAGAGAAGAGATGAAGACATATGAGATAAGACCTAGATGTATCTTATTTCGAGTCAAATCCTCCGATTTAGGCCAGACAGTCACACATAATTTGGGAGTCCTCGTAGACCGACTAGAGGGGAAGAGGAAAATCTTGCCAGGCCCCAGATTGTGATCCTTTTCTAGAAACCTCCATCTTTGGACAATCCTATAGTAACTCCCTTAAGCTCTAAAGGATTTGTAAAATTTAATAATTATTAGAGATTAGATGGAAAACCATGCTCTGATACCAATTGTAACAATCCCGCTTCCCGGTAACCGCCGTTCAAGGAAGACCAAGAAGTCAGAGTCGCTATCCCAAGACAGGATCAATGGTTTTGCAAATAATAAAAAATACTAAATAAATTCTATCATAATTAAGCTTAAACCAAGATAAAAAATTTCTTTTAATGTACCTTTCAAAAATAGGAGTTTGGAACTATGCCTAAAGTGGAGTTCTATCTATCTAAATCCTCCTTTCTTTAATTAGCTTTATTCTTCAAATATCACTTTACTATTTGTCCTTTCTCAAGTATTCCTAAAACACCGACAAACAAAATGTCAGTCAGTATAATAAATTATGTTGGTATGTGGGGGAACCAAAATCTTGCATCTATTTGTAACAACATAATGCAACCAAATTATTGCTTCACAGATCAAACTTTATGTATTAAACATAACTACTCAATCCCTACATATCCATGCCTCTGTGTTGTCCCTACAGTGGACCTAAATACTATCTCTCTCATATGGTAGATCTCAAATAGCCCCTATGATCCTACCTTACAGGAAGACTGCGACCTAGGGCTGTGTATTCGTATGGTCCTACCCAAGGGCAGAACAACACATCGACTCATGATAACCTGGTGATCCTACCCCAAGGGTAGACCATGTACTAGGTCATCCATCTCATCATCATCAAAGCTATAGAGGAAGGGACTAGGATCTGAGCTAGTCATGCACATATATTTATGGTGATAGCCATAGTCACTTTATAGTTGCATGAAATAAAAGTTAACCAAGCAGTTAATTTCAAGCAACCGGTAAAACCTCAGAAATCACTGTGAAACTAGAACAATTAGCCATAAGCATAACCACATACCTGATTTGAAGTCTCAAAAGAAGTAAGATATTTAAAACCAAGTAGATGTCCAATCAAGCAAGCTAAGCAACCCGTGATTCTAAAAACATGTGTAATACCTAATTATTATTATTACATCCCAAACAACTCCTTTTTGACTTGGGACACCTTATAAGGTTTCTAGGTTGAATTAGGGTTTCCTTAGGGTTTCTTTGATATATTTCTCAATATTCACTTTTTAGGTCAACAAATCCTAAAATAGATTTTCTATACATAAAAACCCTAATTACTCAATTTATCCACATTAAGGATCTTTTATACTCAATTGGCTTTAGAACATCATATCTCTGTCTCGCTTAAGGATTTTTGTAATTAAAACCATTAAAGTCATAATTACCAAAATTAGGGTTTCTAAGCCGATTAATGCACTTTATACATATGGAACCCTAAATTATCCAATTAAGCACAAATATCCTCTTTTTATATCTTAATTGAAATCCTTTTTATCAACAACATGCTAATATCCTCTTAAATCATCCATAACACTTTACTCAATCTCATTAATATCACAATTAGGGTTTTCCTATGCATAAATGCATTAAAGGTTGAAACTTTAAATACTTTTTGAATTGCAAATAGATTCATGCTTTAATTTTATTTTTATTGAATTCTTTGCATTTTTCTGATCAATTTTATATATAAATTGTCCATATTCGAGCTACCAATTTATTTCTTGGATTTTTGTAAATAAAATAGTTATGGGCCAATCATAAAAGGCCATGTTTACCTTTTATTCTTTTACATGCCGACCAAGGATCCACGAATTATCATCATCCATGTAGGCGGCCTGCCCCACGTGAGCAAGGCACTCGATTGAGGGGTATTTCCCTTTTTGCCCTTATGCCCCTGGGCTTTGGGCGTCGCACGAGCTGAGCATGAGGGTAATTTCACCCTTTGTCTTCTCCCACCTCCACTCACTCTGCACCTGTGAACACCGTTCTATGGCTGGTCAACTCAGCTGTTGACCTCGACCTTCTAGGTGTGTGAGTACATGTCGACAGTAGGGAAACCTCCGCATGTCCTCCCTGAACTCCACGGTGGCGTCAACTACGTCAGGAAAATAGGGAGAGGAGAAAAAAAGAGCCTCCTTGTCGGTGACAGAATAGAGGCCCACACAGGGTGAAGCAGTCCACAAGCATGGGTTCCTCAAGCCCTGGATGTGTGATCCTTTTACGGGTTCACCGAATTAGCCCTCTGCTCCCTTGATCGTGGAGTTTCCAACCCCTTATATAGGCATGGAGGTGTTTGCCGACCTCCCATGGAGTCCATCTCTAACGGACATTGGGCAAAGTCTGAATCCTTGGGGATGTCAGGGAAAGTTAGGGTTGAGAGAGTTCACACTGCTCTCCTGAATCTAATGGAAGGGTGTCTAGTCACCAATAGACATCATAAAGAGAGGAAACCGATTTGGAAACTCCCAATTACTATTACTGACTTTCCCTCTTTGGGCAGAGCTAGGTGATGACTTCATCATTGTAGGATCAAGGATCCAACGACTCCTATACAATGCAACACATAAAGCTTGAAACAATATTCCCTGTATGAGAGGGAAATCGTTACATTTAATGTAACATCTTATCAAATTATACACTTTATATATTCTTGTAAAATCCACAACTCTCTCACCTTAATTCATTTTATTCTCAAATTTTAAGGGAAACTTCCTAATGCCTTAAAATACTTGTGACCCGTGTTTGGGACTCAAATATGAAAGCATGAGAGACTTTTCTTCACATGCAAGTTATTCATAATAAGGCATATTGTATTCATATTTTCTCTCTCTTCCTCTTTCATTCTCTTTACTTGGATTCCTTTTAGTATTAGAACCCATATGGATTTGAAATCCAATCCATAATGATCAATCATATCATTTTCCAAACAATTCCACATATATCTCATAATTATCTTAATTTCTTTTCCTTTTTATGCATTATTTGATTTCATTCAACTTTTCTTTCCTTTTCATCATATTGGACTCACTAACTTATTAGGGTCCACGAAATCATACATTTAAAGGAAATATTACCAAAGAAATCCACTCATTACACATAAATCATACAATTTCATAATCATACATTTTATTGGCAAAATTGTATTTGAAACCATATAATCCCAAAAATTGGGGTTGTAACATCCTTCCTCTTTTATAGGAATTTTTCCCTCAAAATTCCACCAAACATACAAGAAATTTAGGAAAAGACTTTTCCATGTCCATCATCAGCTCAATGTGTCTTCATGCTCTCCATGGTGCTTCTAAAGAACCTTTATCATCTTTCATTCTTTACTCCTGAGCTCTCTCTTTTACCTTGGTATCTCATACCCTCATAGGTGACTCATGGTAAGTTATCCTCCCTTGGAGGTTAATAGGTTCAATGCTAAGCACATGGCTCGGGTACATCACATAGTGCTCTAGATTCGAACACATGGAACACATCATACATCATATTATCATGAGGGGTAAGGATAAACATAAGCAGCTCCACCAATCCATCTCAAATGAACCCATGTATCGGGGACTCATCTTTCTTAGATATAGCTCACAGGGGTCATATTTTCAAAATGCATGCTCACCCACAGTGAACTGCAGGCCAGTCTGCTTCGCATCAACATGTGAATCCTGTCGATTGTGGACTTTCTCAGCCATTGCTCGATCAAAGTGACTTCATCTTCATACACTGTGGTTTCTCTGACCTTCACAAGGTCCTCTCACTGACATCATCCTAGTGAAGCGGTCTGTTACAACCTCAATTTTACATGTGTTTTCAAAATTGAAATGTAATAATTTTATGAATATGGACTTGAATTGAGAAGGTCGTATGCTTTTCTTCAAAGGATGTATTTCCTTGCAAATCTCCCTTTTGATAGGAATTTCGTACTATCCACTATTTTCTTAATCCAATAATGGATATAAAAGAGGAGAAAAGAAGAAAAGTCAAAATATTAGAAAAAGATACAAGATAATGAATATTAAGCAAAGTATTCATGAGTAATATATAGAAATCTCTAGAAAGTGGCATTAATGGCCACAATTGAGTAAATTTCGTTTACATATGATTTCTAATAAAAGAAATAGGAAAAGAGGAAAAAGGAAATAAAAGATAAAGAGAAATCCTTGAAAAGAAATCTTTTAATAAAGAAATAAGTAAGATAATGAGAAATAATGGATGTAGATGCATCTAGAAGGATAATAAGTATCCTTCAAAAAGGATTTCGAAATCTTAGGATTTCTTGGGGTCCAAGGAGTCCCAATGGAGAGGAAGAAAGAGAAAATACAAATAATACAAAAGTCATAATATGTGAATAATGTGCTATATAGATAATGACTTTTGGTGTTATCAAAAAGAGATACTATTTACTATATTTGCTTTAAGGAAGTAAAATTTTGTGGCCAATGGATTAAAAGCCAAATACAAAGAAGATAAAAGAGATAAAATTTGGATTCCTTAATAACCAAAGATCATGGAGAAATAATGAATTATTTAAAAGAGAGAATTTTTACTTGATTAAGGAAAGTAGGTTTCCTATTGAGGAAATGCCTTATTTTCTTCATGGGAAAGCATGTTAGGGTGTGGCTACCCTCCCCTATATAAGGGTTGAACCCTTAGACACGAGCCCAAGAGGGTCTCGGGCATCCCCCTCTCTTCTTCATCTTGTTTTTGCTCAAAAAGAAGAATAGTGCAACCATGGAGCAACAAGGAACCGTGGGGTGGTCATGATAGAGGTCAGAAGCTCCCACGACAACCTGAAGAAGATCGGCCATCATCCCCGTGCTCTCGTCTTCGCACAGTGCCTACCGGAGGTATGCAAACCTACAGCAATCGCGGGCTTGGCACGCTTGAAACCGACCACCTTGGTCACAAACTAGAGGCGCCTTGTGTGCATGGGAGTGCAGCGGAGCTAGGGCGGTGGCTTCCAGTGACCCTCGAGCCCTGGGGAGGAAGGGGTGGCACTGCAGAAAGCTACACCCGGTGGTAGCAGCATGCGTCGCAAGGTTGAAGACAACCTAAAAGGCATTGGACGAAATTGCCCCTCCGGGTTTTGCAGAGCCAAGCGGCCGCATGGGATTTTAAGTGTAATTTGGTTATGTTTCCAATTCGGCCGAGTTACGCTGCATGGGATGGGTGACGTGTCAGCCTCTCATTGGTCCAAGTAAGTGAATCTTGCAAAATTCATATTTAATTAATGGTAGCTCAGATTGGTACATAAAATATATGAAATTTGCTCAGAAAAATGTGAAGAATCTATTAAAAATAGTTTTAGAGCCTAACTCCTCTTGAAATTTGAAACGCAATTAAAGTTGTCAACTTTAATGCATTAATGATTAAGAAACCCTAATATTGATGTTAATAAGATTGAGAAAGGTATTATGGGTGTTTTTAATCAATATTAACTTGTTGATTATAAAAAGGACACATTAGATCCAAAAGGATGATCTTTATGCGTAGTTTGATTAATGTAGGGTTCCATGTGCATGAATATGCTTTGATGGGCCTTGAAACCCTAATTTTGGTAATTATGACTCTTAGTGGCTTTAATTGTTCAAATCCATGAATAAAGCTGAGATATGATGATTCTAAGATATTCTGAGTATAAAAGTTTCTAATTGTGGATAAATACCCTTAATTTGGTAATTAGGGTTCCCTAGTGGATAAATGTGGAATTAGTGTTAAATAGGGTTCATATGTGAATTAGACTATAATGAAATATGAGTTTTCAATTCAAAAGAAACTGAACATGATAATTGGGCTTAATGATCTTGACATGACTTAAAAAGATAAAGATGGTGGTTTTAGTGTAAAAGAGATGTATTAGACTCAATTGACATTCAAGTATGCCTATGATGATGAAATTAGGGTTTGTGGACTAAAAGAGCATTAAACGTGATAAAATAATTATGGAGGCTAAAACCCTAATAAAACCCTAAAGTTGGCCTAGAAATTCTAAGGTGGAATCCAAGTCAATCTTGAGGATGTTTTGAATAAAAAAATGACACATGGATGTTATGCATTAATTTCAGGATATTGTTGATTTCTTGATTGAATGTTCTTGATTATTCTTGCTTGGACATCAAGTTGCTCTGGATCAGGTATGTGGTTATTTATGATTAACTTCTTTAGTTTCATAGGGTTTTCTTAGATGATTGATCGAATTGAATGCAACCTAACCGTTGGATGTTCATATATGCAAATTCATAAAGTCACTATGATTATCACAGTTAATTTATAAGTGTGTATTCTCACACCTACATTCCACCCTAATGTATGATGCAATGAGGTCAAGCCCAAGAGGGAAGACCAATGGGCACCATGAGAGGTGACCCCAGGCACCAAGCTCAGGATAGAGAAGGTGGCCTTATGATATTGCATGACTAACGGGTACCACGAGAGGTGACCTCAGGCACCAAGCTCAAGATGGAGAATGTGGCCTTATGTCTATTACAAAAGAGAAACCCAAAAGAGGGTATTCTAGGGTTAGGGCAAAAGCGGTGGAGAATGTCACATTGAATACGTAAATTGGATTGTTAATTAACTTGATTGTGATATTTAGGTTGTTAGCAATATTTGTGAAATTTTAGTTGTCCCCACATACCGACATATTCATTTATGCTGACCGACGTTTTGTTTGTCGACGTTTTAGGTACAATATGAAAAGGACAAATAGTAAAGTGACATAATGTGAATATATGAATTAAAGTACAAGGATGATTAGTTAGAATAGACTCCAGTTGTGGATAGAAGTTTAGAAATCCAAGATTTTAAAGAGGTATGCAAAGTTTTATTTTATTCTAGCTTTTCAATATAGTTTTTGATAGAATTTAGTAATTACTATTGATTATTTGTCGAACCATTGATCCGGAAAATTGGGCTAACGATTTTGACATTTTGGTCTCCCTTAATTGGTGGTTACCGGGAGGCAAGGTCGTTACATTTGGTATCAGAGCATTGGTTCGTCATTTAATCCTTAGTAATTATTAAATTTTACAAACTCTATAGAACCCAAGGGAGTTATAAGAGGATTTTTCGATGACGGAGATGTCTAGAAAAGGATCACGGTCTGGGGGCTGGCAATATTTTCTTCCACCCCACTAGTCAGTCACGAGGACTCCCAGATGCAGTGTGACTGCCTGGCCAATGTCTGAGGTTCTGACTCAAAATAAGAAACCTTTAGGACTCTCTCATCTATTTGTGTTCCTTCTCAACCCTAATTTAATTAAGATTCTAAGGTTTAGGGTTTTCTCTCTCTCTTCCTCACCCTCTTGAGGATATGGTACAAATCATAAGGTTAAAGAGTCTTCCACAAAATTAATGAAAAGCATGTAAATAAGATGTCATGGACATAAGCATAATAGTTTAAGCATAGACTAAAGATTAGTTGCATGCTTAGGGTTGTATGACATGTGTTGCCATACCCTCATGAGAGAGATGATGTTAGACCTTCTTGTCAGGAGGATGAATAGAGAGTTGGTCTTGGAGGCAGAAACCTCCATTAAAGGTAGAGACATGGTGCATCCTCTGAGGATGATGCTAACCCTAACCCTAAGTGGTGTTTAGAGAGAGGTGGCATAATGAGTTAGATGTCATGGTCGACCATGTGCGTGGGTTGACATGCTTTTGGTTTTGGATACCTATGAGAAGTATGAGCTATGTGAGGTTGGTTGACCTAGTGTCTTTTGGGCAACCCAACCTTAGTAGGGTTATGCAGGATAGGGTGAAGGATAACTCCTTCATTGATGAGGTTAGTGATGGCCATATAGAACCCTTATGTGTATATATGAGCATGGAAGAGTATGAACCTAGGGTACATCAGTAGTGATGGCAGTAGGTTAAAACCCGAGCCAGAAGGGCATGTTGGATAGCTTATGAGATAAGCATAAAGAGCTATGGATAATTGTGAGTGAACGTAGGTTTCACCCAGGTAGGTGTATGCATGTGAGCTTGATCCACCTTAGAGTGAGAACCTATAGTGGTAAGGTTATTTGTAGGGTTAAGCTCTAGAGAGAGATAGAGAGAGAAACCCGAGCTTGAAGGTTGGAAGATTGGACTCCGGGATATAAGGAACCCTGAGAAGTTAGATATGTACGACCTAAGTGGATGGTTACGGTTGTCTCGTGCATGATCCTTGGAGGCTTGTGGTATCTAGGTTGCCTTTAGAGGAACCAAACCCTAGAAATGGGAAGAGACTTCTTGAACCGATATGTGGAAGTAGTAGGTGTCTACCTTACCTTCTAAGGATAGGAAGAAGAGTTCTTTAGATCCTGAGAAGGTATAATATCAAGTTGGAAGACCTCATACCTAGTTTTTTGTCCTTGAGGAGGGCTCAACTCTGAGGTGTTGTTCAAGTGGAAGGATTATAGGATGTGCATGATATACCTCGTACATGTTTGGTTCATGGTTGGAAAGCTGAGCATGCGGTTAGACGGTTGATGCATAAAAGTGAACATAGGGTTCCTAGACCTAAAGAGGGGAAGAAGTAGTTCCTGGGGCACCTGATGCTCACACAAATGCTTGAGTTCTTACGCATGGGAGCATGGCACTCCTCATGTTTAGAGGAAAAGGAAACCCCTTAGACTAAGGCATATGTTTGATGAACCCCTCACATATAGGTTGGTGACATGGGCATGTATGATGATGGTCCAATGTTGAGGAATGAGAACAAGTATGACCTAACATGGAGACCTAGTAAGGTTTAGTAGGTGGTATGTTTGTTACCTACGTGCCTTAGTAGGACTAAGCATGCTCATGTTGATGTAAACCCTAGATGTGAGGACGTTTGTGACCTTTGTATTTTCCTCCCATCCTGGGAGAGACACCCTTCTGTAGGGTATGTACCAACTTTTGTTGGGTTTGAGGTAACCCAAGGAGGTCTCGTAGGATCTTGAGAAGCGTTGTGGAGAGTATATAGTATGAGGATGAACCTACAGACCCATACATAACCATATCTAAGTGCATATGGATGTGTTACCATGGAGGTAACCAGTACGGGGCCTGACCGAGGTAGGTAGGTCACCATGATCCCTATGAAAGAATGTAAGTCAGACCACGAATGCTGAGAGAGATGATGGAGACTTGGGTACGGTTTCTATTTGGATATGTATTATGTTAGAATCCTAAGTCCATTCCAGGGTCAGGTAGGGATAAGACAGATGGGAGTAGGATTTGCCTAATTCCTTAGTTGCACAAGACCATAGGGTCGGGAGGTAACAACTATCATTATCTGAGGACCATGGGTTAGGAGATTGATCACCTTCATGAACTCATGGGACCCAAAGGGAAGATGAGGAGGGCACTCTCTGGATGCATAAGGGAAGAGGGATGACCCCAAAAGTGTTGACACCCTACAGACCTAGGGGAGGTGACTAAGGATTGTGTGACAACCCAAGTGTGTTGGAAACCAATTTTCCATGGAAGTAACCCTGATGTCGAGATGTTCATGATGTGGAGACATGTGTTGCACATTTCAACTTAGATTGGAAGGTGTACCAGTAATGTGGGATGCATCATCTCTACTCTTGGAACAGGAAGAACTTTGTGTTTGGACGGCCGCCAAATGCTTATTTCCTCTCATTATGGGGGTGAGAGATAGGGTAGCACGCATGCCATACACTAAGGATAATGATGATGTGAACTGAAATGTTGCTACGATGTATGGGAATAGAGATAATAGCATACCCTTGTAGAGTGTATGATGTGTGGATGGTTTACAAACACTAAGAGAACTAAGGTAGTCATCTTATAAGGACGTTCTTATTATGAGTTGTATGGAATTTATGAGTTATATAAGTTTGAGTTTGATAACCAAGAAGATAAGCTCTGAGTTTTCTTAATGAAGATAGACCTAAAGTCAGAGATGAGATGATAAGTGGAATACATGAAGGTCTATGTCTTCACTGTTACCTAGCACATAAGGATGAAAGGTGGTAATGGATGCTCTTGTTGAGACATAGCTGCCTAGTTTAGTTAGTGGAAAGGCTGGAAGAGATGGCTAGGTGAACCCTAAGTTTGTGAGATATGTTGGGCTAACCCTCAGATATAACGAGATCCATTGATCAAGTTAGTGGTTGCTTGGTTAGCCAGCCTAGGGCTTGTTGTGATAGAAGGATGGTTGTAGAATCTCAGATGTACTTCTTTGGAAAAGAAGGTGATGAAACCCACAACTAGAGTGTTTTAGGGTTTCTGAGGAATCAACCTTGAGAAATAATGGCATACAAGAGATCATGATTTAAAGTTCACCATACACCATGGTACTACTAATATAGTATGTTGCAGTAGTACTTTGGATGACTAAGATGAAAAATGTACAGAGTTGCATATGGCTTGTCACCATGCATGCCAGGAGGTAAAGGACGAACACCAGTAACCTAGTGAGTTGATACAGAGGATAAAGAGTCCCCAAGAGGGAATGGGAGTTGATCACTATGGATGTTGTGGTGAGTCTCCCTTGGACCGAGGAAGGTCAAGATGCAATATGGGTTATGGTAAGGTCACTTTACCTAGATGACATAATCTAAGAGAAAGAGGGAGTACTGTCAAGGGACATATCCGGTTGAACTACATGTAAGAGAGAGAGACATGGTTCAACTATACCATAATGCGAGTTCAAAGGTCCTTGAGTGTGATCTAAAGGTTCACTTCCATGCGGTGGAAGTAGGTACATGAAGAACTCGATGTTAGTACAGCTTATCACCCCTATCTGATGGTTAGCATGATCTAGACTAGAGGGTCTGATGAGAGCATGTATGCTCGTTCATGGTGATATATGGGGACAGTTCTTGTCCTATGAAAGTTGTGATGATAGCCACCATAGCCAGTATCGGGATGTAAGAAGCTTTGTAAGGAAGGTTGTGTCGGTCACCGCTTCATGATGATGATGTCAGTGGAAAGACCTTGTGAAGGTCAAAGAGACCACAGTGAGCGCAAATGAAGTCTCTTTGATCATGTGATGGCTGAGAAAGCCCAGGGGCAACATGAGTCGTGAGCTGATGCGAAGCAGACTGACATGCAGTTCATTGTGGGAGAATATGTGATATGATAATCTGACCCCTTTGAGCTATAGCTTAGAAAGCTGAGTCCTCGATACATGGGTCCATTCGAGATGGATTGGTGGAGATGCTTGTTTGTAGCCTTACCCCTCATGATAATGTGATGTATGACGTGTTCCACGAGTCTGATCTAGAGCACTATGTGAGATACCCGAGTCATGTGTTGAACCATGAACCTATTAAGCTTCGAGAGAGAGGCTGAAATGTCCCGAGTCACCTGCGAGGGTACGAGATACCAAGGTGAGAGAGAACTCAGATGTAAGAATATAAGATGATGAAGGTTCTTGGGAATCACCATGGAGAGGGTAAAGCCACATGGGAGCCATGATGGACATGAGGAAGTCTTATCCTGCTTGTTTGTATGTTTGATGGAATTTTGAGGGCAAAATTTCTATAAGAGGGGAAGGATGTTACAACCTCAATTTTACATGTGTTTTCATAATTGAAATGTAATAATTTTATGAATATGGACTTGAATTGAGAAGGTTGTATGCTTTGCTTAAAAGGATGGATTTCCTTGCAAATCTCCCTTTTGATTGGAATTTCATAATATCTACTATTTTGTTAATCCAATAATGGATATAAAAGAGGAGAAAAGAAGAAAAGTCCAAATATTAGAAAAAGATACAAGATAATGAATATTAAGCAAAGTATTTATGAGTAATATATTGAAATCTCTAGAAAGTGGCATTAATTGCCACAATTGATTAAATTTCATTTACATATGATTTCTAATGAAAGAAATAGGAAAAGAGGAAAAATGAAATAAAAGATAAAGAGAAGTCCTTGAAAAGAAATCTTTTAATAAAGAAATAAGTAAGATCATGAGAAATAATGGATGTAGATGCATCTAGAAGGATAATAAGTATCCTTCAAAAAGGATTTCGAAATCTTAAGATTTCTTGGGGTCCAAGGAGTCCCAATGGAGAGGAAGAAAGACAAAATACAAATAATACAAAAGTCATAATATGTGAATAATGTGCTATATAGATAATGACTTTTGGTGTTATAAAAAAGGGATACTATTTACTATATTTGCTTTAAGAAAGTAAAATTTCGTGGGCAATGGATTAAAAGCCAAACACAAAGAAGATAAAAGAGATAAATTCAGATTCCTTAATAACCAAGGATCATGGATAAACAAGGAATTATTTAAAAGAGAGAATCTGTACTTGATTAAGGAAAGTAGGTTTCCTATTGAAGAAAGGCCTTGTTTTCTTCATGGGAAAGCATGTTAGGGCATGGCTACCCTCCCCTATATAAGGGTTGAACCCTTAGCCACGAGCCCAAGAGGGTCTCGGGCATCCCCCTCTCTTCTTCATCTTATTTTCACTCAAAAAGAAGAGTAGAACAACCACGGAGCAATGAGGAACCGTGAGGTGGTCATGATAGAGACCGGAAGCTCCCACGACAACCTGAGGAAGATCGGTCATCATCCCCGTGCTCTCATCTTTGCACAACGCCTGCCAGAGGTCTGCAAACCCATAGAGATCGTGGGCTTGGCACGCTTGAAACCGACCACCTTGGTCGCAAACTGGAGGCGCCTCGTGTGCATGGGAGTGCGGCAGAGATAGGGTAGTGGCTTCTGACGACCCTCGAGCCCTGGGGAGGAGAGGGTGACACTGCGGAAAGCTGCACCCGGCGGCAGCAGCATGCATCGCAAGGTTGAAGACAACCTAAAAGGTGTTGGACAAAATTGCCCCTCTAGGTTTTGCATAGCCAAGCAGCCACACGGGGGTATAAATGTAATTTGGTTATGTTTCCAAATCGGCCGAGTTACGCTGCATGGGATGGCTGACGTGTCAGCCTCTCATTGGTCCAAGTAAGTGAATCTTGCAAAATTCGTATTTAATTAATGGTAGCTCAGATTGATACATATAATATATGAAATTTGTTCAAAAAAATGTGAGGAATCCATTAAAAATAGTTTTAGAGCCTAAGTCCTCTTTCAATTCAAAAAGTAGTTAAAGTTATCAACTTTAATGCATTAATGATTAAGAAACCCTAATATTGATGTCAATAAGATTGAGAAAGGTATTATGGGCATTTTTAATCAATATTGTCTTGTTGATTAAAAAAAAGACACATTAGATCCAAAAGGATGATCTTTATGTGTAGTTTGATTTGTGACATCCTGCTATCACACAGACAACAAAATGGCATGTGAAAATGTGCAGAACCGTCATAAACATCGTATTACCAAAAACACGAGCTAATTAAAACCGATTGCGGAAAGAAGATAAGAAATATATTATTACAACCAGATCCACATCCTACAAAGAAACATGTTATATAAATATACATAAACTTGATACATGTCCACAACTCATAGGATCCAGCTGTCCCATAAGCATAAGAGTTCACCACCTGTTTAAATACAGAACATGCCACATCCGGCCAACAACAGGATAAATAAGCTACATCAACTATACATCGTGAAACCTCATCAAAAAACCTCCAAGGACCTGAGAGTATAGGGATGACTCTAGGACTCTACTATAAAACACCCAACAACAACATATCCAACCTTGTTTTCTACTGTTCTTCTTGTTGCTCAGCCACAACCTCACAAACACCACCATGTCTAGCTCGATCACCTAAAAAGGTTTTAAACCAACGGGGTGAGACACACAGTCCCAGTGAGAAACATAACCCCTACTGAAACTATAAAACCTCAAAAGGGAGCTAGAACAGATAAAATAGGTAACTGATATAAGCAGATCATATATGAGCAGCATACAGAGCAGAGCCAACTTGCTATAACTTGTTACCGAGATATTTAGGAAGAATATGCACAGATAATAATATGGAACATGATTGACAAGACAAGTCTAATAAGAACTTATCATAACATCTGAGGAACATGTAATTAACTTCAAGATATAACTAGGGCAACTATACAAACAAGGCCTCAACCAATGTTCCATGTTTTGCCCTAAGCAATATATACTATATGGCTGGATTATCATTTATTATGCACTGAGGAAGTGAGTCATACCACTCAGATCCAAACTGACCACTACTTGGTCGCAATCGATTTCCATACAAGGTCAATGGGAGATCCAGATTCCATGACCTCTTTCCCTTGTGGTAAGTGCACAAGAACCAACAAGTAGGAATGTAGTCTCATGCTTTAAGTGGCCTCAGCCATACAAGGTCAGGCTACCCTTTGCCTAGCCCACCTTGGTACAGGTATCGATGCTAGAAAACTGAGCCACATGCCTGTTCACCGTGCTCCATCATCACTGAGCCATGGGCCTGTTCACCATGCTCTATCACATATATTGAGCCATGGGTCTGTTCACCATGCTCCAACCACACTAAGCCACAGGCCTGAAACTGTGCTCTAAACATGCACTACTACTTAGGGCGTAGGCGCACCCCGCATATTCAACAATATGCATTCTGGGTTAACCTGTAAGAGAACCCATTTCACCATCACCAAACTCCTGACGATGATGGATCTATGGCCAGGGCAAACTACATGAAAGGTTCATCCGTAATTAATTAATGCATTTTAAGTGGATTGCAAGATTCAACCAAGTTATGTAACATGCAACTATAACAAGAATGAATAAACATAAACCTCATTATCTTGTGTTACATTGTCACTAAGGCCTTCAATGCCATCAACATCATCTTGATCCATCACAAGGATCCAACATTACATGTTACCACTTGGCCTCTTGTTAATCATCTAGATCCATCTCAAGGATCAACATCACAGTGACTCAATCCCATCATCAAGGCACACATTGCCATCCCATGGGTAACACCCATCATATATCACTGGGTTCGTCATAACCCTTGATGTTCCACATCATATCATTATCATGCCATCGTCATGGCCTCATCTTACAAATGTTACCTGCATGGTTAGTGAAATCACAAAGGAGCAATGATACTTGTACAAGGAACATTTACAACTCCTTACTTTATTATGAGAGTCAACCATGCAACATAGATGAGTGTATCAAAGCATAGAAAGCATTAGGGTTACCAACCGAACACAAGGTACAACCCTCACTAAAGGTATAATGGGTAAGGGACAACCCTCACCAAAGGCACAACGTCTCTCACCAAAGAATGTGACGCCCAACACTATATCGGTTAGGCATTCTACTGTATCATCCAACACCCTTCTAGGGATACAACCATATCGGCCAACCACTATCACTTAGGTATCAGGCAGCACCACAAGAAGATATCGGGAAACACCTCCTCAAGACACCATATCGGGCAACCAGCTAGGAACCAACATGTAATGCCCAAGCGTGCAACATCATATCGGGCGAGCAACGTTGCATCGTGCAACCTACATTGTGCAATGCCCAATGACAGACAATGTTGTGACGGGCAACACACCTACAGGGGTAACATGCAACACTACCCAAGAGGGTGTCGTGTACAGCAATAGGGCCATTTTTCCAAGTGCAACACCCAACGCCCGACACAACCTCCCAACGTCCAACACAACCCCATATCGTCCAAGGGAACAACTCTAACGTCCAAGCTAGGGCCATATTCGTCAAGGACATATCACCCAATAGCTAGGGTGAGGATCCATATCGACCAAGAACCACATAACCTATCGGGCAAGGTACTAGCATGCCATGATGCCCAACACAGACCATCTAACGCCCAAGGCACATCCCTGTCGGCCAAATCATATCGCCCAAACTCAACCCTAGAAAAGGTGTATCGGGCAAGGGTCCAAAGGTTGTGACAGGTTGGTCATCTTCAACCTCAAGACTGCCACTAAGAAACCATAATAGGTCAAGAGAGTTGGCTCACCTCTCAATAACCAAGTGAGAGGGGTTTTGCACAACTTCTATCACATATAGGGTAGCAAGGTGGGTCATCCCATATCAGCCAACCCTCCAACCCCAACTAGGTCAAGACTAACCAAAGGCTCACCTCTCAAGTCCATGGTAAGAGAGGGATATTTCCCAAGCAACTAGAGCATAGACTCACCTATCAACGACTAAGGAAGAGAGGGGTTTTTCCTATACCACTAGAGTTCAAGCTCACCTCTCAAAACCAAAGGGAGAGAAAGGGATTTTACCCCAAGAACACACCACACACACCATGGAGTTAGGAAATCCTAGGCTCGCCTCTCAACAACTAAGAGAGAGGGGTTTTTACCAAAGAACCCTAATCCAATGGTTCGGCCAACAAGGTCCAACAACACATCTAAGCAACATAACCATGTCATCATACCCCACAACATCAAGGGCACATACTAGAGCAAGGATATCACTAACAAGATAAGCATGGCCGATCAAGATAGCATATAAACAAGCAACATGAAGAGAAGGTAATATAGCTAAGGTAGGAGTTATGTAACCCGCCTCAAGTACACTCCTCAAGCTCTAATCTCCAAGAACCAAGCTCCAAGGCACCACCTTCAGCCACCTCAAGAAGAGAAGAACAACTCATAACCACCATGGCCGCAAAACATGCAAGAAGGAGAAGGTGCCAAGGAAAGAGAGAAGGATACTCACCACGAGAGAAGGAAAGGAGCAAGGGACACTCTAGGGTTTCAGCCACCACTAGAGGAAGAAGAAGACTAGGTCTATGTTGCCCTCCAACCTTCACCAAGGAGAGGGTATCGACCAAGACACCAACTGTATCAGCCACCACTCCCTCTTCTCTTCTCCTAGCTCGGCCACCAAAGGAAAGGGAGCAACTAAGGGAACTAAAGGAGCTTCTAGCAAGCAAGAAGGGTCGTATATATACAAGGGGGTCAAGTGGGCATCGACTAGAGGGTGGATCCATATGTGCTCACCCAAACCACCACTTGTCCAAGCTATGCCACCTTGCTAGAAGAAAGCACCAAGTGTCACTAAGGGTGACACAAATGAAGCTAGGTCAAGAAGGGTGTGTATCGCCCAACATGGTGCCATGGATGATACACCACTGCCCGACACACCTCTTGGCCAACACACCCTGCCCGACACACCTCTTGGCCGACACACCCTGCTCGACACACTAAGCAAGGAGGCGGCGCCAAGCTCAAACTAGACCCAAGAAAGCCCAACAACAAGCCTAAGCTTCAACAAGCTCAAACAAGGCTCAAAGAAAACCAAGTAAGGTGCCCAACCCATCCTCTCAACCCTAGAAGATGTAAGGAGAGAGAAAGATATCTCTCAAGGTGACAAACTTGCACACCAACCCTAGAACTTGGGTAATCTGCAAGTTGCACCTCAACCTCTCAACAGAGCGCAAACAAACCCTAATCACAATTCAGGTGATTAGGCAAGCCTCAAAACACAAGGTTTAGGCAAAGCAAACACGGTAAGCCCAAAATGGAGGTTAGGGTGCTTACATGATTAATGTAGGGTTCCATGTGCTTGAATATGCTTTAATGGGCCTTGAAACCCTAATTTTGGTAATTATGACTCTTAATGGATTTAATTGTTCAAATCCATGAATAAAGTTGAGATATGATGATTCTATGCTATTCTGAGTATAAAAGTTTCTAATTGTGGATAAATACCCTTAATTTGGTAATTAGGGTTCCCTAGTGGATAAATATAGAATTAGTGATAAATAGGGTTCATATGTGAATTGGACTATAATGAAATATGAGTTGTCAATTCCAAAGAAACTGAACATGATAATTGGGCTTAATGATCTTGACATGACTTAAAAGGATAAATATGGTAGTTTTAGTGTAAAAAAGATGTATTAGACTCAATTGACATTCAAGTATGCATATGATGATGAAATTAGGGTTTGTGGACTAAAAGAGCATTAAACGTGATAAAAGAATTATGGAGGCTAAAACCCTAATAAAACCCTAAAGTTGGCCTAGAAATCCTAAGGTGGAATCAGAGTCAATCTTGAGGATGTTTTGAATAAAACAATGACACATAGATGTTATGCATTAATTTTAGGATATTGTTGATTGCTTGATTGAATGTTCTTGATTATTCTTGCTTGGACATCAAGTTGCTCTGGATCAGGTATGTGGTTATTTATGATTAACCGCTTTAGTTTCACAGGGTTTTCTCAGATGAATGATCGAATTGAATGCAACCTAACTGTTGTATGTTCATATATGCAAATTCATAAAGTCACTATGATTATCACAATTAATTTATGAGTGTGTATTCTCGCACCTACATGCCACCCTGATGTATGATGCAATGAGGTCAAGCCCAAGAGGGAAGACCAATGGGCACCATGAGAGGTGACCCCAGACACCAAGCTCAGGATAGAGAAGGTGGCCTTATGATATTGCATGACTAATGGGCACCATGAGAGGTGACCCCAGGCACCAAGCTCAGAATGGAGAAGGTGGCCTTATGTCTATTGCAAAAGAGAAACTCTCAAGAGGTTATTCTAGGGTTAGGACAAAAGCGGTGGAGAATGTCACATTGAAGATGCAAATTGGATTGTTAATTAACTTGATTGTAATATTTAGGTTGTTAGCAATATTTGTGAAATTTTGGTTGTCCCCACATACCGGCATATTCATTTATGCTGACTGACGTTTTGTTTGTCGGCGTTTTAGGTACAATATGAAAAGGACAAACAGTAAAGTGACATATTGTGAATATATGAATTAAAGTACAAGGAGGATTAGTTAGAATAAACTCCAGTTGTGGATAGAAGTTTAGAAATCCAAGATTTTAAAGAGGTATGAAAAGTTTTATTTTATTCCAGCTTTTCAATATAGTTTTTGGTAGAATTTAGTAATTACTATTGATTATTTGTCGAACCATTGATCCGGAAAATTGGGCTAACGGCTCTTACCTTTTGGTCTCCCTTAATTGGGGGTTACCAAGAGGCAGGGTCGTTACACAGTCACTGACACATCCTCCCATATAGAGCTTCATACATCCCAATACTGGCTTGAGTGGCTATCATAACAAGCAAACTCTTCTAGGGGTAGGAACTGCTCCCATGAATCACCCTGAACGAGCACATATGCTCTCATCAGACCTTCTAAAGTCTGGATCATACTCTCTTAACTATCCATCAGTCAGGGGGTGATATGTTGCACTAAACTTCAATCTAGTATTGAGTTCTTCATGTACCTACCTCCACATCATGGAAGCGAACTTAAGGCCTTACTTAGGAATATTTGAAGTCAGATCATTGTGTAATTGAACTATCTCTCTCTCATATATATATGGTTCAACCTGATCTGTCACACCGACAATACTCTTTTAGGCTAGGGTACGTGTCAAATTGGTAAGGAGATCTACCATAACCCATATTGCATCATGACCTCTCCTGTTCCATGGGAGTCCCACCATAATCTCCATGGTGATTTGCTCCCATTCTCTCTCAGGGACTTCTCATTATCTATAGCAATCCACTAAGTTACTGGTGTTCAGCCTTCACCCTATGGCATGTATGGCAACTGGCCACATGCACCTATATATCCTTCTTCATTCCAAGCCTCAAGGTATCACCGCATACCTCAACTATCTTGGCAGTACCACAATGTATAGTGTACTTAAAATCATGAGCTTCTTGCATGACATGATACCTCAATGGTGACTCCTTAGAAACCATAAAATTCTCTAGTCGTGGATTTCACCACCTACTCCTCCTAAGAGGTACATTTTAGGTTTTGATAGCAATCCTTTTATCTCTTCAAGCACTGGCCTAGCTAACTGGACAACCATCAACTCTACCAATAGATCTGGTTGTATCCGGATGTTAGCCACACATGTCTAGTCATCCAACAGTCACATGGTCCACCTAGCAACCTCTTTCAGCTCTCACCACTACTTAAAGGCAAGATACATCTATACCTGAGTTTTGTCTCGGCTAAGAGTATCTGCTACCACATTAGTTCCCTTATGTGTTAGGCGATGGTGAAAACATAAATCTTCATGTACTTCACTCATCATCCTTATCTCAGTTTTAGGTCTACCTGCATCAAGAGAACTTCGAGTTGTTACTCCCATCATCTCAGTTATCAAACCCAAACTGGTAACTCAAAGATTCCAAACTACTATGGATAGGTACGTTCTCGTATTACCCTTGTTCTTCTTATGCTCTCATATCACCTATCCAATATATTCTCCAAAGGGTGTGGTACTTCCTTCAATCCTCAAACATCATAGAAGGGTTTCAACTCATATCACCTCTATCTTTAGTATATGGCATGCATTTTGTCTTGTCTCTCACACCCATAACAAGATGAAATAAGCATTTGGCTACAATCCAAATACAAAGTTCATCCCGTTCCAAGAGTAGAGGTGGTGCATCACACATCGCCATCACTCTTTCCAATCTAAGTTGAAACACACTTCACATGATTCCTCACCATGAACATCTCCATTATGGGTCACACCCATGGGAAGACTTTTCCCATCATCTTTGGATCTTAACATCTCTCTTATGTACAATCCTTAGTCATTACCTCAAGATCTCTAGGGTGCCGATACTTTTGGGATGATCCGACCCTTATGCATCTAGGGAGTGCCTCTCACATTTACCCCTTAGGCCCCATGAACTCATGAAGGTGGACAACCTCCTAACCCATGGTCCTCGGGAAAAGGTAGTTGTTACCTCCCAACCCTATGGTCTCATGCATCCAGGGAACATACAACTCCTACTTCCATCGGCCTTATCCCTTCTTGGCCTTAGTATTGACTTAGGATTTCATCATAGCACATCTCATTCTTAGATTCTTACCTGCATCTCCATCATCCCTCTAGGCACTCATGGTTAACCTTACATCCTTTCATAGGGATCATGGAAACCTACCTAACCTGGTTTGGCCCCATACATGTTACCTTTCATGGTAACAAATCTTTATGCCCCTTAAAGATGGTCATACATGGGTCTATAGATCCTTGCTCATATTATGTGCTCTTACACTTAGCTCATCAAGATCTTATAAGTGACCTCTTCAAGTTACCTTAAACCTAATCAAAATTTGGTGCTCACCCTAACATGAAGGGTCCCACCCCAGGACGGGAGAAAACTATCACTTGATAGTAACAAAGGTCACAAAACGTTCTTACCTCCAAGGTTTACATCATCATGTATATTCTTAGCTCCTAACATGATACTTATGCACATACCAAGCAAACCATACTAAGTTCCTTGGTATGTCATACATATTCATCATTCCTCAAGGTCGAACCAATATCATACATGCATATGTCACCAACTTGTGAGAGTGGTTCATCAAACATATATCTCTATTCAAGTGGAGTTTCCTTTTGCTCTAAGACATGAAGGGGTGCCATACTCAAATACTATGAACTCAATCAGCCTCGTGAGCATCATGTACACCATATGCTATTACTTCCCCTCTTTGGTCTAGGAACCCCAGGTTCACCTCTTATGCATTAGCTGTTTAACTGCATGCTCAGCTGTTCAACCATGAACCGAACCTATACCAGGTAGAGCATACACATCCTAACACTCTTCCACATGAACAACCTTTAGAGTCCTACACCATGAAAACTGACTGGGTGAGAGGCCTCACAACTTCTAACTATACCCCTTCAGCGTCTATGAAACTCTCCTTCCTACACCTAAAAGGTAGGCACTTATATCATTTGTATGTTCGTTCACAAAGCCTATTTCTCTCTTCTAGGGTTTGGTTCCTCTAAAGGCATCCAAGGTAAAACAACCCTCCAAGGATCATAGATGATGCAACCACATATATCTACTCAGAGTTGTCTATTCTAGGCCACATTATACCAAACTTCTCATGATTCCCCATGTTTCGGAGTCCAGGTCTCCAACCTTCTTCATCGGGTCTTGCTCTCTCTCTAGAGATAACCCCACAACTGGTCCTACCACTTGGAGGTTATCTCTCAAAATATGGGTCAAGCTTTTAAGGATACATGTCTATCCCTACCTGGGTGAAACGTACTATCAAAACTTATGTCTGGCCAAGATCATCCAAAGCTCTGCATGCCTATCTCATAAACTATCATGCATAACCCTTCTAGCTTAGGTCTAAAACACGCCACCATCATTGTTGTTACTCACTTCTATGTAGGTGCATGCCTCTTCCTACTCATATATGCTTGTTAGGGTTCCTATACAGTCACCACTAACCTATTAAATAAGGGTACTATCCCTCTGCCCCTATCAGGTACGACCCACCCCAAGGTCAGGTCACCAAAAAGGCACTATGGTTATGCAACCACACATAGTCTACATTTCTCACGCGTACTCAAAACCTCTACATAAAGCATGTATGTCTAACCCACGTACTTGCATGCATGGACAACTAAGGTATCCAACTCATCGTGTCCTCTCTCTCTATCCACTGCTTAAAGTTTTGGGTTGAGAATCATCCTCTAAGAATGCATCAGGTCTCTTCCTCTTCATAAAGGGCTTCTTCCTCCAAGGCTATCACTCTCCTCCTCATCCTACGGGATGGTCTAACCTCAACGTTCTCCTAAGGGCACGAAAACACTAACCATGCAACCTAAGCATGTAATTAAACTCAGTCTAAATTTCTAATTATCGAAACTTATGTCCATGACATCTTTCTTACATGCTTTTTATTATTTGGTGGAGGATTCCTAAATCCTTATTATTCTTAACCCCAAAACTCAGGAGAGTGGAGTAGAGAGAGAAACCCTAATCTCTTAAAGTTTTATTCAATGAACGAGGTAGAGAAGGGATGAATACAGATGAGATAAGACCTAGAGGTATCTTATTTTGAGTCAAATCCTCCTATTTTGGCCAGGCAGTCACACAGAATCTGGGAGTCGTTGTAGATCAACTAGTGGGTTGGAGGAAAATCTTGCCAGCCCCTGGATTGTGATCCTTTTCTAGACACCTCCATCTTTGGACAATCCCCTAATAACTCCCTTGGGCTCTAAAGGGTTTGTAAAATTTAATAATTATTAGAGATTAGATAGAAAACCATGCTCTGATACCAATTGTAACAACCCCACTTCCCGGTAACCCCCAGTTAAGGAAAACCAAGAAGTCAAAGCCAATATCCCAAGATAGGATCAATGGTTTTGCAAATAATAAAAAATAATTAATAAATTCTACCATAATTAAGCTTAAAACAGGATAAATTTTGTCTTTTAGCATACCTTTCAAAAATAAGAGTTTGGAACTATATCCAAAGTGGAGTTCTATCTATCTAAATCCTCCTTTCTTTAATTAGCTTTATTCTTGAAATATCACTTTAATGTTTGTCCTTTTTTAAGTATTCCTAAAACATCGACAAATAAAATGTCGGTCAATATAATAAATTATACTGGTATGTGGGGGAACCAAAATCTTGCATCTATTTATAACAACATAATGCAACCAAATTATTGCTTAACAGATCAAACTTTATGTATTAAACATAACTACTCAATCCCTACATATACTTGCCTCTGTGTTGTCCCTATAGTGGACATGGATACTACCTCTCTCATATGGTAGATCTCAAATAGCCCCTATGATCCTACCTTATAGGTAGACCATGACCTAGGGTTGTGTAGTCGTATAGTCCAACCCAAGGGTAGACCAACACATTGACTCATGATAACCTGATGATCCTACCCCAATGGTAGACCATGTACTAGGTCATCCATCTCATCATCATCAAAGCTATAGAGGAGTACTAGGATCTGATCTAGTCATGCACATATATTTATGGTGATAGCCATAGTCACTTTATAGTTGCATGAAATAAAAGCCAACCAAGCAGTTAATATCAAGCAACCGGTAAAACCTCGAAAA
This sequence comes from Alisma plantago-aquatica, assembly GCA_963693085.1. Taxonomy (NCBI): domain Eukaryota; kingdom Viridiplantae; phylum Streptophyta; class Magnoliopsida; order Alismatales; family Alismataceae; genus Alisma; species Alisma plantago-aquatica. The sequence continues at coordinate 861,810,089 of OY856414.1, read as the reverse complement.
TCACCATGAAACTAGAGCGATTAGCCATAAGCGTAACCACATACCTGATTTGAAGTCTCAAAAGAAGTAAGATATCCAAAACTAACTAGATGTCCAATCAAGCAAGCTAAGTAACTCTTGATCCTGAAAACATGTGTAACACCTAATTATCATTATTACATCCCAAACAACTCCTTATTAACTTGGGACACCTTATAGGGTTTCTAGGTTGAATTAGGGTATCCTTAGATTTTCTTAGATTTATTTCTTAATCTTCACCTTTTTAGGTCCACAAACCCTAAAACAACTTTTCTATACATAAAAACCCTAATTACTCAAATTATCCACATTAAGGATCTTTTATACTCAAATTGGCTTTAGAACATCTGATGAATCCTCCAAATTCATCCTCACAGTTGCCATTTCTAGGAATTTTGTGCCTCATATCGTCTGATCCACCCTTATTTTGGCTTACTCTGAGTTTCTTCTCAATTTCATGAAAATAGTGCTCTAATAGCTCTAATTACCAATTTATTTGATCTTATCCTCCTTTACTCACTTTCCTTCTTCTCTGCAGATCATTCTCATCCATCCGATAACATATCTACATCTCCTCGCAATTTGGCCATCCATCCGGTTTTACCCTTCATACGATCTCAGGACCACATGAGGTCACACGGTCTCAAGACCGTGTGAAGCCTCATGGTCTCAAGACCGTTTGGACGCCGAGGCACAAGATCGTTTAGAGCCAAGACCGTTTGGACCCAAGTCCATTTGGAGCCAAGATTGTTTGGACCCAAGACCGTTTGGAGCCAAGACTGTTTAGACCCAAGACCATTTGGGGACAAGACCGTTTGGACCCAAGACCATTTGGAAATGAAGACCGTTTGGATCCCGAAACCGTTAAGACTCCAGACCGGTTGGACAACAAGATTGTTTGGATGAAGATCAGTTGCTAAGACCATTTGGACCCAAGACCATTTGGATCCAAGACCATTTGGAGTCAAGATCATTTGGAGCCAATACCATTTGGGGCCAAGACCGTTTGGCCCCAAGACCATTTGGAGCCAAGACCGTTTGAAGTATTCTCACATCAAAAATGTGAAGACCCCATCCAAGCCTATAAAAAGGACCAGCGTGGTCTTCATTTGGGCATCAGATCCAGGAGGCCGCAAGGCTGCTCCACTATTCCCTCATCTCCATTTTTCCACCAAGATCTGCCTGGCCCTACTCGTACGTCTCCGGTGGTGCACACGAAGATCGAGGCAGCAAGAGACGAGCTTCCTCAACAAAGTCGGAGCAGTCCTAAAGACTGGGGCAATCCACACTGGGCTATTGCAGATCTACTCTTCCGCTCTGACGATGCTTGTTCTATCTTTCTTCTCTGTTTTTGTTGCTCCCTCTATGAGAAGCGAGTAGTGTAATTCACTGGGGTGCGGGGACTAGCCCCACTACCCATGCTTTGTAATTTGTACCTAAAGACGTTATCTTTCCGATTCAATGCTAATAGTTTCATTGCATGCTCGAATGTTGGCCGCTTTCTTGCATGATCTATTGTCTTTTGTTGTGGATTGTCTACGTCTACTCTGGAGACTCGATTATCGATTTAGCATTCGTTCTTGATGTGTGTATCCACCACACATCTCTTTCGGTATCTAGGAATGCTTTTCAAGGAGTGGAGTAAACTCACCTCCATCGTTGTACTTCCATACTATGAAATGGAATCAGTTGATCTATGAAAGTACAATCTTGATAGGTCGAGGAACACACTTTGCGAAGGGAGTAATGCAAAGTAAGTGACCATTCATTCGGGAATGGCTGGCATTGCAACACTCCCACATTTCTCATAGCTATCTCCTCGAAAGAGGGATAGCCTATAAGGATACTAATCGAAATGATAATATTGCTCGCTTGTTAGTCTTTTGATGCACGTTTCACGAGGTTGAGTAAGACCTCCCTTTGGAGGGCACATATCTCCATTGACATGAAGATATGTACCGGATGGGAGCTACTCAACCTATGAAGGATGTGTGCAATGCTCCTTGTCTGAGAGGGCATCGTCATTGCACAACATCCATGTATCTTGCTTGCAGGTCTTGCTATGTTGGTACAGGTATAATGCATGTGTAGTGGTGGTGAATATCTGCATCACCCCAATGATCCATCATCATCTGATAATCTTCGATTTCAAACTTTAACTTTTCATACTTGCCTTTACTTTTGCATGTTCTAGATTAGATTAGATTAATCCTATCAATCTCTTGGTTGTAAATGATTAACTTAGATCGAGATGAAATGAGACAAAGACATCCATATTCTTCACGTTGTCCTTTGGGTTCGATCCTAAATCTGTATTACGATAAGGCTTCCACACTCTTGTGGGGTTGGAGCATTTATCCAACACTAGTTGTAGGTAAACCTAGAGAGAACATCAACTCCCTGGAGTTTTTGGTGCACATTAGGACTTCCATTGGAAGAGAAATCTTTTGGTGTAAATCCTAGCTTCATGAAAAAATGGCTTTGTTACCGGGGACAACGTCGTAAGAATCGTCTTCGTCGAATTCTGTATCGACCTAAGTTTCTATAGGGTTTTTCATTTTCTTTTCAAAATTCTAAAAAAAGGGGGGTGATAACCTTGATCTCAAAAGTTAAAGATTTTATTATGTACTCTCTTGAATTTGAAGTGATTGGTCAACCCTGATAAACACCTTCTTTGATTTCAGGTACCAATTCTCTTCAAAATGAAGCACTCAATGCCACCAACCATTAGATGTCAATTATGTGGTGACTACACCCATTCATCAATCAACTACTTCAACGCTCCTCCTCACTGCGTGAATGCACTACGTCAAATAATCACAAATCGTATAGTTGGGAAACTCAAGGCAGCCCCTTCACACGACTATGGATATAATGCCAGTTATAATCCATATCCTCCTGGAAGCTACTATGAAGAACCCAATTATGATGGATTTCAAGGCATATATTGCAATGCAGAAGGAAATCTGGACTACAATGCAAATCAATACTACGATGAGGAGAGCTACTATCAACATCAACCCAACGGGTACAGTGAAGAGCCCAACTATGAAGATCGATACGCATTAATAGAAGAAGTACGTGCTCTACAGAAATTGGTGGCTCAACAACTAGCTGATCATATAGCCACAAATGAGAAGTTGATAGCCGAGCTTGATCAACTTACACAACTTGCCCTCACTTCTGAGCAACATGAAGAACAATCACCAGTTTCTCTTAAGCACACTCCTCATCTGCATATTGCAATCGATTACGATGACGATTACGATATCATGTGGGAGGTGCCTTCCAATGATCTTCTACTAGCAGTGCAGGGAGAGGAATCATCCTCAGAGCAAATTATTGAACCCGAGGATGATTTCTCCACAGTATCAAAAGAAAAAGAATCATTTTCTGACCCAAGGTCTGACTCAGAAAATGACTCCTGCACTATTCCCTTAGATGAAAAATTGATTGGCCAATATGAAGTTTTTCTACATTCGGGAGATCAATTGGGGATAAATTTTGGTATTTACCCATCTTCTTCCCCCATAGACCCAGATCCAACCATACAGATTAAGGAGCAATCAATAATTATTGACTCCCTATACGACAAATATTCTTCAACTTCAGCTATCTTGTTGGTTAATTCCAATGAAGAAGGGTCTACGTTACAATAACTCTACACTCTTCACAGTCAGACTCAGATGAATATGTGACTGATTCAGATAAGAAGATGTCTTTTATGCAAGAAACTCAAATGTCTCCATTACTGGAATAAGATCTAATTTGTCCTTATGAAGAAATTTCTAATTATTCGGATGATTTAGGAACAAAATTCGAGTATGGGACTGATCAAGATCTTGATTCAGGTGTGGACCATACCACTCTCACTTACCCTGATGATGATGTCAAAGAATCATGGCAGGATGATGGAACCCAAGACGATGACTTTATGACCAATCCTTTCCATGAAATTACATTACCAGAGCTGCCATCCCTACAAGAAGTCTAGATGGAGTCAGTTCTCAAACAAGAGTATGTTCTTTCCATTGAATATCCTTCTAGTCACTTGAATGAGTTGATGGTGTACTATGAAGAGAACCACAAGCCATCTCTTGATTTTGGAATGGAATACAATATTTCCGTAGACCCTTGTAATGACAAGGAGGACCTTTGGGAAGACATCAAGCCACAAAACAATCTTCTTATGGCTACCCTCCCCTACGGAGAAGCTCCTCCTAAGCTACCAAATATACAGGAGACTGACATATCTCCATTACTAAACAAGGTTTCATTCTTCCCGTAGCAACTTCTCCCGAATACTTAATAAAACTGGAGGCGTGCTATGAGGAAGAACTGGAACAACAGCCTGACTCAGGAATGGAGTATATTGGTCTCAATATCGAAGAAATAGATTTGTGGGAGGATTCTAGTCTACAAAACGATGTGCCATGGGATAACCCTTACCATGAAGAGACATAACTGGAGCCTCTACTTTAGGTTCTCATGATTCCCTTATTTGAGCAAGAGTTCGTTCTACCTGTTGAATCTCCCTCTAGTTACTCAAACGAATTAAGAGTATACAGTGAAGAAGAATTTGAATAACACCTTAAATTCGGAATGAAAGATGCTGCTCCTATCAACCCCAACATTGATAATGATAACCCTCCAGAGGACACATGGCATCAAAATGATGATCCTCAGAACAATCCCCTTGACGAAGAAATGTCACCCTGGCTACCACACCCTACACAAGAAAAGTCGGGTGATGAAATGAAGCCTGAACTGGATCCACCACCTGATCTGGTACAAGAAGAAGTTCAAGTGGCCAACCCTCTATCAAATGCTTTAGATCATGAAGAAGATAGCTTGACTCCGAATTTTGAGGGCGAGCCACAACTGGAGGACACATATAGGCATGACTTCAATTATTCGCCTAGTCCCCCAGTTTCAACTGCATATATTCCACCTCCCCCGCTGATGGGGGAAGGTCTCTGGATTCTTCTAGACGGACAAAGAGGTGAAAGAAATGTGCATCCAAGTTATCTAAAAACCCGTTCGAGTTGCCATGACCACCCAGTCAACAGGTTGTCCATGTTGCTTCCTCACTCTTAGTGCCGACTATCATGAAACATCTTTGTCGGACCTTCTTTCAATTATGAGGACCACCTGGTTAACACTGCGCAGCTCTTCCCCTCCATCTGGAACCTAGTGTTTGCTCAAAGATGAGCAAACTCATACGTTCAAGATGGAGGGTGGGTGGTATGTTTCTCACTCCACCCTCTATCTTTACTGCTTTCTGATTTTCCATTCTAGTTTCTTTTTCATATTTTTCTGCATTTTCATAGTCTTCTTAAAATAAGGCCTTTATCTAGTCGGCTTTTGCTTTTTGAATCTGTGTTCATCACCTCTTTTTGTTGCAAATTTACAAGAAAAGAATGCTTAAAACTAGCAGATAAATGATTTCATCTTATATAGTCTGTGAATCCTAATGTCATATCCTTAATAGAAAAAAGATGATAAGCTTCAATAAGACTGAGATAGATCAAATGCATCACGCCTCTCACTGATTAATGGATCAGTTGTATGGAATTCTCATTTGAAGTTTTATCATGTCACTTTTTGAGCAGAGTGTGATGAAGAAAAGGAACCCGTCATATGGAATTGCTAAGCAAACTACATTATGATATGAACTCTCTTCTACACTACTTCTTTCATCTCCATACCTCTCCGCTCACCAACCATGCCAAAGCTTTAAGTTCGGTGTGGCACACCACACTCTTTTGTAGTGTAAGCTAGAACATTGCCGAACTCTAAGTTTGGTGTGGTACACCACACCTCTTCTTCTATAACCACTTCCTCCATACCCCTCAATACATAACAGGGGCGTATCACCTTCTCTTTTATTCAAAAAGTATACGATGATGATTGTGCACATACCAAGGTTGAGGAAAAATCTACCCCGATTCCAAAAAGAGGTCCGACAGCCCAAATATATAAAAATACAAAATACCCTTTCTCCTAAGCCAAGTGAGAATGAATAAAAGCCAGAGTGTGAATAAAAGCATGAGAATTGTGCCCTGAATAAGGATAATCGACAAAGGTCTTACCCAGCCGGTACATTAACTTCCCTCACAAAGGCAGATGTGTCGAGCCTGGTAGTGAGACCCTAAGGCTCCAAAAATGACCGCTTACCTCCTCTCGAAGAGGTAAGTTAGCCAAAAGCCTTAAGCCAACCTATACACACTTCTGAGTTACCTTTAGAAAAAAAATTAGGTGTAAGGCTAAGTCAACCAGAGTTGTGCACAGAACACTCAAAGTATCTTGATGAATCCACCAATAATAAGAATCTTGAATCGATTAGAGGAGAGACTCTTATCTTTTGATCACACCCCTATTCTTTCCTTTTTCAACCTACTGGCACCACAATTGCCTCCATTTCAACCATTCTCTTGAAAACACCCGTGACAGATCATATACATGTTTGATTGATTCTACATGTCTTTTCAAAATCACATAAAACTTTAAACATGAATGATACAATAGAGAGTGAGAAGGAAATACTTCAGTAAAGTGAACTCAGAAATGAGGATATCATAAGATGTATTCCATGATCTAAGGAAGCCTTGATACTGTATCAATATGAGCCATGAACAAAATTATGATATGACATAAGGATGATACAATCACGAGATGATCGATTTCATTAGTGACTGTTTTAAGTTTTCCGTTCCTCGGGACGAGCAACACTTAAGTTTGGTGTGGGTGATGAATCCTCCAGATTCATCCTCAAATTGGATTTAGAACATCATATCTCTGTATCACTTAAGGATTTTCATAATTAAAACCATTATAAGTCACAATTACCAAAATTAGGATTTCTAAGCCCATTAATGCACTTTATACATATGGAACCCTAAATTAGCCAATTAAGCACAAAGATCCTTTGTTTATGTAACATCCCTGACCTGGGTTATGCCTTAACCCTAGATGTTTTGCTTATTAAAGTTAATTATATGCTTGCTTTTATTTTTGGAAAAGTAATTAAGGCTCAAGAGGAACTTATATTTCAACTTTAGTCCTTTTTGAATAATGTTGAAACAATGTTTTGTCTGTTTTGGACTAAAGTGCAAATTACCCAAGTTGAGGGGTTAACTTGCAAATGTTACATAATAAAATGTTCCTCAAGTGTTGAAGCATCATAAGACTGAAAATGATGCAGAGTTATGGCTTGTGGTAGCCTGAGCACCAAGAACGAGCTTATTGAGCAATGTTTGTGCATTAAAACCTAGTTTTGGTGTAATGTACAATTTACCTAAAACCTAGGGTTCAATATGCAACATACCACTTCTAGAGATTCCCTCATGTTTCATGGCATCATTTTATAGAAAATAAAATGAGAGGGGCGTCTCATTTGAATCATTTTGGAGGAGAGAGAATCTTGATATTAAAATAATCAAGATTTAAGCATAATTGGAAATATAATTCAATTTACTGCAAAAATAAATAAATTAATGGGAGTGCCTTCAACCAAATATGTGAAGGTTGAATTTGGATAAGTGTGTACGTCCTTGTGCCTTGCTATGACATTGAAAATATCCTAAGTAAGTGGAGAGCCCACTCACATTAGTAAACTAAAAAGTAATATCCACTAAATATGGGATATTAGTATTATATGAATTAAGGTGTTTAATTGCTTTTTCTTTAATTCATGGATAATGAAGAGGAATTCGAAGGTGGAGTTGATAGTTTCGTATGCAAGGAAGTAAGGGGGGTTAAGTGGTACTGTTTTGGGGAGTTGAAGGATTATTATAAGACTTTCTCTCTCTTGAAATTCCCTTATATATATCTCATTTTCCACCCACATAAGGACTCTTTTTCGGATTTCCTTTCTCTCCTTGCTTTGGCCGAACATAATGGAGCTTAGGAGAAATATGATGACGAACTCCAACATGTGGGTAAGATCCTTAATCATCTTCAACCTTGATTTCATGATGGAAATCGAAAATCAATGCTTGATTTCTTCTTTTCTCCATTCAATCTTCAATCCTAGCCATTTCATTTCACTCAAAGACTTGAGGACGGGCCTTGGACAGTTGAAAAAGCTTCATTCACCATTAGATACGTGAAGCTTGAAGCTTGGTTTCAACCTTGAAGGCGGGTTATATAACTTAAACCCTAAAATATTATTATTACATTCAATTCTTCATCATTTGTTGATCATTTTGTTCTTCTTGAAATTCCTTTGAATAATTGATGAAATTTCCATAAGAATGGTAGTAGATTTTGAAGGATCGAATCTTGATGATGATGAAATCATCATAGTCACACACCTCAATGAATATCTTGGGCAAACGGTTTCACTCTTGAGACTAAACAATCTCAAGATCGTTTGGTGAGTAAACGGTCTCAAGACCGTTTGAGGTCAAACAACCTCAAGACCGTTTAAGATCAGATGATGACATAGATTGATGATGATCCAATAGTACTTAATTGAATTAATTCCAAAGGGTTCAACACTTTAAGGTTCCTTGAGTACAAACCCTAAATCATGTTATTGAAGAAACCCTATTTGAATTCAACCAAATTCAGTAATTGGATGGGTCAAACGGTCTCAAAACCGCTTGACACCAAATGGTCTCAAGACCGTTTGAGGTCAAATGGCCTCAAGACCGTTTGAGGTCAGGTCATGTCATGGTTGAATGATGATTCAATGGTTTCAATTGAATTAGTTCCAATAACATCATCAATTGATGGTTTCTTGATTTCAAAACCCTAATAGATGGTTTCTTGATTTCAAAACTCTAATTGATGTTTCAAATGGTTTCATCAAACTGATTGGTCATGTTGACCGTATGGAGGAGTTGACCATATGGAAGAGTTGACCATTTGGGAGAGTTGACCATTTGGAGGTCTAAACGGTTTCAAAACCGTTTGAGGTGTTGAATCAAGACCGAATGGATGATTCAGTTTCAAAACCGAATGGACGATTTGGTTCAAGATTGAATGAGTGTATATGGTTTCAAGATCGAATGGTTTGATTCGGTTTCAAGACTGAATGAGTTGATTCGGTTTCAAGACCGGATGGGTTGATTCGGTTTCAAGATCGAATGAGTTGATTCAGTTTCAAGACTGAATGGGTTGATCTGAATTACAATTGGTCTAGACTGTTTGAAGGTCTAATACCTCAAGACTGTTTGAAGGTCTAATACCTCAAGACTATTTGAAGGTCTAATTGATTCAAACCAAGAAAGTACCAATTAACCCCTTGATTGTTAAGGTCATATATCAAAGTTAAATCCAGTGGTTGTACCTCTAAAGTACTTAGGTGATTAGTACCTTTAGAGTGGTTAACCTTTGATGCTTATAGAAGCAATGACTTAATACACCATGTCAACTCTTCATTCAAGTTGATTCAATCTAATCAAGATTAAAAAAATTAACCTCCTCGAAAGGATGAGAGAGAGGAACTTATACATGAGTGATAATCATGTAGTGACTTATTCTCAACACTTTCAACATGAATAAAATATGTAGTTAGGGTTTGATCCATGATATTGAGATCATGAAACCCTAATCAAGAAGGTTGATGAGCTCTAACCCTAATTTAAGGTAAAGCTAGGTGAAACCCTAAATCAAGGGTAATGGTATGCTTCATGAAAAACCTAATTTTGGGTAAAGCTACATGAAACCCTAATTTTAGGGGAAATGTTATAAGAAACCTTAATTCAAGGTAATAATGTGATGAGAAACCCTAATATAGGGTAATGTGATGTGAAACCCTAATCCAGGGTGATGTTATGTATTATGAAACCCTAATTTGGAAATCAAGCCCTAATTTGTGTAAAGTGATGAGTAACCCTGATTGATATGAATTGGGAAACCCTAACCCTAATAAGGGTATAAGTGGTGTAATTTTGTATATCATGGTGCAAAAATGTAATTGATATAACTGTTATCAAGTGAACTAACCATGCATGTATCATGCGATGATGAGCATAGCCAGGTATGAGCTATGATGTTTCATTTATTACTGTTAATGGGCCTTGTGAGCCATAATAGGCCTTATTGCTTAGTAAGAGGTAATAAGAGATGAAATGGGCTTTGTGATCCATATTAGATGCTTGTGTAGCAAGTATCATGTTTACCTTGGTCAGATAACCTGAAGGAGTTCTAGTTACCTGATAAGTGGTAACAAGTGTTCTTTGTTGAACTGAGGGTTTGAATACCCATTTTTTATAATCATGATGATAAGTTTGTGAAAGGATGAGAATGCTCCTGATGAGATGAGGGATTGAGATCCCAATGCTCTATTAAAGATTTGAACAATACTTGATGAAAGTATTACACGTTCTTTGTAGCAATTGTTAAAATAATTGATGTTTGGAAACTTGTCTGATGCTAAAAGAATATGGTAATATACTAAATTAATCAAGTGATATCATATAATGTAGTTGCCCTGACCACAGATCCATCAGCGTCAGAATTTGCTGAATGGTGAAACGAGTTAAACTCGGAGCGCATATTTTTGAATATGCGAGGGTAATTGGGCAACTATATCCTTATGCCCCATAGGAATGGTTGCGGGCTATATCCTATGTATGGGATTGGTTACGGACCATACCCCAGTAAGAGTATGGCTACGGGCCATGACTCCATAATATGAAACCAGACATTGGCTACGGGCCATAACCCTGAAGAGAGTATATGCTGAGGACTATAACTCTATAGCGAAGATGCCAATATACCCTGGCAAGCTAATTGCAATTTGATGCGTGATGTCTCTACCGAGTAATCTCGTACTGACCGAGAAGGATGAGGTCTTGGAGTCTGGCTCTTCCATTGACCTTGTGTGGTACTGATGCTTTTCGCAATCGTGGTCGGTTGGATCATGAACGGTATACTTCATCTCTTCAGGGAATTAAGTATGATTGTAAAATGTAATCAGTCATGTAGCGTATTTACTTAAGGTTGAAATATGAGTATCACTGGTTGATGTTATCTTGCTTAGTATATCAGATAAATGTTATACATGTTCTTCATATTCCTTATTGGATAAGTGACATGCTGCTTTATCAAGTTATATCTGAAATACTTTGAATAAGAATATTGCTCTAACCTATTTAGACATTGATTTAACTGTTGTTGAATATATATGATTCCTCTGCTTAGTTTTATTCTAATAAAATGCAATAATAATGTTTTTAGCGGAGAGTTATATCTCTTGCTGGGACTAGGTCTCACTCCGTTGGTCACCAACACTTTTTAGGTAGACGCAGAGGAAGAGGCAGAAACCTTACAGTAGGGAAAGAGCAGCTGCAGCAGCAGGGACAACAGTGATTTCTCAGGTGGAGACACTGGCTGTCATGTCTTATATATAGAGTCCTATGTGTCATCTCTATACTCTCAGGTCCTCGGAGTTAGTAGTTAGTTTAATAAATCAATCTGAGATTTTGGTTTGATGTCTCGAGGTTCTTAGGCTGCCTATGTACATTTTTAATAGGGCAGTTGATGTATGTAATCTACGAGAAGAGATGGTACAAGATATGTACTTGTGAACCAGAATGTAATTGAATTACTTTGGTTCTTTTTGAAAGAGTTTTCCAATGTATGGATCTCTTTGTAAATAGTTTTAATTTTTAGTCATTTCCAGTAATTCGCTGCTAACGATCACTTCCGCTTGGTTAATTACATTTTGTTCAATCGCTTCGCCTCAGTTTAGATCTTTAAAAAATCTTTTTTATCAACAACATGCTAATATCTTCTCAGATCATCCATAACAATATACTCAATCTCATTAACATCACAGTTATGGTTTTCCTACGCATAAATGCATTAAAGATGGAAACTTTAAATACTTTTTGAATTGCTAATAGATTCAGGCTTTAATTCTATTTTTATTGAATTCTTTGCATTTTTCTAATAAATTTTCATATATAATTTGTCCATATCCGAGCTACCAATTTATTTTTAGGATTTTCACAAATAAAATAGTTATGGGCCAATCGGAAAAGGCCATGTTTACCTTTTATTCTCTTACATGCCGACCAGGGATCCGCGAATTATCGTCATCCATGTAGGCAGCCTGCCCCACACGAGCAAGGCGCTCGGTCGAGGAGTATTTCCCTTTTTTCCCTTATGCCCCCTGGGCTTTGGGCCTCGCACGAGCTGGGCAGGAGCGTAATTTCACCCTTTGTCATCTCCCACCTCCGCTCGCTCTGCGCCTACGAACACCGTTCCGTGGCTAGTCAACTCGACCATTGATCTCAGCCTTCTGGGCGTGCGAAGACCGATCGACGGTGGGGAAACCTTCGCAGGCCCTCCCTAAACTCCCCGGTGGCGTCAACTTCGTCAGGTGAATAGGGAGAGGAGAAAGAAAGAGCCTCCTTATCGGTGGCAGAATAGGGGCCGACGCAGGGTGAAGCAGGCCCCAAACATGGGTTCCTCGAGTCGTGGATGTGTGATCCTTCTACGGGTTCACTGAATTAACCCTCCGCTCCCTTGATCGTGGAGTTTCCAACCCCTTATATAGGCAGGGAGGTGTTTGCCATCCTCCCATGGAGTCCAGGCTCCAACGGACATTGGGCAAAGTCCCAATCCTTGGGGATGTCAGGGAAAGTTATGGTCAAAAGAGTTCACACTGCTCTCCCAAATCTAATAGAAGGGTGTCCAGTCGCCAACAGACTACATGGAGAGAGGAAACCGATTAGGAAACTCCCAATTACTGTTCCCGACTTTACCTCTTTGGGCATAGCTAGGTGATGACTTCATCACCGTAGGATCAAGGATCCAACGGCTCCCGTGCGGCACGAATCTTATAAAGCCTGAAACAATATTCCCTGTATGAGAGGGAAATCGTTACATTTAATGTAACATCTTATTAACTAATAAACTTTATGTATTCTTATAAAATCCATAACTCTCTCACCTTAATTTCTTTTCTTCTCAAATTTTAAGGGAAACTTCCTAATGCCTTAAAATACTTGGACTCAAATACAAAAGTATGAGAGACTTTTCTTCACATGTAAGTTATTTCTTAATAAGGCATATTTTATTCATATTTTCTCTCTCTTCCTCTTTTATTCTCTTTACTTAGATTCCTTTTAGTATTAGAACCCATATGTATTTGAAATCTAATCCATAATGATCAATAATATCACTTTCCCGAAAATTCCACATATATCTCATAATTATCTTAATTTCTTTTCCTTTTTATGTATTATTTGATTCCATTAAACTTTTCTTTCTTTTTTATCATATTGGACTCACTAACGTATTAGGGTCCACGAAATCATACATTTAAAGGAAATATTATCAAAGAAATCTACTCATTACACATAAATCATACAATTTCATAATCATACATTTTATTGGTGAAATTATATTTCAAACCATATAAATTCAAAATTTGAAATTGTAACACAAGGTAAACAAATTGTTCACACATCCACGTATCCACAATCTTTTCATTAAAAAAATTCTGAAAAATTCATTGTCTGATCAAAATTCTCTTTGCTTATTTGGTTGATTGGTCATCAAAACCTTATTATAGGTACTCCTTGGCATTTCAGAGGATGCTAAGGACGTTATCCGTGTCTTATGTGCCTTTACGATTCGGAAGACGACACTCGTATGCTATTCACTTGTTCCTTTGTAATACAAATTACGCAACATTTTTTCCAGTCATTATATGTATTTGTCTCTTAAACTCATTATAAAATCTTCAACGTTTCAGTCCATAACAAAAATATTTTATCACATCAGTACACCCTTGCTTGTTGCATCTTCGGGACTATTTATACTGTTAATAACAGACATTCTCGAGATAGCTCTATGCATTTTTTCAAATATTTGTAGTTATCACTTATTTATATCTATAATTCTAATATGACCTCCAGGTTTGATTTACCAGGCATGTAAACTAGAGTGGACACAATCCTGTCTGTTGTTGGGTCATTGTTGTAAGAGGTACTCACCCCAACTGGTTACTTCTGTCTTCATGTGCTCACTGAGAGAGAGAGAGAGAGAGCTGCTCTTAGCCCTTGGTAATCTTATTCATTTTTCAAATTCCTAACTAGCAGGGCCGGCCCATTGGGGGGGCCAACCTGGGCGACGGCCAGGGGCCCAACAAAGAGGGGGGCCCATAATTTTAATTTTCCCTGGACTATATATATATATACTTTTGTAAAACATGTTCCATTAAAAACTAATAGGAAAATGACTTACAACCGCATCTCTCACCCGCTCCCGTGTTCCTCTTTTCCAGCGGTGACTTCACATGATGACTCCCCAGAGAAGATGAACAATCACACTGCCTTTCCCATCTGGCGTCTTGCCAAGCCGTACGTCCATCACCTGATTCTATGAACACTTCCGAGTGTGATTCTAGTCTGATCATCGGGTTCCTTGCTTCAAATGTAATACTGATGATTTCTTTGTTTTCTTTATTTGGTAATACTTTGCAGAGGTTTGAACTTGGCTTGTTGTGAACTAGAAACATCATTCTTTTACCCCTGTGTGAAGTGGTGATCGTTCCTTCTCAATTTTTTAAGAAGGGAAACTATCGAAAGCATTCAGTTCTACTTAAAACTTTAAGTGTTAAGGATTACTTTGCAAGGAACACCTCTACTTTGAAATTAACAATGTAAACATTGATTTGTTATTTCTGAAAAACATATAGTAGATGATCTTTGTGCTTGTGTAAGCTGTTCTTGAATAGGACCCTTTTAATAGCTAATTTAAACATCACCTACTGTAAATTTCTAAATCATATTTGAGAAAAATATTTCAAACTATATATCTAGTTCATGCTATCGTTATGAATCTTCATAGTTAGTCATTTTCTTACGGATTATGATTGTTATTGTGTTCAAATTTTATCTATTTATTTGTGTTGAACACCTTTTACATTTTGCATCTATAGTTACAACAAACCAATCAGATGCAAGTCTATTTTCAAGATGTATATTTTAGTTGCTATTCTTGTCACATGTTTGCTTTTTTAAACAATGATGTTACAATGATACTACATGAATTTTTAAAATGACACAATAAAATCATCACTAATATTTTACTTTGGTTGTCTTCTATATATGGCAGAGTGGTTTACTCAACATGGCTCTGAAAAAATATCTATTCAAAAGTGAGAAAAGAAAAAAGAAGATAAAAGAAGTGCAATTTCTAGATACTCAGAAAGGTGTGCTTGATAAATTTATTTCCATTATCCCACGAACTTTTGAGGATGTTGATAATCTTGATCCATCTAATAAAAAAGTGAATGATGATCATCATGTTACTGTAGAAGTCAAAAATGTAATTGGTAATAAAAATGATGATGAGGTTGAGGATGATACTAACGTTTCTGATTTAAAAGTTGGCAATTTAGATGGTGTTGAACAACTTCTCCCTCCTTTTGATATTTATGATCCCTTAAATTGGGATAATATTGACAACAAAGTTAGGGATATTTTAGTTGAAAAAGACCCTAAAAGAGAACTGAATCTTGTGTTTCATTTAGATGACAATAAGAGGCACTTCTCATATGCTTTTTATTCTCAAAAATTGAGCAATGGAGAGACTCGTGATAGGAAGTGGCTAGTTTACTCAAAATATGTTGATAAAATTAATTGTTTTTGTTGTAAGTTGTTCAAATCTGAGAACAATAAAAGTACACTAGCTCATAATGGGTTCAAATATTGGAAACATGTTAGTGAGAGACCGAAAGTGCAGAATAACATCAAACATCTCACTAATATGAGCACTTGGCATGAATTAAAAGTAAGATTTAGCAATGAGTAAACTGTTGATAAAGAATTTCAGAAAGAAATTTTAAAGGAGAAAGAGCGTTGGAGACATGTTTTATTAAGAATAGTGTTCTTCGTTAAGTGTCTTGCTAAATGCAATTTGACTTTTCGAGGATCAAATGACAAACTTTTCAAAGATAGTAATGTAAACTTTTTGGGGATAATTGAAATGCTTGCAGAATTTGATTTGGTAATGCAAGATCATGTTTAACGCATTCAGGATCATGAGCTTCACCATCATTATCTTTACCATTCAATTCAAAATGAGTTGATATCTCTTTTAGCTGACAATATTAAGAGTTATATATTGAACATAATTAGAGGGGCTAAATATTTCTCCATAATTCTTGATTGTACTCCTGATGTGAGCCACCAAGAACAAATGACTCTCATTGTACGATGTGTGAACATGTCTGGTCAGAAAATAAAAATAGAGGAGTTCTTTTTAGAGTTTTTAAAAGTTGATGATACGAATGGATTGGGGCTTTTTAATGAACTTATAAATGCTCTTGAGTCTCTTGATCTTAATGTGGAGGACGTGAGAGGTCAAGGTTATAACAACCGTTCTAATATGAAGGGAAAACACCAAGGTGTGCAAAAGCGGTTACTCAAGGTAAATCCCAGAGCATTATATATGTTGGTATGTATGCCCTGAGAGACAATCATGGGATGATTGGTGGGATACATTAAGATTGATTTGATAAACATCAAAGGCAAGCCTCCAAATCTTTCAAGTTCAATCATATGAGATAGTGATAGAACATATTGAATGTCTAGAGAATGACAGTACTCAATGATGTATGCCTTCAGGTTCAGGACCTGAACGATGAGATCATACGGATGCTAAGAGTTTGTACATTCTCGTTATGTACCTAGTCAGATTTCATTGTGGAAGGTAGATAGACAGCAATGACACACAAGACTAGATTGTGGTGTTGGTTGATGACAAAATCTCATTAGTCATGATATAGAGATATCAAACCAAACACATAGGTAATTGTTAGAGAACAAGTGTACCAGACAGACCCAACGTGAGTTTGACACATGGAACCATGACATGGTAGTCACAGTCAGTACTCACAGTGATGGTGGTGAGTGTAATTCTTTGACCTGAAATCACTACACTCAACACATGTCGTTGGGCACACTTTGACATCATCAAACACAGTCCTGAAATATGGGTTGTTATAAAGGTGATGATTGGGTGGCTTTGACATATGGGGCTTTTGAGGGGTGAGTGATAGATATGGGATTTGTCCCTCCTGAGGGAGTTTGATATCCATGGCCACTTGATAAGTAGGATTGAGAAAGGCGTGCATGCATGTGTGAATCAGTATGTGATATTGATGTCATACATATCTCTTCCAATCTACTCTGAGATCAAGAAAGTGAATGAACGTTGACAAGATGACTGTTCCATGCCTCGAGTTCATTCAGGATATCAATGACAAAGGAATTATACATTCACTATAACACCTTTCACAGATTGTAGGATTGAAAGTTATTCTCCAACTTTCTATTTCACTTGGGTAGCACTGATGTGTGACTAGGCACCGCTCTTTGCTTGTGAAGTCATAAGTGTTATGGACTTTCACTGCCAACATGAAAAGGACCTGTAGGGTCACACACATAGGATTTAACCTGGAAGAGGAGTTTTGTCCACAAATAATGTTTAGATTGATTACTAAAGGAGTTTAGTAGTTCAATTAAACACTCAATCAATTGATAGTTCAGTATCATAATGTTCAAGGTGTTGGACTGATTGAGTAGAGTATCAGATTGATTGAGAACTGCAATTGACTGTTTCGGCACAATCTACACTCCCAACCGATCGGCTCATGTGATGAACCGATCGGCTGAGCTTGGTGAACCGATAGGCTCAGGTGGTGAGTCGATCGGCTCATGGACAGGGTGAAACGATCGGTTCAAGTGTTGAAACGATCGGTTCAACTGGTCCAATCGAGCAAGTTGGGAAAGTAGGATTGGTGAGAAATTTCTTTTCGTTTCACTTGCCCAATTTGATTGGAACAAGGATTGGTATTAGGTACCAATTAAAAACAAAAGAGGAAAAGTCAATCGGGAACTGACCAGGACCATGAACCGACTAGTTCAGAAGTGAACCGACCGTTTCATGGGTCCCAACCGATCGGTTGAGGTGTCAATCGACCGGCTCAGGTCCCCAACTGACCATTTCAGAAATGAAACGATCAGTTCAGGTTGCGCAGTTGGTTGTTTTTGTGGAAAATCTCGAACCCTTCTACTCCTGCTTTAGTTCCACATTGCCCGAGATAGAGAACCCTGTCCCATGACCCTCTTATATATATAGGGGTATTGGGGGCTTCTCAAAGTACAACTCAGTGCAACCAATTGCTCTCTAAAGTTGTCGTTTTCTCTAGTTTTGGTAACTGAGAGAGCCCGAGTAAGTGCTACCCGATAAGGAAGGCACAATAAGGGAAAGACAACTGCAGAAAGCGACTGGTGGTAGGAGAATGTGTCAGTGACTAGTACGCTGACTGGAGGGTGCGACTTCTTCCAATTCCCTGTGAGACAAGGAGATTGGAGTCCAGGTGGTCCGTGTGGACTACTTTAGAGGCGGGAGATTTCTACTGCTCGGAGGACAACTGTCAATCCCGACAGTCCCGGTGAGACTAGGAGTCGTCAGTCCCGGACCCCGGTGCGACCAGGAGCTGCACAGACACTGTCCAAGTCCGGAGGTGAAGACCGTACAAGCCATGAGGTATTGTCACCGAGCAAGCCTCGGGACAAGGTATGATTCCACAAACCATCCCTTCCTATTATATAGACGTTGACGCGTTTCCTTGTTCTGGGTTTGGGGAGGAGAAAATTTTTGTTTCCGCTGCCTTTTCTGCCTCTCCTCAAACTCAATAGTGGTATCAGAGCCACGTCAACTACTCTATACTTTAGGATTATCGATATGATCGATTTTGGTTTGTCACCTTTATTTATTACATACGATGCGAATAAAATTGACTTTATGCGTGTCCAATCCTAAATCCACAAATCCCAATATACATATATGATATGTAATATGAATGCACTCGATACGCGTCGCCCTTAAACGAGTTTTGTGGTCGATGTATAGTGTGGTTATGGCCAATAAACCCTATATGTGAATGGTTGTATGTGGTTGCTTGCATCTCAGTATGCGTACCGATCTTCCTTCTCCTATTCCTAATGTAACTCGAAATAATTTGAGATTTATTTCCTACCTTTGCTCCCCTCGAATGTAACTCGAGGTTTCTCTTTTTACAATGTAAAATAGGATAGAATTTTATTTCCTGTTATGTCAAAGAACGGAGGACATCCTGACGACAGCTGAGATGATCGGTTCAAGGCGAGAACCGATCGATTGACGTTCGAGACGATCGGTTCAAGGAGTGAGCCGATCAGTTGATGACCGGTTCGAGGAGCGAGACGAGCGGGTGGCGGCCATGATAAGATGCCCGACGACCATGCGAACTGATCGGTTGGAGGAGCCAACCGATCGGCTGGTGGCACCCAGCCGACCATTCTGATGGTGAGCCGATCATTCATGTGATGAGTTGATCAAACCCCGAAAGGCAAAGTACAGATTTCATCTTGTAAATGTTGCATGTGATGTAGACATAGATGACTGTGATTCCTCTTGGCTCGAGGAATCACATTAGGATGGTCATAATCATCACTTTTATCGTTTTGCATGTTTTCTGTGGGATATAGCATGTATATGATACATACTATATATTGTGGTGATTGGATATGTATATGTATATAAAAACCAAATCCCTCATTAAATATTAAGTTTTAGATGCCTTCCAAATGTGACACACGTGAAAAACTTGATCGACTAAGTGTGGGCACGCCCTAGCGTGGTGCACTGTCTATCTCGTGGAAGCGTGAAGGATGGATATGTGGGTTTGCCCTAGCAGGGTGCATATTCATTGTGTTTGCTTTGGGTCGGACTTAACAAAGTGACCTAGATAGGATCTAGCACCTTGAGGCATGGAGATGATCATGGCAAGGAGTTGCATATGACATCTTATCAAGAGTTGCATATGATGCAATTGGCAAGAGTTGCCTACCTGAGAGATCTAAGTTGTGGGTGACAGCCCTAGCTGGTCCATGACTTAGAGGATTTCAGGATCTTACCCACTAGAAGGTTGTACGCTGCAATCTTCCGAATTGATGGTGAGGGCTATCAATTTGAACTAAAATAGTGGGAGCGATAATTAATTAAATGCCTAATTATATCGTCAACTTTTCAAATCAATCAAATAAGTCAAAAATGAGTTTTTGGACTAAAATTGCATATTTCATTTTATAGTACAAATGACAACAAACAACAATCACTTTTCTTTGTGATCGGTCCTTGAAAAGGACAAGATAAATGGGACAAACTTCCATGACTGGTATAGGACATTGAGAATTGTTCTCACTCAAGAGCGAAAGCTATATGTCCTAGATACTCCAATTCCAGAGGAACCTACTCCTAATGCACCAAAGGCAGAAAGGATGCTTACAAGAAGCATTCTGATGATGCCATTGATGCAAAGTGCTTGATGTTGTGCTCTATGAACCACGAGTTGCAGAGACAACATGAGAACATGGGTGTCATTGAGATGATTCAGCATCTCATGAACATGTATAAAGATCAAGCACGGCAAGAGAGATACGATGTCTCAAGGGAACTTTTCAAGTGTATCATGATAGAAGGAGATCCAGTTGGTCCTCACACACTCAAGATGATTGGGTATGTGGAGAACCTGACAAGACTGGGATTTCCACTGAGCCAAGAGTTGGCTACTGACGTGATATTGCAATCATTGTCAGAATCCTACAGTCCGTTTGTGATGAACTACAACTTGAACAACTTTGATAGGCCACTATCAGAGTTGTTGGGCATGTTGAGGACAGTCGAGACACAGATGAAGAAGGACAAGCCTAAGTCTGTGATGGTGATAACGAGCAAGAAAGGCAAGTCCAAGTGCAAGGGCAAGGGCAAAGCTAAGAAAGGTTCTGATGCTAGCCTGGAGCCCAAGTCGTCTTCAGCTCTCAAGGCCAAGGGAGGCGTGACCAAGAAAGGCAATTGCCACCATTGTCAAAATCCAGGACATTGGAAAAGGAATTTTCCTCTCTATCCGGAAGCACAAAAGAAGAAGGAGGCGACAGACGTCTCTACTTAAAGGTTTCATGAAAGTAAACTTGTAACACTTTTGAGGTATATGATACCAAGATGTAAAGTGTAAAGCACTCAATAAATGGGGCAAGTGTTGCCACCATAGATAGGAGTACTTTAGTTTATTTTCAACCTAAAAGTCATGTAATATAGTTATGAACTGCTATTTCATATTTGCCAATAGATAGAAACACTTTACTTTTGCATATTGTATGACAATGATGGCAATCAATAAAGAGATGTTTCAATTTCTAAAGATATGATCTTTGTGGCAATGCCTTGTTTATCTTGTGGTATTTGATATGCATAAGATAAAATGATACCTAAAAGTTATAGATAACTCAAACAATCAAATTAGCATAAATCATGAGAAATTCATTTCTAGTTTCCATGTGATGGATAAATCTAGACTCTTTTGGTTAGAGAACTAGTAAGAGACATGAATATCTTGGACATGATTAATAAATCTTCACTAAAGGTAGTGGGAGAATGATTATCCTATTAGTTAAGATACATGTGATGTATTTACATACCTATAGGAACAAATGCTAATACTTCAAATGGTGTTTAGAGAAATACCAATATGAATATCTTGAAGTGTTCAAGATTATCATAGATGAAGTGCAAATTTGGTAAAGTGTCAATTCTTGATGAGATCAATGAATGAAATAATTGGACCAAATGTTTGAGATCCTTATGAGTGATTATGATATTGAACTCATGATTAAGGCATGGTGATGTCTAAATCAATAAGGAATCATACTCTAAGGGGTTAGAGAATGATTATCAAATAACTAAATTCTTCTTAAATAAAGAATACACTTCGCTAATAAAGGACATTAAAGAATCACAAGGAGTTGTGAGTTCTTATATCGTTGACGGATACACCTCGTTTATCCATGTGATGAGTTGTTCATGTGATGAGTCAACTATCTAGATGAGGAACCGAATTTTGAGTTATGATTTATGACCATTACATCCTAAATGACATCCATGTGAACCATAAGGTATGACCTTGATGGTAGCACCCATTGGATGAAATCCATATAAGTGCAAATGAGTCTTAAGTGTTAAGACACATGGATAACATTTTGAGAAGGATGATGCTTGTTGATTGCAACTTAATGACTAAGACATTTGGCATATGGATACTAAAACTACATTCCTATGAGGAATAAAACTAGGATGTGTACGTGACACAACCTATAAGGTTTATGAATCCACTAATGCAAATGAAGTCTATAAGTTACAATGGACTAATCAATGTGATTGATTGAGTACAAGCAACTCAGAATTGGATCTTTACTTTGATGATATAGTCAAAGGGGTTTGACTGATATGTCAAAGATAAAGAAGGATCTGTGATTTAGTGGGAGCGTATTCACATTCCACATGTTGATGTGAAATGGAAATGTTCTAGAATGGAAATCCAAAAGTGGAAATTATCTTTAAGGAAGATAGAGATGTTTCCTATGTGATAGGAATAGAGATCTATAGAGATAGTTCTCGAAAACCTCTTGACCTAAAAAGAGAAAGCATACATTGGCAATATGTACTGAAGGGTTCAGTATGCACAGATTCAGTGGGAGAAAACTTGTCCATGTTACATGGAGTTAGTATCCCAAGGCCAAGTGTCCAATTCTTATGAAGAATGGGAACACTAAGAATAGATATGGATCTATCATGTATGTAATCATCCCATTATCTTGCATGTATCGACATGGCAAGAATAAAATGCATTCATCATCTTATATGTAGGACATGGCAATATGATGTGCTCATCCTGATAACTCGTATGTAATACATGATGAGTGGATGTCTGTCTACTTCCAGTAAGGGTTACTGGAATACCATGAGAACTTGATAAGTACTTGAGAAGTACTAGTTCTATGGAGATAAGGAAGAGTTCAATGTAAAGAGTTACATTGATGTGAACTTTCGAAAGGACAGAAAATTAATCGCAATATATATATATATATGATATATAAAAGTGAAAGATTGTTGATAATTGGAAGTGTTCCAATAAAACCATTTAAAAAGGAAAATGCTGAGTATCCGTGTGTTAGAGAACAACAGTGGATACTATATGGATCTGGAAGTTCATGAGATGAACTTATAGATATTCCACTCATTGATGACAAGTATGGAATCCTTGATCATGCAATATGGCTAAAGGTTAGCAAAGGAATACTAGATCGCATATTACGACAACTCCATCTCATACGTATGACGTACAACGAAGAGATGAGAGACATGCAATTTATACTGACTTTGGCAAGGTGTTGCCATTACTCACTATGATCGCACTAGAGCAGAGTAACATGTGGGACATGTTTGAAGATCACTATGAATATGATTCAAGGGTGATTGGCTCGCAGTGCAAGTGGGAGTCTGTTGGTATGTATGCCCTGAGAGCCAATCATGGGATGATTTGTGGGATATATTAAGATTGATTTGATAAACATCAAAGGCAAGCTTCTAAATATTTATGGTTCAATCATATGAGATAGTGATAGAACATATTGAATGTCTAGAGAATGACAGTACTCAATGATGTATGCCTTCATGTTCAGGACCTGAACGATGAGATCATACGAATGCTAAGAGTTTGTACATTCTCATTATGTCCCTAGTCAGATGTCATTATGGAAGGTAGATAGACAGCAATGACACACAAGACTAGATTGTGGTGTTGGTTGATGCCAGAATCTCATTAGTCATGATATAGAGATATCAAACCAAACACATAGGTACTTGTTAGAGAACAAGTGTACCGGACAAACCCACTGTGAGTTTGACACATGGAACCATGACATGGTAGTCACAGTCAGTACTCAGAGTGATGGTGGTGAGTGTGATTCTTTGACCTGAAATCACTACACTCAACACATATCGTTGGGAACACTTTGACATCATCAAACGCAATCCTGAAATAGGGTTGTTATAAAGGTGATGATTGGGTGGCTTTGACACATGGGGCTTTTGAGGGGTGAGTGATAGATATGGGATTTGTCCCTCCTGAGGGAGTTTGATATCCATGGCCACTTGATAAGTAGGATTGAGAAAGGTGTGCACACATGTGTGAATCAATATGTGATATTGATGTCATACATATCTCTTCCAATCTACTATGAGATCAAGAAAGTGAATGAACGTTGACAGGATGACTGTTCCATGCCTCGAGTTCATTCGGGATATCAGTGACAAAGGAATTATACATTCACTGTAACACCATTCACGGATTGTAGGATTGAAAGTTGTTCTCCAACTTTCTATTTCACTTGGGTAGCACTGATGTGTGACTAGGCACCACTCTTTGCTTGTGAAGTCATAAGTGTTATGGACTTTCACTGCCAATGTGAAAAGGACCTGCAGGGTCACACACATAGGATTTAACATGGAAGAGGAGTTTTGTCCACAAACAATGTTTAGATTGATTACTAAAGGAGTTTAGTAGTTCAATTAAACACTCAATCAATTGATAGCTCAGTAACATAATGTTCAAGGTGTTGGACTGATTGATTAGAGTATCGGATTGATTGAAACTGCAATTGACTGTTTCTGCACAATCTGCACTCCCAACCGATCGGCTCATGTGATGAACCGATCGGCTCAGGTGGTGAGTCGATCGACTCATGGACAGGGTGAAACGATCGGTTCAAGTGTTGAAACGATCGGTTCAACTGGTCCAACCGAGCAAGTTGGGAAAGTAGGATTGATGAGAAATTTCTTTTCGTTTCGCTTGCCCAATTTGATTGGAACAATGATTGGTATTAGGTACCAATTAGAAACAAAAGAGGAAAAGTCAACCGGGAACTGACCAGGACCATGAACCGACTGGTTCAGAAGTGAACCGACCATTTCATGGGTCCCAATCGATCAGTTGAGGTGTCAACCGACCGGCTCAGGTCCACAACCGACCGTTTCAGAAATGAAACGATCGGTTCAGGTTGCGCAGTTGGTTGTTTTTGTGGAAAATCTCTAACTCTTCTACTCCTGCTTTAGTACCACATTGCCCGGGATAGAGAACCCTGTCCCATGACCCTCCTATATATATGGGTATTGGGGGCTTCTCAAAGTAAAACTCAGTGCAACCAGTTTCTCTGTAAAGTTGTTGTTCTCTCTGGTTTTGGTAATCGAGAGAGCCCGAGCAAGTTCTACCCGATAAGGGAGACACAGCAAGGGAAAGACAATTGTAGAAAGCGACTGGTGGCAGGGGAGTGTGTCAGTGACTAGTACGCTGATAGGAGGGTGCGACTCCTTCGAATTCCTTGTGAGACAAGGAGATTGGAGTTCCAGGTGGTCTGTGTAGACTACTTCAGAGGCGGGAGATTTCTACCGCTCGGAGGACAGCTATCAATCCCGACAGTCCCGGTGAGACCAGGAGTCGTCAGTCCCGGTGCGACTAGGAGCTGCACAGACACCGTCCAAGACTAGAGGTGAAGACCGCGCAAGCCGCGAGGTATTGTCGCCGAGCAAGCCTCGGGACAAGGTATGATTCAACAAACTACCCCTTCCTATTGTATAGACGTTGACGCATTTCCTTGTTCTGGGTTTGGGGAGGAGAAAATTTTTGTTTCCGCTGCCTTCTCTGCCTCCCCTAAAACCCAACAATATATGCCTTGTGCTTGTCATAGTCTTAATCTCACTATTAGTGATATGGCTCATTCTTGTGTTTTGACTGTTTCTTTTTTTGGAATTATACAACGTATATATACATTATTTGTAAGTTCTATGAAAAGATGGGAGTGTTTGCTTAACAATATCTCATGTTTGACTGTTAAATCATTGTCCAATGCTCGTTGGGAGAGTTGTATTAAAAGTTTCAAAGCTATTTGATTTCAAGCTCCTCAAATTAGGTTGGCTCTATTGGAATTATCCAAGTCTTGTGATGATGCTAAGATACAAAATGAAGCAAATAGACTGGTTTACTCGATCGAGAGTTTCGAGTTTCTATTGGGTATTTTTATTTGGCATGATATTTTATATATTGTTAATACAGTAAGTAATAAGTTGGAATCCAAATCTGTTTACATTGATTCTACTGTTAAGTTATTGAATGTATGATGTCTTTTCTTGAGAAATAT
This sequence comes from Alisma plantago-aquatica, assembly GCA_963693085.1. Classification (NCBI taxonomy): domain Eukaryota; kingdom Viridiplantae; phylum Streptophyta; class Magnoliopsida; order Alismatales; family Alismataceae; genus Alisma; species Alisma plantago-aquatica. Next base: position 861,784,023 of record OY856414.1, on the reverse strand, counting down.
AGAGATAAAGGATTTGCTTCTATTATTGTTGTTGCTACTGAGATTGCCTCTGAGATGAATGATGAGCCAACTTTTCAAGTTAAGCGTCACATTGTTAGGAAAATAAAATTGGATGAGAATGATAATGATTATATTATTCCATCAGAGAAAGAGTCTTTTCAAGTGAATTACTTTATAGTGGTTGTGGATATGGCAATCTCTTCTTTGAAGGAGAGATTTGAACAAGTGAAGATATTTGAAGATACTTTTGGATTCCTATATAACTCAAAGATTTTAAAATTATTGGATGAATCTATCCTAAAGGCATGTTGCACTAAGTTTCATGTTACTTTTTCTCATGAAAGTTCATCAGACATAAACTTGGATGCCTTTTTTTTCGAGTTGAAAGTATTGCAGGCGAGTTTGTCAGAAGAGAAGAAGTCAGCTATTGAAGTTCTTGAATTTCTGAAAGATACATATTGTTTCCCTCATATATCAATTGCTTATCGTATTTTGTTGACAATGCCAGTGACAGTAGCATTTGCAGAAATGAGTTTTTCCAAGCTAAAGTTGCTGAAAAACTACCTTAGATCATCAATGTCTCAAGAAAGATTGAACGGTTTGACAATGTTATGCATTGAGAAGGATATGTTAGAAAATATTGATGTTAACACTATTATTCAAAATTTTGCATCTAAAAAGTCTCGAAGAAGTGATTTTATATGATGAGTGAAGCTTGATAAGGAGATATCTATATTTAATTATTATGTTATTTTTAGTTTGATTTGTAAGAACATATTCTATATGACAATTTTGACAATTATGACTAAACTTGTGTTTATTTAAATTTGTTAAAGAAGAGTATCCAGAGGGCCCATTTTTTATCTTCGTCCCGAGGCCCCTAAAATGTCTGCAACGGACCTAAGCCTTAGCAACATGTTACAACTGTTTACTATTTGCATCAATATTGGAAGTTGGAACCAGAGTTGCACTCGACCGTTTGGCATATTTGACACGGTAACCATTCCACAATTTGGAGATCAACGTGGTTATTTACTTGGGTGCTGTTAAACCACTCAATTACCTGGTATGACACCCTTCCAAACAGCTAAATAAACTAAAAATCGTACATCAGAACGCCTACCTTTTCTAACTACTTCCTACCTACCAAACCAGACTCTAGTATAAGTATTTTATATTTACACTATGCTCGTAATTTTACATATATGATACTCCACTTGGACCGGTTGCCTCCACGGCATCTTATTGGCCACACTATTCTTTTTCTGGAAGATAGAGACCGGAGACTTGAGAGATCAGCGAAGTTATATTTTCAAATTATTTGTTCTTTTTCTCAGAGGAAAGGAAGATCCAAACGATTCGCAATGCGGCGGACTCTCAACGGCTAATATGTCATGTTTGGCAGCAGCCTGCAGCGCATGCACAACAACCACGAACATGCAGTCTTGAGTCCTCCATACCCCAAATTTGGGGTGATTTGAATCACAGATCTGCTGAGTCAAATATCAAACTACATACAAGAACAGCATGAAAATTAATCTAACCTCCATTCTACATATAGTGCCCCTGAATGTAGGACCTTCTCATTACTACCATGTCCAATCGCCACAACATATAGTGCCCCTGAAAAATAATGTAGGATCTCCAAGGCTGAGACAGCTTACGTGTACACAATCTGGTTTTCAATAAACGTGTTACGTGTACACAATTGCAAGCATCGGATACAATTTTCTCGTTTTAAGCTAGACGAAATTGAGATACCTATGAACCCAATTTGGAAAATAAAATGCAGCCGTTTCCATCCCTTTCTAAAGAACCAAAACACTGAACCAGATATTTGTACACCACTTCCGTTTCCAGACACGAAACAACCAAGGCGCGGCATTTAGATTTCAGAGTAACCGTCCAAATGAAATCTCGCCCCATCATTCGATCCCATTTTATTGTCAGACCAAGAAAAATAACGCTCTATCCTACCTCGGACCCTCTTCCGACAATATCCTATCCAAACATTTCTTCTCCTCTAATCTGAGGATTAACCGTTCTGCTTCCTGCAATCAAGAAATACGTCTGAGAATCTAGTGACAGTTCGGAACGGGTTTAGACGAGGCCTTCTCGTTTTGTTCTTCGTCAAATCTGCACGGGGGCACAGTATCGCATCACAAAAACAGATGACTCCGCGGACAATCAAGACAATGATTAACACCCGACGCAAAGTGAGGAAAAGGATGAAGAGGGGCTCGATTCATTTCTTGGTCATATGATTAGGTGTAATACAAGAGTTTGCTAGTCACTGCCACGCACATTCGGGCTGTATTTACACACAGTTTCACTTTCAGCAATAAAAAGGCTGGGGAAGAAGCAGAAAAAGGTTCCAGAAGAAAGAAAACAAGGTTCTAAACAAGGCTATATACACCTCGCACGCCCAATTCACGGCGGGCTCGTCGCCGAGGGCTCGCCGGAATCAAAGGGACCAGCAGCTGAGCTCGAGCGCTTCTTGGAACCTCCTATCCGAGGCCGCGGCGTCGTTTTCGGAGGCTTCGACGTTGGCGCGAGGAGCTTCTCTTTTCGCAGTGAAACGGTGACGCCAGTGGGACACGTCAGGGAGGAAGCCGCCAGAGACGCTGAACCGGAACGAGGATGCGGCCGGTTGGTCGGAAGAAGAGGTGAAGGCGGCCGGAGGAGGAGGAGCCGGTGCAGAAGGGATGGCCGGCGCGGCTGCGACGGAGGGCATCCTGTGGTGGTACCAGACGAGGAGCATCGCGGCGGTGGGGGCCATTGGAGCTTTGTAGGGAGTTGGTGAGAAGATTCAGAGAAGAACGGGAGAAGATGGGGGTTGGATCTGCTTAGCCTTGGAATGGAAGAGGACAACAGAGAACTTGGAGATAGTTTGATTGGAAGCTAAACGTATATACATATATATAAAACCGGGAAGAAATGGGTGCCTCGCTGGAAGATTGGGATGAGAAGGAACAAAGTAAAAAACCAGGGGAGCCGGCGGGTCTGCCACTCCCCGTCTCCCGCCCCCAATATCCTTGCGTTTTCCTGCGTTCTGTGCGTGTGGAGCAGCCGTGGTTTTGGGCGTGCGGGACGAGGGTGGGCGACACAGCCAACAGATTCGCGACAAACTGGGAACGTGTTTCCGAGGGGCTGTGCTCGTGCCGGGCGCGTGGCGGAAAGGGTGGGTCAGGCGGGACCATCCTGGAAAATCAGAAAGTAATTGCGTGGAAGAAAACGACTGAGATCTAAACTATACCGTTTCATACAACATATGGGATTGTAGTGTGTTTTTCTATATCTAATTAAATAAAGAATAGGTAGCAGGTGAATGCGAAGTACCTTATAAGATAAGCAGTTCAGATATAGGTAAGAAAAGATACGGAACTGGTTTGGACCAGTTACCACAACGTAGTAAATAACTAATGCGGTTTAAAGTATCCAAGGAGAGGGCACTCTCACACTACCAGCCTCATACTCAAATGACTTCTGGTTGGGTTATGTCGGAAATAGGAAAAGGATCCGGATCATATCCTAGTTGGATTTAGACTTAAAGTAGGAGTTTGTTTGTGTTACCGATCCTAATAAAAGTCAAATCTAAAAGGAAAATAAGATGGTTTCATATATGCAACATGGAGTAAGACTCGAAGTTGGACAATGATTCCTAAATGCATCCACAAGGCATGGATGCCTATAAATAGAGGCCATGGGGTTCATTGAGATCAACTCTTGAGTTGCTTGTTGGTGTCTTCTGTTGTAGAAGAGTTAGATAACAAGAACAACTGGAGAAGCTATCTTGGTTGAATAAGAGAGGATCAACGATTTTATTTTGAAGTGAAGTAGCGGCTAACAATCGGTGACACATTGGGTGCATTGATATAACAACTCTCTTGGTTGATAAGAGATGACCAACGACTTTACCTTGAAGCAAAGTAGCGGTTGGCGTTTACAGACGCAGTGTTTTCGTAGCAACAACAGTCCAATCCAGTCAGCGTCACTGTGGCATCAAGTAGTCCCCAGCAATGGCATCGGCCTCATAAGGAGATTAAGCAAAGAGGGAGGTTTTGTACACATTGGGTGTGATTCTCTTTTTCCTCATCGTTGTTCTCATATGAGGAGGGCTATCTAGATTTAGGAATAATTAAATCCAGGCAGTGTGAGTTGTAATCTTAATTACATAGTACTTATTGGCTGATATTTCCCCATGAATATTTTTATGACGCCTCGTGCCATAAACCATGAGATTACTCAAAACTAAAAGCGAAAACAAAGCAGATCACCAGAATACACTGGAAATTAAAAGCAATTATAACAAGAACCAACATCAAGAAACATATTAAATCAGGGTCCAAAAACACGCCATATGAAACATACATCATAAAACATTATTATTTACAACATGTCCATAAAAAGACTACTTATCACATGTGATATCTTTTCATTCACATAAACATGTACAAAAACCCACTATATACAACAAGGGCACATAAATCAAAAACTCAGATCGATAACACCATCGAGGAACATACGTAACTCTCCCAAGACCTGAGTGTACATGGATGACTCTAGGACTCTAACCACAAAAAACCAAAAGCAACATTCCCTACCTTAGTTGCTACTATCCTTCTTGTTGTTGCTCTGCCTCATATGCACGATCTCTACCTCCTCATGCACATCCACCTAAAAGATGTGGAGAACCCACATGGTGAGATTCCAAATCTTAGCTGGAGATATAACTATCCACCAACGCTATTATTAACACATGTAAGATAAATAAAGAACAGAAGTAAAACTACAATTACAATAAGCAGATTCAACTAATGATATCAGCATGGCCGTTTTTATCATCTAACAGTTCTAAGGAATATTCACTACCAATTATACTGTATAAATGAAAGCAATGCCTCATTCAATGTTTGCGTATTTGATCCTAAGCAAGTATACTACACGGCTGATTATGTATTTTATTAAACTCTGAAGATTTGGGTCATACCACCCAAATCCAACCCACCACTGCTAAGTACACAACATAGTCATATTAGTCAACTGCTACATATGACATATAATTAAATAGTAAAAGTCCTAGCCCACCTTTGTACATGTCACGACGCTAGTGAATTTGAGCTATGACCCACAACTGCACTCAAATCAGGATATGGCCCCCAATCAATCCTATAAAACCTCATAAGCATCACTGAGCTACGACCCACAGCCGCACTCATACCAATGTATGGCCCGCATCCAATCCTGTGAAACCTCATAAGCATAACTGAGCTACGACCCGTACCCATACTCATACCAGGATATGGCCCACATCCAATCTTGTGAATGCATATACTCAACAATATATGACTCCAAGCTTTCACTAGGGTAAGCCCGTTTCACCATCCAATAAGTGCTGACACTGAGTTGGATCTATGGAAAAGGTAAAGCTACATGTTCAGGTTCCACTTGATTAGTTAAGTACATTTAAATGCCTTTTAACATCAATCAAGTTATAATGTACAAAGCTAGAAAAAATTCTACAAAAGTAAGGGCATAACACAACTCTAAAAGATATAAAACATATAGGGTGTGATTTTGTCACACTATCACCACAAGATGTCTATATTATTGACATTCATACCATCATCGACAAGGCCACATATTATGGGATACCAATCCCTCAACTCATCCTTGGGAAAGCCATCTCATATTATGAAACAAGTCACTACCATGTCATACGATTAATTCACATTATTTCTGTATCACAAGTGCCTCAACATGCCTCTCAAGGGCATATTCAACCTGTGTCATATCACAATCATCATAGTCTACACTAGCTATGATTATCAATCTCATAACACCTAGATGGTTATAAGTTGATAAGAAAGAGATAGATAACCACATAACATCATAATCCTTTCATGATAGAGAAGCAAGAAAGATCATTGTTCATTATTAGGGTTAGGGTTTCCTCATAGACGATTAGAGTTTACAAGACTAGGTTCCACCATCCACCCTAGAACCATCACCCTACATCATCTTGGAGTGTATAAGGATTAGGAAACATCATTATAGTTGATTAGATAACTATCTAAAAAACACTATATATGGCTTATGTATCATTCATATATGAATATCATTAAGTGTTCACATGTGCTTCCCATCCACCTACCATCACCCTATATTGACCACATAACCACATAGGTCGCGACCATCCATCTTGGTCCATGTCACAACCGCGACACTCATGTGTCTCGACCATCCACCAACATGTCGCGACCTCCAACCTCTAAGTCGTGTCGCGCCCGCGACACCTAAGGTTAGGGTTCCACAAAACATCTCATCTAAAGGTGTCTTGAACTCAACATGCCTCGACCAAGCTTGTCTCCATATCAAGGGTATCTCAATCTCCACGCATGTCGCGGCCCAAAACCATCATAGTTGCGACCCTACACTCTAGGGTGAGTCTCAACCCAAGTAAGGCAGGAACAAGACACCAACACTGGGGTGACTAAACCACAAAGGCCTAGACCTAACACCACTAGGTCAAACTCAACCACAAGGAGGAATCTCGACCAAAGGCTATCAAGGTTGCAACCAATAAGAGGGAAGTGTCACAACCATACCAAGATGCACCATCTAGGTCTCAAAATAGAACAGAAACCAAAGGATGAACCAAGGTCACCATGGAGGAAAATTCAAGCAACCGATCACCAAACCCTAAAGCATAAGGTCAAGAAACACCAAGAAAGAACCTATTCCAAATAAGGGAAAACCATGCTCAAGGTAAACAAAACCGAACCTAACATCTATCCGAATTCTAGGTATATGAACACCATGCATGGGAGCAAGATCAAGGGTAAAACTTAGAGAAGAACCTTGATAACTCATCATATACTAAATCATGTACACAGATTAGGGTTTCGAGGTTCTTCCAAACCAAAAAAGGTATCTCTACTAAACAAGCTCTAGAGATTACCACTAAGTACAAGCATGATGAGGAAGCAATTTAGAGAAAAAAGACAGTAATAAAATGCACAAAGAAGTGCAATAATAGAGTATTTTAGTGTTATATAACCCACCTTAAGATGATCACCACCAAGAGCTCCAAACTCCAAGATCAAGATATCCAAGAACACGATCCAATGATTGAAGAAGCTTCATCAAAAGCTCCACACTCGACCATAAGAGAAACTCAAGAATGAGAAGACACCAAGGTCAAAGCTAGCCCAAGGAAAGAAGCAAATAAGCTCTTGGCCAAACCAAAAGAGAAAGGGAGAAAGAAAGGAGAAATCCTCTTCAAACTTGGGTCTACCTTGTCAAAACATGGTATGTGACCCTTGTGATGAGGAAGTTCTCTCCCAAAATGACCACCATGGAAGAAACATGGTCTAGGGCCGAGAAAAGAGAGGAAGACGAAGCTAGGAGATCAAAAGAAATATCAACTTAGATGACAAGTACTTACCAATGAAGAAAGATGAGCTCAGATTCCCCCCACCACCACATGTGAGAGGAGATTTATCCCCCAAGATCTAAGGACGAACCTCCTTACTCAACCAATCTCCAAGAACAAGCAAAGAAGGAGGAAGAAGATAGATGGCCGAAAGGGTTACAAGAAAGAAGGGATAAGGGATTATATAGATGGAATATGAGAGAGAGCAAGGGCTGGGGTGTCAACATACAAGGGACCCAAGGGACACTTGTCCACCCAAAAGACCAATATGCACCCACATGCAACCACTTAAACATGACATGCAAGACATGGTGATACACTATAAGTAGTGTCTCAACCACCATGGAATCCCACATGGTCGTGGTCGTGACCCTCCTAGGTTGCACCATCCATGGTTGCGACACCAACAATCACCATCTCCTCTTGGTCGAGACAAAGCACCTCCACAAACCCTAGGTCATGACAACCCAAGCTAGGTCAACCATTTCGACCTAAGAACACCCTTAACTAGGTTTCGACTCAAACACCTAGAGGAGGTGTCTCAACCGCGACACCCTCCAAAACATAACTTGTTCACGACCCAAGGTCTAGACAACACAATTAGCACATACATCAACCCTGATCACTACCTAGGATGATACTCCTCAACCAAGGCTCAAGAAAGACACCCTCCTCTTTATCTCTCTTATAGATGATGTCACGAAAGAGAGGGAACACTCTATATATGGAAAATTGCACATCAACCCCTACATTGGGTAATTTGCACCAAAACTAGTACAAGAAGCACAAACTTCATCCAAACAAGCTCAAACTTGCAACTTATGCTCTCCACATATTGTAATTACATCTCAAAAAAATAGAGCAAGGTTCTAAACACATGATTAAGCCAAAGAAAATAGGGTTACCCCAAAACTCAGGTCAGGGGTCTTACAAGACATAAACTCCTAATAAGGATTTTGCCCCAAAATTCTAAGAGAAAAGAGAGGGTACTTTCTATTCATCTCTTCCTCGAGCTCCCATGTAGCTTCCTCAACACCATGATGATCCCACAAAAACTTCACAAGAACTATGTCTCTCTTCTTCAAATTTTTCACTCTTTTGTCAAGGATCAACACCGAGCCTTCAACATAAGACATGTACTCATCAAGCTCTACCTCTACTGGTTGTAACCTGTGTAACTCAGGTGGCAATTCCAACTTATAGGCCAACTTCCTAACACATGCCACTACAGGGTAAGGTCCCATAAAACTGGGAGCCAACTTACCCTTCCTCCCAAACCTTAGAACACCCTTCCAAGGAGAGACCTTAAGGTACACTCTATATCCCACTTGGAACTCCAAGGGTGTACACCAGTTATCTGCATATGACTTCTTCCTGTCCTGTGCTGCCTTCAACTATATTTGAATCACTTTGATCTTTTTTGTTGTCTGCTGTACAAGCCCAGGACCAAGAAGTTGATACTCACTTGTCTCATACCAACACAATAGAGACCTGCAATGTCTCCTATACAATGCTTCATATGGTTCCATGTCGATGCTACTATGGTAATTGTTGGTGTAGGAGAACTCCATCAGGATGAGGTGCACATCCCAACATCCCAAAAATTGGAGAACACAAGCTCTCAACATATCCTCCATGGTATGGATGGTCCTTTGAGATTGTCCATCTTTATGTGGGTGGAAGGCAGTGCTAAGACTCAAAGGTGCACCCAAAGTTGTGTGTGGTCGCTCCCAAAAGTGACTCGTAAACTGGGGACCTATGTCAGATATGATGGTAGCTGGAACACCAAAACACACTATCTCATCAACATAGATCTGGGCAAGCTTCTCAACTGTATATGTTGTCTTCATAGGAAGGAAATGCACTGACTTGGTCAACCTATCAGTGATCACCCAGATGGAATCATGAACTTTTTCTATTCTAGGTATACCAACAAAAAAGTCCATGGTCACATGATCCCATTTCCATTATGGAATAGGCAATGGTTGCAATGTCCCTGTAGGCTTATGATGCTCAGCTTTAACCTACTGACACATAGTGCATATCACAACGAACTCAGCCACATCCTTCTTCAAATTAGGACACCAATACATGTCCTTCATATTATGATACATCTTGGTGCTACATGGGTGTACATCGTACATATATGAGTGAGCCTCTTCCGACACCATCTTCCTTAGAACATCAACATCAAGAACCACTACTTTGCCATGGTAACAAACCGTCCCATGATCTGTCTCGTAGAAGACATCATGCTTCTCACTGTCAAACTCTGATCTAATTGGTTGTATCATGGTATCAACCCGTTGTGCTTTTCTAGTCTATTGTCTCAGCATGGACTTCACCTGCAATTGTGCCAACAAACCTGCTAGCATTGACACCTCCAACCATACATTCATCTGACACAAGGAGACCAAAATATCTCTCTTGTGGCACACCAAAGAACTCAATTGGGCTCTATCCATAAGAGAAGATGAAGACTTCCTACTCAACGCATCTGCTACAACATTAGCCTTCCTTGGATGGTAATCAATCGTTCAGTCATAGTCCTTGATTAGCTCCATCCAACGTCGTTGTCTCATGTTCAAATCCTATTGTGAGAAGATGTACTTTAGGTTCTTGTGATATGTGAAGAACTAACACACCTCTCCATAAAGTTAGTACCTCTAGATCTTCAAAGCATGGACCACAACAACTAACTCCAGGTCATGGGTCGGGTAGTTCTCCTTGTGTTTCTTAAGCTGTCAAGAAGCAAAAGAAACCACTTGCTTGTCCTACATCAACACACAATCCAAGCCATTCCTAGACACATCGCAGAAGACTATGTATCCTTTCCCCTGCTCAGGCAAGATCAACACCAGTTCACTGTTGGATAAATTGGATATTATGATAAATCCCTTTGTTTCGATGATGACAAACATTTCATTCTTATTAATCTAACGAGCTACTTGAGTGTGCAGGACTAAGATGGATGGCAAAGCAACTAGGAAAAATCCACAAGCTAAACTGTTTATATTTTCATGCAATGTAATCATTGTTGTAAAAACTTGTACAAATATATAATGTACAAGTACTTAGAATTGCATGTAAATCAAGCATTAGATTTTCCCTAGCCAAACACCATAGTTAGACACGTCATCCCATTTAATTAGGATCACCTTTGCACACTCACACATACAATTAGTGCCTAAATTGAAACCTTGAAACAGGATCATTCTCGGTCGACAAACTCCTCGACCGAGACACTATCGGTCGACAATCTTCTCGACCGAGAAAGATCCAAAGTAGCCGTTAGACACAACAGACAAGTTAGTTGGCAGTTGAAGAAAGACGTTGCAAATCACTTGTTCCAGAGAGCCTGTCGGTCGACAAAAGTTCGACCGAGTAGGTGTCTCGGTCGACCATTTGTCGACCGAGATGGTCTCTGACAGCAACTGCAGAATAAAGTAATTAGCCGTTGTTAAAGCAACAACTTTGTACCTAACGACTAGTTAAGCACTTAGAAACCCCTAGAAGTTGTCTAGAACGTCCTTGAGCATACTTAGGCCATTCCTATAAATAGGACAAGCCATAGGACACTAGAATTCACTTGTTACACTTGAGAATATACTTGAGCATACTTGAGCAATCTTTTGCAAGCAATTTGAGCACTGTGATCATTTGTCTACATTCTCCTTAGCTCAATTTCGTGTCCTATAGGCTAGATTCTCCTACCCACAACAATCACAAGTTCACATACTTGGCTAGGAGATCTTACGCTTGATCTAGGCATATCAAGCCTCGGGCTTAAAGGATAAGTTGTAATTTCCTTTTCCTTTCTTGTTCCTGTTTATCTTTTGTACTCTCCTTGCTATTCCTAGGGTTGGAGGCTGCGGATTGGAGAGGATTGACTTCTCAGGTGGAGAAGGGGACTTCAAGCTACTTCAAGAAGGATATCGCAAGAGGAAGCTACTTCAGAAGGCTGGTGCAACGGGAGTTGGTGCATCTACTTCAAGGGAAGGCTGCTTCAAGGTTGGCGATTACTTCTAGGTGAAGGCTGCTTGAAGGGTTTAGGAAAAGAGATTGTATTTTATGTAAATTCCTTGAAGAGGTAATAAAATAAATTTCTTTTCAAATCCCGGTTGGGTAAGCAACCGGGTAGTGGATTGACGGCTATAGTATTTGCTATAGTTGGAACCACTCTAAACCTTGTGTCTCCTTGTCAAATATTTTCATTGTGGTTGTTTGAGTTCAATAATTATTAAATTATCTATAAAACTCTATTCACCCCCCCTCTAGTAGTTTTCAATTGGTATCAGAGCAGGCTTCAAGGAACCCTAACCAGGTCTTGAAGAATGGAGGGAAATGGTGAAAAGTGCTTGGACAAAGCCACTACATGCTGCAATTGGTGTTTAGGAACAAGCCACAAAACAACCGGATGCCCATGGAGATCAAAGGAAGAAGATAAGCACAAAGAATGCCTTATTGCTACAACTAGTGAAGAAGAAGAAGAAGAGGTAAGTCTTTTTGATTTATCTAAAGAAGAACTAGTTGCTATTATTGAAGAAACACATAATAAATATGTTGAGTGCAAAAAGAAATTAAAGAAATCAAATAAGGAAAATGATGATCTAAATGTTAAACTTCTTGCTCTTGCATCTGAAAATGAGGATCTTAAAGAGGGAAATAAATTTTCTGATCTTAAGTTAAAATCTATGGAAGCCGATTGCAAGCTGCTTTCTGTTGAAAATTCAAACTTACAGACTCAAGTAAACGATCTTCAAAAACAACCATTATTGTGCACCCATATAGATTATGACACTATTGTTAAAGAAAGAAATTTATTGTCATCCAATCTAGACCAAGCAAAAATAGACATTAAGAAAAGAATGGATGATATTGCCAAGCTACAACAACAAGTTCGTAGTTTGAATAACCATGGAATTCTTGATCAAATTCTAGATAATTCCTATCAACAAATTGGGAAACGGGGACTAGGTTACAAGCCTAAAGGAAAATCTCATCAACAACCTAGTCAGAGAAAGTCACAAACCCAATCTATATATGTACCTAAAAGGACATCCTCATCCAATGACAACATAGGACACAACCATAGAAAAAGATATGAAGTTGACTCAATATGTTGTCATTACTGTTTGCGCCTTGGTCACTATTCATTTTCATGTCCTTATAAGAGAAAAGATGTAGAGTTAGTTTGGGTTCCAAAACCTCCAAACTAAATGAACAAAATCAAGTTGAGATATGACCAAAGACATTAGTTGCATATTTCTATGTCTATCTCAACTCTACATAATTACAAATGTAAATGAAATTAATATTAGTTTGTTCCCTAGATGATTTAAAGTCTAAATGAAAAGAAAATTCCCATTTGATTTTTTTCGTAAAAGTATTTTCTGGTCTATTCATATACTAATTGTAAAATGGAATTATCATTGTATGCTGTTATACCATGTTTTCATCATTGGGTGCGCCTAGAAAATTGTATGCAAGCAAGCAAAATAACTTATTAGTTATATGTTATTGCTTGCAACAAAATCTCTAACTCAATATCTTTGAAATAATTAATTGTGTCTCAAATTAAGTAGTATGCTTCAACTTGATATTTAAATTTTATGCAGATATTAGACTCAATATATTCAATCTGAAAAATCTGCAAAATTTGCCTCTTGGTCAAAATAAAACTTGACTAAGGGGCGCTATGGTCGTAGTCAAGGGCGACCTAAAATAAGCTTCGACAAAAATTTCTTATTTTGGAAATTCTCTCTTTGGACCTAATCTTAATATAAATTTTTCTTGAAAATTAAATCATTTGTTATCATTTAAGCCTTAAATTATCCCAATATTACTCCCTTAGAATATCCATATAAATGCTCTACAAAAATAATCTACCTTTTGCATTAAAAAATCAGCTTTAAAATTCTTACTCAGTAAGTATGTCGGTCGACGAATTCTTCGACCGAGACCCTCTCGGTCAGCTCACCTCTCTCGACCGACAGAATCTAAACAGACTTAATATCGGACGAACTTTCGGTCGACAAATGCTCGACCGAGGTAATGTCGGTCGACAATAGTTCGACTGAGAAATAGCCGTTGGATACGACCGTTGTAAACCGACCGTTATGACCGTTATTTGACCGTTGGGAAGCCGAGTGGCGCGTCTGCAACACGACCGTTGCGGACGCTCGGTCGACGAATCGTCGACCGACCTGGTCGCTGGAATGTTATAAAAGGGGGCAAAAATGGGTCACCAACTCACACTTGCATACTCTTGCTTCCATAGTCCCTCTCTAGTGCATTTTCGTGCTACTCTTCAGCATCCTCATCCTCCAACCTTCCTTGCTTCTTCTCCACACTCAAGTAACACAAATGGCCTCATCATCAGCTGCCCGTGGGAAGAAGAAGGTCGCCGGAAGGAAAGGAAGGGAAGCTCAGGAAGCTACTCCACCACTGACGATCATCAACGACATCGCCTTCGTCGATGGAGATGCTGGTGATCGGTATCTACGACTTTCCTCCAAAGCTCCTCTTCCGCGACGACCAGTCGAAGTCATGGACTTCATCAACATCGTCGATCTGGAGGATCTCTTTGAAGTGCAAAAGTTGAAGGACTTCATCAATCCCTCTTTCCCTTCCTATTCCACTAAGGTAGTCAACGAATTTTATGCCAATCTCATATCCCATACTGAAAATGAAACCACATTCTTCTACACCATGGTCAATGGGCATAGCCTTAAATTTACCGAAGGGGATATTCTTGACATGCTAGAAATTGACATAGATGAATACCAAGATTCCCTTGATCTCACCACCGGAAATCCACTAAATCTACTCTCCCAAGATGATCATACCATTAGCCTTAGTGACATAAAAAGAGCTATTTTTCAATCCAACACTACTTGTCATGAAGATAGGGGAACCTACTACGCTATAAATCTCAAACTAGCCTGTAGGATTGTAAATCTCATTGTTTCTACAAATATTCACCCTAGAGCCAACAAATCTGAAGTTCCAATATTCCGTATGTGCCTCATTTATGCCATCATAAGACGCATTCCCACAAACTTCATCCGTATAATCCTTAAAAACATGATTGAGTTTTCTGGCAACCCACCATATGCGGATTTCGTTTGCCAAATTACTCAACATTTTCTTAAAACAAACATTGAGGATATGGGATATACATGGGAGCGTCGACCACAAAAGATAAGTAAGAATACCGTAGAGAAAATGGGAATAGATTTTGGTCACAAAAGGGCTAGAGTAGAAGGAGAAACATCTCATCAAGACATACCACCACCTCCTCCTACTACCCTACCACAGGACCCCATTCAAAATACTCTTACTTATATTGCTGGCTCCCAATATCACCTTAGTAGACAATTAGACTACAATCATCATGCCATGACATATTTAAACCAAAGAATGCAAACCCTTTCCCCAAACCAAACCAATGAATATCCATATTCTTTAAATCCAGGCATGCTCAATCCATACAATCCTTCATACAACTACTATCAAACTCCACCTCCACCATCCATGGATCTAACACATACTCAATTTTCATCTATGCAATTGCAAGATATTGTTGCTCATTTCCGATTTGACCGAGTTCCTACATTCTTGGAAGCATATGCTTTAACCAAGACAAAAGCTCTAGATTGGCAAACCTTGGTCCAATACTATGGAACTGAGCTATTTATTGGGAAAGATCCTGACGTTGATGTAATTCTTAAATCTTTCCAGTGAGTGTTGGAGTAATATTAGTTGTAAATGACTTGCTTTGAATGATTGTTATGGATCACTTCTGTATGATGTTTCTATCTTTCCATGCTTATTAATGAAATTGTTTATCCTTTTGTTGATTTGGATGGATATCTTTTCGCATGTGAGACATCTTATAAATAAATGGATTATAAAGACTATTATTGTAGAGCATACACAATAAAGGGAGAAATAAATAAAACCTTGTGGCTAAATTGATAATGATCTATGACAAACAGTTCTCCAGAAACATTCTCGGTCGAGTCACTAGTCGACCGAGAACACTGTCGGTCGAGAAATCGTCGACCGAGCAGGTCTCTGTTGTCAAGTCTGAAATAATTCTGCTGCAAATGATTGCTCATCAAATAATTTTAAACCAAGGATGCATGTTGAACATCATTTGTGAAACAGAATATTCTTTTATGCATATGGACACTCTTCAAACATATTGCAAAGCATTTAAGTCTTTATTAGGGATATCTAAGGGGGAGATCATAAAAACAACTTTGACCATTTGATTGAAGAAGCTTACAAAAACATTGTATCCACCATGTGTAGCTGGAAATTTTCATTGATTATAAAGAAATTTATGAATTTATTGAAAATGGTATCTTGTACTTGAAGGAACTCTCTACCCAAAACAGGGCTTAACATCCCTTGCATTTGGATGGAGACATTTTTATGTACTCTAAGATTAGAGGATTCTCATTTAATTTAGGGCTTAACATCCTTTGATAAATGAGAAATAAATATACATTCATCATACGCTTAAGGGAATCTCATATCATTTCAAGGCTTAACATCCTTTGCAAATGATTGAGAAACAAATTGTGGATAAATTAGACAAAAATCCATGTTTCTAATAGGATATCTATTTAAGGGGGAGCATCATATTAAGGGGGAGAAGAAAAATAAAATATTCAACTTGGATATCTTTTTGAAATGACAAAGGGGGAGAAAGAATATAAAAATCAAAAATATAAATGAGTTTCATAACATCTTGGCCAGCACTCACTTGCAAAACATAAATGGCTACAAAAGGTAATTTTCAGGTATGAAACTCACATGCTTTATATTTCCTTATTTCATATTTAGGAAATGTTTGTCATCTTCAAAAAGGGGGAGATTGTTGGATAAATTGGATATTATGATAAATCCCTTTGTTTCGATGATGACAAACATTTCATTCTTATTAATCTAACGAGCTACTTGAGTGTGCAGGACTAAGATGGATGGCAAAGCAACTAGGAAAAATCCACAAGCTAAATTGTTTATATTTTTCATGCACTGTAATCATTGTTGTAAAAACTTGTACAAATATATAATGTACAAGTACTTAGAATTGCATGTAAATCAAGCATTAGATTTTCCCTAGCCAAACACCATAGTTAGACACGTCATCCCATTTAATTAGGATCACCTTTGCACACTCACACATACAATTAGTGCCTAAATTGAAACCTTGAAATAGGATCATTCTAGGTCGACAAACTCCTCGACCGAGACACTATCAGTCGACAATCTTCTCGACCGAGAAAGATCCAAAGTAGCCGTTAGACACAACAGACAAGTTAGTTGGCAGTTGAAGAAAGACGTTGCAAATCACTTGTTCCAGAGAGCCTGTCGGTCGACAAAAGTTCGACCGAGTAGGTGTCTCGGTCGACCATTTGTCGACCGAGATGGTCTCTGACAGCAACTGCAGAATAAAGTAATTAGCCGTTGTTAAAGCAACAACTTTGTACCTAACGGCTAGTTAAGCACTTAGAAACCCCTAGAAGTTGTCTAGAACGTCCTTGAGCATACTTAGGCCATTCCTATAAATAGGACAAGCCATAGGACACTAGAATTCACTTGTTACACTTGAGAATATACTTGAGCATACTTGAGCAATCTTTTGCAAGCAATTTGAGCACTGTGATCATTTGTCTACATTCTCCTTAGCTCAATTTCGTGTCCTATAGGCTAGATTCTCCTACCCACAGCAATCACAAGTTCACATACTTGGCTAGGAGATCTTACGCTTGATCTAGGCATATCAAGCCTCGGGCTTAAAGGATAAGTTGTAATTTCCTTTTCCTTTCTTGTTCCTGTTTATCTTTTGTACTCTCCTTGCTACTCCTAGGGTTGGAGGCTGCGAATTGGAGAGGATTGACTTCTCAGGTGGAGAAGGGGACTTCAAGCTACTTCAAGAAGGATATCGCAAGAGGAAGCTACTTCAGAAGGCTGGTGCAACGGGAGTTGGTGCATCTACTTCAAGGGAAGGCTGCTTCAAGGTTGGTGATTACTTCTAGGTGAAGGCTGCTTGAAGGGTTTAGGAAAAGAGATTGTATTTTATGTAAATTCCTTGAAGATGTAATAAAATAAATTTCTTTTCAAATCCCGGTTGGGTAAGCAACCGGGTAGTGGATTGACGGCTATAGTATTTGCTATAGTTGGAACCACTCTAAACCTTGTGTCTCCTTGTCAAATATTTTCATTGTGGTTGTTTGAGTTCAATAATTATTAAATTATCTATAAAACTCTATTCACCCCCCCTCTAGTAGTTTTCATTCACTTGTCAACTTCTCCTTCAACGTCTGAAAAGCACGCCGACATCTGTCATCCCAGACAAACGGTACGTCCTTCCTTGTCAACTTATTAGGGGTAAAATGATAGCACTGAAGTTCTTGATGAATCTCCTGTAATAACCTACCAAACCTAGAAAACTACACACTTCTATCGGCGTCCTCGGTTGATCCCACCCTGTCATGGACTCAAGCTTCTTATATACAAACTTCCTCCATAGATATGACATGCCCCAGAAAAGGTACCTCCTTCAAACAGAACTCACACTTGCTGAACTTGGTGTATAGCTGATGTTGCCTCAACATAGTCAACACCTGACAAAGATGTTGCTCATGTTGCTGGCTGTCACGACTGTATATCAAGATGTCATCTATGAAGATCACCACAAATTGATCAAGAAACAGTCGAAACACTCTGTTCATCAAGTTCATAAACATTGTCGGTGCATTGGTCTATCCAAACGGCATAACCACGAACTAGTAGTGACCATAAATCGTTCCAAAAGTTGACTTAGGTATGTTATCCTCCTTGATCCTCAGTTGGTGATATTCTGAACTCAGGTCTATCTTTGAGAACATGATCGTGCTACACAACTGATCAAATAGGTTGTCTATCCTTGGAAAGGGATACTTGTTCTTTATTGTTACCTTGTTCAACTATGTGTAGTCTATTCACAGCCCCATGGACCCATTTTTCTCGAATAACACCGGAGCACCCCATGGTGATGTACTCGACCTGATAAAACCCTTGTCAAGCAGCTCTTGCAGCTGACTCTTCAACTCTGCCATCTCAAATGGAGCCATCTTGTACGATGTCTGAGCTATCAGCTACATTCCTGGGACTAGATTGATCTCAAAGTCAACCTCTCAGGGTAGGGAAACACCAGGGAACTCCTCAGGAAATATGTTCTCAAACTCTCTGATAGCTGGAACCTCTTGAATACTAGGACTCCTTGCCTCAGTATCAGCACATGTGCTGAGAACACCTCGCAACCCAGTCTCAATAGATTCCCTATTACCATCACTGACACCAGACACATCAAAAGAATCTTCCTATCACCTTGGAAGATTCATGTCTCAACACCAACCACAAATGTATCCTGCTTGGAACCACAATCCAAGACCACTCTATACTTCTCCAAAGTGTCCATTCCAAGGATTACATCGAATCCATGCATGTCAAGTGGTATGAGATCCACTTGTATGTTGTGCCCCAAGAAAGAAAGGACATAAGAAGGACACACCTCCTACAACACTACGGAACCAACTAATAGGGTTTCTAAAAACAAAATATCTCTCCTATGACTAACACGTAAAATACAACTGTCAATCACTTCATGAGTGACAAAAGAGTGTGTTACACATGGGTCAACCAAAATAGATGCAAAGCAAGAAGAAGACAAATCAGAATGAAAAAACTCCAATTGACCTATTACTACTCGTGGGTTGACCACCGCCTCTGGCCGACTCATGGCATAGAATCTAGCCAGTGCCTCTTGTCACCCCCGTCCTCTTCTTCCCTGAGTAGACGATATGGCATGTGATGTTTGACCACATCCTCGTCCTCCTACACTACTGAACTGCTACCTCTGTGATCCCTGCTGGCTCCGCCTCGTATGCTGAGTCTCCTTGTCACCTTTCAATGGACATGCCCACCTCAGATGCCCTACATGTCCACACTTGTAGCAGGTCCTGGTCTTGCACTGTGGTCTAGACGGCCCTTTCATAGATGTGGATGCGGTGTTGTGGGCCCCAGTAGGTGAAAAGCTATGATTCCTACTCTTACTTGAAAACCACTGATGAATTGGTGGTGCAAAAAACCTCAGCTTCTTAAGGCATCCTAACTTCTATTCTCGGTACTATGCCAGTCCCTTCTTGGAACTTTCCCCACACTTCTCAGCTCTCTCTATCCTTCAATATGGCTTCAAAAATGTGGGAAAACACTCTCTCTTCTCTAAAGACATTTTGATTCATCATATCCACACTTAACCCCTTCTCAAAACGTCTGATTTTCTCTCGATTAGTAGCATCCATGCGAGGGAAAAACCTCAACATATCCATAAACTTTGCCTCATACTCGATGATCGTCACCCTAAACTACCTAAAAAGGTTTGAAAGGTAGGATTGACCACCACTGTAGGGTCTAACTTGGGCATCTCAGGCGCCCTATCCTCATCAACATGTCTTCTTGCACCTCCTCTTAGTGCAGCAACACCACTCCCAATAACATGTTCTTCGTGTTCTCCAACCATCTTTTAGCTTTTATTCTTCTTCTCCATCACCAAAAGTCACTATAAGATAGACTGGAGGACACGAGAACAGACACAAACCCTAGTCCTAGGTCCATGTAGTCTCAACAAACCTAAAGTTCTGATACCAAACAAAATGTGACACCCTGCACCACAAATCATGAGATCACTCAAAACTAAAAGCAGAAACAAAACTTAAACATTCAGATTACTAAAAAATACTAGAAATTAAAACCAATTAAAACAAGAACCAACATCAAGAAACTTATTACATTAGGGACCAAAAACATGCCATCTGAAACATATATCATAAAGCATCATTACTTACAACATGTCCATAAAAAGATTACCCATCACATGTGATATATGTTCATTCACATAAACATGTACAACAACCCATTATATACAACAAGGGTGCATAAACCAAAAACTCACAACAATAACACCATTGAGGAACATACCTAACTCCCCCAAGACCTGAGCGTAGATGGACGACTCTAGGACTCTATCCACAAAAGACCACACGCAACATTCCCAACCTTAGTTCCTACTGCCCTTCTTGTTACAACTCTGCCTCAGTTGCATGATCTATACCTCCTCATTTACGTCCACCTAAAAGATGTGGAGAACCCATAGGGTGAGATTCCAAATCTCAGCGGGAGATATAACTCTCCTCCAATGCTATTACTAACATAGAACAGAAGTAAAGCTACAATTACAATAAGTAGATTCAACTAATGATATCAGCAGGGAAGTTATTATCATCTAACATCTCTAAGGAATATGAAGAACATCTATATTCACTACCAATTATATTGTATAAAAGCAAGCAAAGCCTCATCCAATATTTGCATATTTGATCCTAAGAAAGTATACTACATGGCTGATTACATATTTTATTAAGCCCTGAGGATTTGGGTCATACCACCCAATTCCAACTGACTACTGCTAAGTCAAAATCGGCACCATACAAGGTATATGGAAGAGTCAAAATCCACAACCTCACCAAACCTCCTAGTCAGTACATGACTATACAATAGAGACATATCTGTCAACTTCAACCTGTGACATATAGTCAAACAGTGAAAGTCCTAGCCCACCTTGGTACAGGTCACAATGCTAGTGGAACTGATCTACGGCCCGCAACTGCACTCATACCGGGGTATAGCCCACAACTAATCATGTGAAGCATCATAAGCATCACTGAGCTACAACCCCCAGTCGCACTCATACCAGGGTATGACCCACAACCAATCATGTGAATGCATATACTCAATAGTATATGACTCCAAGCTTTCAATAGGGAAAGCTTGTTTCACCATCCGAAAAGTGTTGACACTGAGATGAATCTATGGAAGAGGACAAAGCTACATGTTCATGTTCCACTTGATTAGTTAATTCCATTTAAATGCCTTTTAACATCAATAAAGTTATAATGTACAAATCTAGAACAAGTTCTACAAAATTAAGGGCATAATACAACTCCAGAAGATATAAAACGTATAGGGTGTGATCTTGTCACACTATCACCAGAAGATGTTTGTATTATTTCCATTCACACCATCATTAATAAGGTCACATGTCATGGGATACCAATCCATCAACTCATCATTGGGAAAAGCCATCTCATATTATATATGCAACAAGTCACTACTAGGTCATATGACCCATTCACATTATTCCTGTATCACAAGTGCTTCAACATGCCTTTCAAGGGCATATTCAACATATGTCGTATCACAATCACCATAGTCTACACTAGCTATGATTATCAAGCTCACAACACCTGCATGGTTAGAAGTATATAAGTAAGAGAGAGATAACCACATAACATCATAATCCTTTCATGATAGAGAAGCAAGCAATATCATTGTTCATTATTAGGGTTGGGGTTTCCTCTTATCCGATTAGAGTTTACATACTAGGTTCCACCATCCACCCTAGAACCATAACTCTCCATCATCTTGGAGTGTATAAGGATTACGAAGCATCATTAGAGTTGATTAGATAACATTCTGAATAGTATTATATATGGCTTATGTATCATTCATATATGAATATCATTAAGTGTTCACATGTACTTCCCATCCACCTACCATCACCCTATATTGAACACATAACCAAATAGGTCACGACCTCCCATCATGGTCCATGTCATATCTGTGACACTCATGTGTCTCGACCATCCACTAACATGCCGCGACCTCCACTCTCTAAGTCATGTCATGCCCACGACACCTAAGGTTAGGGTTCCACAAAACATCTCGACCAAAGGTGTCTCGACCTCAACATGCCTTGACCAAACATGTCTCAATCTCAACGGCGTCTCGATCTTCACCCACGTCGTGACCCAAAACCATCATGTTCATGACCCTACACTCTAGGGTGAGTCTCAACCCAAGTAAGGTAGGAACAAGACACCAACATCGAGCTGATTAGACCACAAAAGCCTAGACCTAACACCACTAAGTCAAACTGAACCACAACGAGACATCTCGACCAAAGGCTATCAAGGTCGTGACCAATAAGAGGGAAGTGTCACGACCACACCTAGATGCACCATCTACGTCTCAAAATTTATTGAAACCAAGGGAAGAAACAAGGTCACCATGGAGAAAAACTCAAGCAACTGATAACCAAACCCTAAAGCATAGGTCAAGAAACATTAAGAAAGAACCTCTTCCAAAGAAGTGAAAACCATGCTCAAGGTAACCAAGACCGAACCTAACATATATCCAACTTCTAGGTATATGAACACCACACATGGGAGCAAGATCAAGGGAAAAACTTAGAGCAGAACCTCCATAACTCATCATCTACTAAATCGGGTACACATAGATTAGGGTTTCAGGTTTCTTCCAAACCAAGCAAGGTATCTCCACTAAACAAGCTCTAGAGATCACCAATAAGTACAAGCATGATGAGGAAGGAATTTTTAGAGAGAAGATAGTAATAAAATGCATAAAGAAGTGTAATAATAGAGTAGGTTTAGTACTATATAACCCGCCTTAAGATGATCACCACCAAGAGCTCCAAACTCCAACATTAAGAGCTCCAAGCACACAATCCAAGGGTTGAAGAATATTCACTAAAAGCTCCACACTAATCCATAAGAGCACCTCAATAAGGAGAAGACACCAAGGTCAAAGCTAGCCTAAGGAAAGAAGCAAGGAAGCTCTTGGCCAAACCAAAAGAGAAAAGGAGAAAGAGAGGAGAAATCATCTTCACACTTGGATCTACCTTGTCAAAACATGGTCTATGACCCTTTTGGTGGGGAGTTTCTCTCCCAAAATGACCACCATAGAAGAACCACAGTCTAGGACGATAAAAGAGAGGAATATGAAGGTAGGAGATCAAAAGAAACATCAACTTAGAAGACAAGCACTTACCAAGGATGGAAGATGAGCTCAGATCACCACCACCATCACATTCTAGAGGAGATTGATCTCTAAGCTCCAAGGACAAACCTCCTTTCTCCACCAAGATCCAAGAATAATCAAAGAAGGAGGAAGAAAATAGATGGCCTAAAGGGTTACAAGAAAGAAGGGATAAGGGGTTATATAGATGGAAGATGAGAGAGAGAAAGGGGTGAGGTGTCAATATACTAAGGGACACTTGTCCACTCAAAAGACCAACATGAAACCACATGAAACCACTTAAACATGACATGTAAGACATGGTGATACACTCTAGATTGTGTCTTGACCATCATGGACTCCCACATGGTCACGGTCGCGACCCTCCTTGGTTGTACCATCCATGGTCGCTACACCACCAATCACCAGCTCCTCTTGGTCGAGACAAAGCACCTCCACAAACCCTAGCTCATGACAGCCCAATCTTGGTCAACCATCTCAACTAAAGACCACCTTAGACTATCTAGGTCGTGACTCAAACATCTGGAGGAGGTGTCTCAACCATAACACCCTCCAAAACCTACCTTGGTAGCGACCCAAGGTCGAGACAACACAACCAAACACATATCAATCCTAATCACCTCCTAGGGTTATACTCCTAAATCAAGTCTCAAACAAGACACACTCCTCTTTATCTCTCCTATAGATGAGTAAAATTGCACATCAACCCCCTACATTGGGTAAATTGCAATTTGCACCAAAACTAGCACATGAAGCAAAAATTTCATCCAAACTAGCTCAAACTTGAAACTTTAGCTCTCCACAAGCCCTAATTACTTCAAAAGATTAGAGAAAGGTTCTGAACACATGATTAAGCCAAAGAAAATAGGGTTACCCCAAAACTCAGTTCAAGGGTCTTATAGGCCTTAAACCCCTAACAAGGATTTCACCCCCAAAATCCTAAGAGAAAAGAGAGGGGTACTTCCTCTTCATCTCTTCATAGAGCTCCCATGTGGCTTCCTCAACACCATGATGATGTCATAAAACCTTCACAAGAACTATGTATTTCTTCTTCAACTTCTTCACTCTTCTGTCAAGGATCAACACTGGACCTTCAACATAAGACATGTCCTCACCAATCTCGACCTCAACTAGTTGCAACCTATGTAACTCATGTGGATACTCCAACTTATAGGCCACCTTACCAACATGTTCCACCATAAGTTAAGGTCTCATAAACCTGGGAGCCAACTTATCCTTCCTCCCAAACCTCAGAACACTCTTCCAAGGAGAGACCTTGATGTACACTCTATCTCTCACTTGGAACTCCAAGGGTGTACGTCGATTATCTGCATATGACTTCTGCCTATCCTGTGCTATCTTCAACTATTGTTGAATCACTTTGTTCTTTTCTATCATCTGATGCATAAGCCTAGGACCAAGAAGATGACATATGTCATCCCAAATGAATGGTACGCCCTTCCTTGTCAACTTTTTAGGGGCAACATCATAGCACTAAATTTCTTGATGAATATCTTGTAATAGCCTACCAAACCCAAAAAACTGCACACTTCTTTTGGCATCCTTGGTTGCTCCCACTCTGCCACGGACTCAAGATTCTTGGGATCTACACAAACTCCCTCTACAGATATGACATGCCCCCAGAAAAGGTACCTCCTTCAACCAGAACTGGCACTTGCTGAACTTGACATAGATATGATGATGCCTTAACATAGTCAATGCTTGACAAAGATGTTGCTCATGCTGCTGGCTGTCACGACTGTATATCAGGATGCCATCTATGAAGACCAACACAAACTAATTAAGAAACAGTAAAAAAACTCTATTCATCAAGTTCATGAACGTTGTCGATGCATTGGTCAGTCCAAACGGTATAACCACAAACTTGTAGTGACCATGTCTCATTCTAAAAGCCGAATTAGGTATGTCATACTCCTTGATCCTCAAATGGTGATATCCTGACCTCAGGTCTATCTTGGAGAACATTGTCATGCCACACAACTAATCAAACAAGTCGTCTATCCTTGGCAAGTAATACTTGTTATTTATCGTTACCTTGTACAACTGTATGTAGTCTATACACAACCTCATGGACCCGTCTTTCTCAAATAGCACTGGAGCACTCCATGGTTATGTACTTGGACTGATAAAACCCTTATCATGTATCTCTTGCAACTGACTCTTTAAATCTTCCATCTCAGCTGGAGCCATCCGTTACGGTGTCTTAGCTATCAACCGCGTGCTTGGGACTAGATTGATCTCAAAGTCAATCTCTCAGGGCAGAGGAGCACTGGGAATCCCTCAAGAAACACATTCTCAAACTCTCTAACAGCTGGAACCTCCTAAATACTAGGACTACTCACCTCAATATTCAACACATGTGCTGATAACCCCTCACAACCCTATCTCATCTGCTTCCCTTCTACCATTGCTGACACCAGACACGTCAGAAGAATCTTCATATCCCCTTAGAAGATTCACATCTCAACACCATATACAAACATCGCCTGCTTGGAACAACAATCCAAGACTACTCTATACTTCTCCAAAGTGTCCATTCTAAGGATTACATCAAATCCATGCATGTCTAGTGGTATGAGATCTACTTGTATGTTGTGCCCTGAGAAAGAAAGGACACAGAAAGGACACACCTCTTGCAACACTATGAAACAACTAACAGGGTTTCTAACAACAAACTATCTCTCCTATGACTAATAGGCAAAAGACAACTGTCAGGCACTTCATGAGTGACAAAAGAGTACATTACACCCGGGTCAACCAAAATAGATACGAAGCAAGAAGAAGACAAATCAGAATGAAATAACTCCATTTGACTTGTTAATACTCGTGGGTTGACCACTTCCTCCGGTTGACTCATGGCGTAGAATCTAGTCATTTCCTATTGTCACCCCTGTCCTCTGCTTCCCTAAGAAAACAATCTGGCTTGCGACATTTGCCCATACCCTCATCCTCCTACATTGTAGAATTGCTACCTTTGTGAGCCCTTCTGGCTCTGCTTCGTCTACTGAGTCGCCTTGTCACCTTTTAAAGGACATGCCCACCTCAGATGTCCTACTTATCCACACTTGTAGTAGGTCCTGGTCTTGCATTGTGGCCTAGACGGCCCTGTCATAGATGTGGATGTGGTGTTGTGGGCCCCAACAAGTGGAAAGCTATGGTTCTTGCTCTTACTTGGCGACCACTGTTGAGCTGGCGGTGTAGAAAACCTCAACTTCTTAAGGCCTTGTAATGTCTATTCTCAGTACTATGCCAATCCCTTCTTGGCACCTTCCCCACACTTCTCAAATCTCTTTATCCTTTAATATGGCTCACAAACATGGCAAACTTCTCTCTCTACTCTAAGGTTGTTACCGGTGTCATCATCTCCGCACTTAATCCCTTCTCAAAAAGGTTTGATTTCCTATTGATCTATAGCAGTCATGTGAGGGCAAAACCACAACATCTCCATGAACTTTGCTTCATACTCACTTATCGTCGCCCTGAACTACCTAAACAAGGTCTGAAAGGTAGGATTGACCACCACTGTAGGGTCTAAATGGGGCATCTCAGGTGCCCTGTCCTCATTAACCTATCTTCTTGTACCTCCTCCTGGTGCAACAACACCACTCTCAATGTAAGGACCCTGACCTGCGTTTAGGGTTTACCCTGTTTGTTTTGCTTGATCTTGGTGCTTTGGTGCTTGCTAATCACCTTAAGTGGTGATTAGGGTTTGGTTGTGCTTTGTTGAGAGTTCGAGGGGCTACTTGCAAATAACCCACGTTTAGGGTTTTGTAGGCAAGCTTGCCATCTTGTGAGATGTTTTCCCTCTTTGCTTCCTCTAGGGTTGAGAGGAAGGCTTGGGCTTGTTGTTTGAGTCCTTTAGGCCTGAGTTGAGCTTGTTTGGGCCTTGGAGTTCCTTGTTTGGGCTTGCTTGAGCCTTGTGTCGCCCAGGGCAGGTGGTGTGTCGCCCAGTTGCTTGTTGTGTCGCCCAGTAGCTCTTGTTGTGTCGCCCAGATGGCTTGGCTTGGTTGGTGGACACATGGTGCACATCTTGGACAAGTGCCTTATGGCTTGCATGAGAGGTGGCTTGAGTTGGTGGACATGTGTCCCTTGGGTGGGAGACACATAGCATGGTTGTACCTTGGTTTCTCCTCCCCTTCTTCCTATATAGGTAGCTCTTCTCCTTACCTTAGCCTCCTTTGGTCCTTTGGTCTCCCCTCCACCCTTGGTGCACGATATCCCTCTCCATCTTGCTTGTGTTGGCCGATACACTTCCTTGGAGCTGAAGTGGTGGCCGATACACTTCCTTGGAGCTGAAGTGGTGGCCGATACACCCTCCTGGAGCAGCTTGGTGGATGATAGCTTTGGACCTTGGAGTGCATCTTCTTCCTTGAAGCTTGGAGCTTAAGGCGGGTTGCATAGTTTCTAACCCTAACTCTCTTACCTCTAGCTTTAACCTTGTTATATGTTAGTAGTCTAGCTTAGTTCCTTGCTTGTACATCTTGCTTATGTACCTTAGTGGCCGATATTCCCCTCTAGGGGTTTAGGGTTCTTTTGTATACCTTTGCTTTCTAGGGTTTGGGGCTTCCTTGTGTTGAAGGTTGAAGATGACCTTGTGTTGGGTGATACCCCCTTCCTTGTGAGTGTGTTGGGCGACACACTTGCCCCTAAGTTGAACGATATGAGTAACCTTGGGTTGAGCAACACCTTTGTCTCTGAGTTGGCCGACATGGTCCCCTTTGTTCTTGTGTTGGCCGACATGGTCCCCTTTGTTCTTGTGTTGGCCGACATGGTGACCATGTTGGGTGACATGGCACCTTGGGTGGACAATAGGATGAGTCCTTGTGGGTGGCCGATACCCTTGCCCATGTGTTGGGCGATAGGGTGAGCTAGGGTTTGTTGGCCGATATGATGAGTACCTTGGAGATGAACGATACCCTTCCTCTTGTTGGCCGATATGGATGTCCTTGTGTTGGATGATGGAGTGGGTGCTCTTGTGTCGAGTTATCTCCTTGTCCATGAGGTGGACGATAGGGTCATGTAGTGCCATGAGTGTTAGGGTTGGGTGATAAGCCTTGGGCCATGGTGGCCGATAACCCTAATGGCCGATAGCCCTAATGGACGACACCATGATGAGCGATACCCTAACGGCCGATAGCCATGTTGGGCGATACCCTACCCTATGTGCAGGATGTGTGAGGTCCGATAGGGTTAGTAGTGAGTGTTGTCCGATAGGGATAGTGTGGTAGTCGATACCCATGTTGGGTGATAGGTTTTAGACGAGGGTTGTGAGGCTATAGTGAGGGTACGAGTTCCTGTGGTGATAATCTCTTTTGTGGTGGAAGAGGATGCTTATGCATAAACCAAATAAAACGATGGTGGTGTTTGGGTTATCAACAATGTAATATGTTGCCTTGCAAATAATAAGGATGCTAATGGTAGTAACATTGATGTTAGCCCTCATGTAATAGATGGATGATGTGACCCTTATGCTTAATTATTAACGATAATGAGAATGATGATAGTTACACTAGTAGGTTGTTTTATGATAATAATGTTGGTAATAATGATGCTAAGTGACAGTTATATTAAAGGTTGCCTCATGATAAAGATGACAATAGTTGGTGGCAATAGTAATGACCTTGTTAATAATAGTGTTGGTTCTGTATACTTAACATAATTTCTATATACCTTGATTGCTTGTATAACCTTGAGATTGAGAGTAAGCATCAGTATGGTTTGATTAATGATGTACTTAACATACTCGGTTACCAAATAAGTGTAAAATTTGGTAATTAGATTATCTTGAACGATCTTTCATGATAGAGAGCATATGCCTTATGTTGAATCTACGATTATTGTGTACTCTAACCTTGCAGGTGATGTTTTAGCCATGAAAGGGCTATGTGACATATGTAATGAGTAACATTGCTTTGATAATTACTCTATAAGAGTATGCATGTGATATGTCTGTCCCATGATGATGAGGTGAGCCTTAAGAGACAATGGCAGTGCATGATGAAGGGTTGAGACCCTGTGGTATGAGATGATCCTTGAGATGGATCTGGATGGTTGGCAAGAGGCCAAGTGATAACATGTGATGTTGGATCCTTAAGATGGATCAGGTTGATATGAATAGATAATAATATAATGTTCTTTACTTTCTGTTATACCTTGCATGTCATACAACTTGGTTGAATCTTGCAATCCATCTAAAAGATACTAATTAAGCACAGTGAAATACATCATGTAGTTTGCCCTGGCCATAGATCCATCATCGTCAGGACTTGGTGATGGTGAAACAGGTTTTCCTACGGGTTAACCTGGAAGCGCATATTGTTGAATATGTGTAGGTTGCTCCTAGCCTGAAAATGAGGAGGTAAGAGTGTAACTTCGGTTGCAGACTCAGATATGTGTGTAGAGCATGGTGAACAGGCCCATGGCTCAGGATATGTAATGTATGGAGCATGAATGCGTTCATGGCTCAGAGCACGGTGATCAGGCCCGTAGCTCAGTTTTACTAGCGCCGTGACCTGTACCAAGGCGGGCTAGAGAATGGGTAGCCTATGGAGCTAACCCTGTGGCTTAGACCACTTTAGCATGTGACTGCGGTCATGCTTGTGTTGTACTCATGTACTGACCATGAGGTGGGAGGTCGTGGAGTCCGACTCTTCCATTGACCTTGTATGGCACCGTCTTGGGTTTCATCACCGAAGGTTGGATTTGAACGGTACGGTTCAAATCCTTAGGGCATAATAAAATGTAATACAGCCGTTTAGTATTTACTAGTCATATCAAATACGAAACATTGGTTGAGGCCTTGTTTGTGTAATATCTCTGATATACCTTGCAGGTTATGTGGTAATCTGTCTTATCTTGATAATCAGGTTATGTGACATTATATTCTGTTCTAATAATCCTGCTACATAGTGATATATCTTATCTTGATAATCATGTTCCTTTGAAAGACATCTGGTTATATGCTTTGGTACAACTAGTATGCTTGCCAGTAAGAGTAAATCTTGCTATATATATAACTGCTCTTGTTATACCTGTTGTTAGTTAACTGCTGCTATAGTTTATCTTGCTGAGGTTCTATAGTTGTGGTGGGGAGCTATGTTTCCCGCTGGGACAATTGTTCAATTGTCTCACTCCGCTGGTTTACACCCTTTTTAGGTGGTCGAGGTAGACGTGGTCGAGGTTGTGGTGTTGCGGACGAGCAGCTTGAGGAACAGTAGAAGGCGAGCGTTGGACATGCTGCTGTTTTGGATGTTTTGTAGTAGAGTCTAGAGTCATCCCTGTACTCTCAGGTCCTTGGCAGTGTTTTGACGATGTTTCACGAAGATCGTTCGATGATATCTGTATATCCTGCTATTGGCCAGATGTGGGCCTTTATGTATATATGAACAGGTGGTGAACTCATGTGATGGATGGACAGCTGTTCCTGAGCTGTGGACACGTGTCAGATCTTGTGTATGTACATATTTATATGACATGTTTCTGTGCAGGATGAGGACTGGAAAGTAATAGTTTCACAGTTTATCAGTTTTCCGCAATCGGTTTTAATTAACCCGTGTTTTTGATAATCTGTGGTTATGGTGTTTTCCGCACGTTTTCGCGTAACACCTCGTTATCTGTGTGATAATGGGATGTGTTGCCACAAGTTTTGGTATCAGAGCTCTAGGTTCACTGAGTCTACAGGGATCTAGGACTAGGTTGAGTCTGTTCTTATGAGTTTTCCAGGTTATCTTACAAAAATCTTCTGCCCTCAGCAGAAGAAAAGCCAAGATGTCTGGAAACCACGAAGAACATGCTCCTGAGCATAGTGATGCTGCATCGGTTGATGGAGCATATGGACGGGCACATGAAGATCGGGTGCCTGAGGTCCCCCAACCAGACCCAGCCATACTTGAACACCCTTCCTACCAACAGCTTATGGGGCAGTTAATGGCTACGATGAATCTCATGGTTGAGCGATTACCAGTGCCTCCTCCGCGAGCACAGGTTCCCCATGGAGAAGCATCGGGTATTGGGAAGACCTTTGAGCGGCTTCGCCGAGTCGGAGCTTCGGATTATGCTGGAACGGCTGATCCAGCGGATGCAGATCTGTGGCTGACGAGTCTTGAAAAGGCTTTCCGGATCCTCGACATCCCCGAAGCAGACAAAGTAAAGCATGTTGTCTATCTTTTGAAGGGTAGTGCTGGTCACTGGTGGACCATCGAGGAAGAGAAGCGGCCTGGTGAGGTGATCTGTTGGGAAGTGTTTCGGCACGAGTTCGTCACCAGATACTTTCTGAAGACGTACCTGGATGAGAAGATCAGTCAGTTTGAGAAGTTGTGGCAAGGAACGATGAACATCACCGAGTATGAAGCTAAGTTTATGGATCTGTTGAGGTTCTGTCCTCACATGGCGGTGACAGATGATGAACAGATCAGACGTTTCGAGAAGGGTTTGAGTGCTGAGTTGACAACCCCTGTGTCTGCACTGGAAAACCGAGAGCGGTTTGCTACGTTTGTGGAATCAGTTCGACGGATCGAGAGGACAGTAAGGGAGAAAAGAGAGTC
Organism: Alisma plantago-aquatica; assembly: GCA_963693085.1. Classification (NCBI taxonomy): domain Eukaryota; kingdom Viridiplantae; phylum Streptophyta; class Magnoliopsida; order Alismatales; family Alismataceae; genus Alisma; species Alisma plantago-aquatica. The sequence continues at coordinate 861,752,073 of OY856414.1, read as the reverse complement.
AGTGTCTCTTAAAAGACCTGCTCAGTTTCAAGGACGAAGGTTTGGTGGCTTCAAGAAACCCAGGTTTTTAGCACCGTCAGTGATGAGAAGTGCTGGTGTACCATCTCAGTGGTCTCCGAGTAAGGGAAAAGGTTATGTTTCTTCACCATCTAAGGCGCACAGCTCAGCTTCGGTGGCAGTGACAGGGCCATCTAGGCCACGAGTTGACAATAGAGCATGTCATCTCTGTGGACAAGTCGGGCATTTGAAGTTCAATTGCCCGAATAGAGATGTTGAAGTGACGCAGCAACCGAGGCAGAGTTTCCAGAAGTCTGAGAGACCACAGCCCAGTGGTAGCAGAGGACGAGGACGCGGTCAAGCGTCTCAAGTTGGATCGTCTGCTCAAGGGAGCAGAGGTCGTGGACAACAAGCTACGGCTCGATTCTATGCCATGAATCAGCTGGAGGCGATAGTCAACCTGCGAGTGGTGACAGGTCAGATGGAGTTATTTCATTCTGATATGTCTTCTTCTTGCTTTATATCTGTTCTGGTTGACCCGGGTGCTACACACTCTTTTATCGCCTATAGTATGCTTGAAAACTGTCATCTACCTGTTAGTTGTAAGAAGGATAGCTTGTTGCTAGAAACCCCTCTTGATGGTTCCTCTTTGCTTCGAGAAGAGTGTCCATCTTGTGTTTTGTCTTTTTCAGGACACATCATTCAGGTGGATCTCATACCACTTGATATGCATGGTTTCGATGTTATCCTTGGGATGGATACCTTAGAGAAGTATAAGGTTGTCTTGGACTGTGGTTCCAAGCAGGCAGTGTTTGATGTTGCTGGAGAGAAGTGGATCTTCCAGGGAGATAGGAAGATTCTTCCAACGTGTCTGGTGTCAGCTATGGTGGCAGATAGGTTGTTGCGACAAGGATGTGAGGCGTTCTTAGCTCACGTTGTGGATACCGTTGTGGATACCAAGGCGAAAGGCCTTAACCTTGAAGAAGTGTCAGTGGTCCGAGAGTTTGCAGATGTGTTTCCTGAGGAGTTTCCTGGTGTTCCTCCACCCCGAGAGATCGATTTTGAGATCAATCTGGTTCCGGGAACGCAACCGATTGCACAAACACCTTATAGGATGGCTCCAGCAGAGATGGTAGAGTTGAAGAAGCAGTTACAAGAGTTGTTGGAGAAAGGTTTCATCAGACTGAGCACGTCACCTTGGGGTGCTCCCGTGTTGTTCGTTAAGAAGAAGGATGGTTCGATGCGGTTGTGTATAGACTACCGACAGTTGAACAAGGTCACGATCAAGAATAAGTACCCGTTGCCGAGGATAGATGACCTGTTCGATCAGTTGCATTGTGCTACAGTGTTTTCGAAGATCGATCTACGGTCTGGATATCATCAGTTAAGGATAAAGGCGGATGACATACCAAAGTCAGCTTTTAGGACGAGGTATGGTCATTTTGAGTTTGTGGTTATGCCGTTTGGATTAACCAATGCACCTGCTGCTTTCATGGACCTGAGGAACAGAGTGTTTCGTCCGTTCTTAGATCAGTTTGTTGTAGTTTTTATAGACGACATCTTGATCTATAGTCGGAACCGGCTAGAGCATGAGCAACATCTTCGTCAAGCGTTGACTCTCCTTCATCAACATCAGTTGTATGCTAAGTTTAGTAAGTGTGAGTTCTGGTTGGATGAAGTGACTTTCTTAGGTCATGTGATATCTGTTGAAGGAGTCAAAGTAGATCCGAAGAAAGTGGAATCCGTTGCGGATTGGGAACAGCCGAAGACGCCGACGGAAGTTTGTAGTTTCCTTGGCCTAGCAGGATACTACCGGAGGTTTATCAAGGACTTCAGTTCGATAGCTCTACCGATGACGAAGTTGACCAGGAAGGATGTACCTTTTGTTTGGAATGATCGATGTCAGCAAGCTTTCCAAAGTTTGAAGGAAAAGCTAACCAGTGCTCCAATATTGATCTTGCCAAAATCTGGAAAAGGCTATGTTGTTTTCTGTGATGCGTCCAAGAAAGGTTTGGGTTGTGTGCTGATGCAGGAAGATCATGTGGTTTCTTTTGCTTCGCGACAGCTTAAGAAACACGAGGAGAACTATCCGACCCATGACTTGGAGCTGGCAGCAGTGGTTCATGCGTTAAAGATTTGGAGACACTATCTTTATGGGGAAGTGTGTCAGATCTTTACAGATCACAAGAATCTGAAGTACATCTTCTCACAGCAAGAGTTGAACATGCGACAACGTCGGTGGATGGATTTGATCAATGATTATGATTGCACTATCGAGTATCATCCTGGTAAGGCGAATGTGGTAGCAGACGCGCTTAGCAGAAAGTCTTCTACTCCCAAGAAGGCACAGATGAGTTCTTTGGTATGCCATAGGCGGGACATGTTAGTCTCCTTACGGCAGATGAACGTACAGATGGAGGTTTCCTCATTAGCTGGACTTTTAGCACAGATGCAAATCAAGCCCACGTTGAGACAGTAGATCAAGGATGCACAGCAAATGGATGATACAGTACAGCTAATCAGATCAGAGTTTGGCAGCGAAAAGCATGATGGGTTCCATGAGTCCGAGGATGGAGTGGTTTGCTATCATAATAGGATTGTGGTTCCAGATGCTGATAATCTGAGGAAGTTGGTGCTCGAGGAATCACACACGTCGATGTATGCTATGCATCCAGGCGTCACCAAAATGTATCATAGTCTGAAGGACTTGTACTGGTGGCCCGGCTTGAAGAAAGATGTAGCTGAGTTTGTGGCTAGGTGTGCGGTGTGTCAGCAAGTCAAGGCTGAGCATCAAAAGCCGACAGGTACGTTGCAACCTTTTCCTATACCACAGTGGAAATGGGATCATATAACCATGGATTTCGTAGTTGGTCTACCCAGGACAACTAAGAATCATGATTCCATTTGGGTGATAGTGGACAGATTAACGAAGTCTGCCCATTTCATACCTGTGAAGACCACGTATACAGCTGAAAAGCTCGCTCGAGTATATGTGGATGAGATAGTTCGTTTGCATGGTGTGCCAGCAATGATAGTTTCTGATAGAGGTCCTCAGTTTACAAGTCGTTTTTGGGAACAGTTGCACAGGGCGATGGGAACGCAGTTGAAGTTCAGTACCGCTTTCCACCCGCAGACATATGGACAGTCTGAGAGGACTATTCAGACTTTGGAGGATCTTCTCCGTGCTTGTGTTTTGCAGTTCCTAGGCAGTTGGGACGTACATCTCAGTTTGATAGAGTTTGCCTACAACAATATCTATCAGCAGAGCATTGACATGGCTCCCTATGAGGCTTTGTATGGGAGGAAGTGCAGATCTCCTTTGTGTTGGTATGAATCAGGTGAATATCAGCTTTTGGGCCCTGAGTTAGTACAGCAAACGACAGAAAAGATCAAGGTGATACAACAACAGTTGAAAGCGGCACAAGACAGGCAGAAGTCTTATGCAGACAATCGCCGACGACCCTTGGAGTTACAGGTGGGAGACAAGGTGTATCTTAAAGTCTCTCAGTGGAAAGGTGTGCTGAGGTTTGGACGGAAAGATAAGTTAGCTCCCAGATATATGGGGCCTTACTCAGTCATAGCGCGTGTTGGCAAGGTGGCTTATGAGTTAGAATTGCCTCCAGAGTTGCACATGTTACATCCAGTGTTCCATGTCAGTATGCTGAAGAAAAGTCATCCGGATACAGGAACAGTGATACAACCAGTTGAAGTTGAGCTTGACAAAGATGTGACTTATGAAGAGGGTCCTATGATGATCCTTGACAGAAGAGTCAAGAAGCTGAAGAGAAAGGATCTGGTTCTTGTGAAGGTCCTTTGGCATCACCGTGGCGTTGAGGAAGCCACGTGGGAGCTTGAGGAAGAGATGAGGAGGAAGTATCCCTCGCTTTTCTCTTCGGATTTCGGGGACGAAATCCCTTTGTAGAGGTTTATGGCTGTAAGGACCCTGACCTGCGTTTAGGGTTTACCCTATTTGTTTTGCTTGATCTTGGTGCTTTGGTGCTTGCTAATCACCTTTAGTGGTGATTAGGGTTTGGTTGTGCTTTGTTGAGAGTTCGAGGGGCTACTTGCAAATAACCCACGTTTAGGGTTTTGTAGGCAAGCTTGCCATCTTGTGAGATGTTTTCCCTCTTTGCTTCCTCTAGGGTTGAGAGGAAGGCTTGGGCTTGTTGTTTGAGTCCTTTGGGCATGAGTTGAGCTTGTTTGGGCCTTGGAGTTCCTTGTTTGGGCTTGCTTGAGCCTTGTGTCGCCCAGGGCAGGTGGTGTGTCACCCAGTTGCTTGGTGTGTCGCCCAGTAGCTCTTGTTGTGTCGCCCAGATGGCTTGGCTTGGTTGGTGGACACATGGTGCACATCTTGGACAAGTGCCTTATGGCTTGCATGAGAGGTGGATTGAGTTTGTGGACATGTGTCCCTTGGGTGGGCGACACATAGCATGGTTGTACCTTGGTTTCTCCTCCCCTTCTTCCTATATAGGTAGCTCTTCTCCTTGCCTTAGCCTCCTTTGGTCCTTTGGTCTCCCCTCCACCCTTGGTGCACGATATCCCTCTCCATCTTGCTTGTGTTGGCCGATACACTTCCTTGGAGCTGAAGTGGTGGCCGATACACCCTCCTGGAGCAGCTTGGTGGACGATAGCTTTGGACCTTGGAGTGCATCTTCTTCCTTGAAGCTTGGAGCTTAAGGCGGGTTGCATAGTTTCTAACCCTAACTCTCTTACCTCTAGCTTTAACCTTGTTATATGTTAGTAGTCTAGCTTAGTTCCTTGCTTGTACATCTTGCTTATGTACCTTAGTGGCCGATATTCCCCTCTAGGGTTTTAGGGTTCTTTTGTATACCTTTGCTTTCTAGGGTTTGGGGCTTCCTTGTGTTGAAGGTTGAAGATGACCTTGTGTTGAGCGATACCCCCTTCCTTGTGAGTGTGTTGGGCGACACACTTGCCCCTAAGTTGAACGATATGAGTAACCTTGGGTTGAGTAACACCTTTGTCTCCGAGTTGGCCGACATGGTCCCCTTTGTTCTTGTGTTGGCCGACATGGTCCCCTTTGTTCTTGTGTTGGCCGACATGGTGACCATGTTGGGCGACATGGCGCCTTGGGTGGATGATAGGATGAGTCCTTGTGGGTGGCCGATACCCTTGCCCATGTGTTGGGCGATAGGGTGAGCTAGGGTTTGTTGGCCGATATGATGAGTACCTTGGAGATGAACGATACCCTTCCTCTTGTTGGCCGATATGGATGTCCTTGTGTTGGATGATGGAGTGGGTGCTCTTGTATCGAGTTATCTCCTTGTCCATGAGGTGGACGATAGGGTCATGTAGTGCCATGAGTGTTAGGGTTGGGCGATAAGCCTTGGGCCATGGTGGCCGATAACCCTAATGGACGATAGCCCTAATGGACGGCACCATGATGAGCGATACCCTAATGGCCGATAGCCATGTTGGGCGATACCCTACCCTATGTGCAGGATGTGTGAGGGCCGATAGGGTTAGTAGTGAGTGTTGGCCGATAGGGATAGTGTGGTAGTCGATACCCATGTTGGGTGATAGGTTTTAGACGAGGGTTGTGAGGCTATAGTGAGGATACAAGTTCCTGTGGTGATAATCTCTTTTGTGGTGGAAGAGGATGCTTATGCATAAACCAAATAAAACGATGGTGGTGTTTGGGTTATCAACAATGTAATATGTTGCCTTGCAAATAATAAGGATGCTAATGGTAGTAACATTGATGTTAGCCCTCATGTAATAGATGGATGATGTGACCCTTATGCTTAATTATTAACGATAATGAGAATGATGATAGTTACACTAGTAGGTTGTTTTATGATAATAATGTTGGTAATAATGATGCTAAGTGACAGTTATATTAAAGGTTGCCTCATGATAAAGATGACAATAGTTGGTGGCAATAGTAATGACCTTGTTAATAATAGTGTTGGTTCTGTATACTTAACATAATTTCTATATACCTTGATTGCTTGTATAACCTTGAGATTGAGAGTAAGCATCAGTATGGTTTGATTCATGATGTACTTAACATACTCGGTTACCAAATAAGTGTAAAAATTGGTAATTTTATTATCTTGAATGATCTTTCATGATAGCGAGCATATGCCTTATGTTGAATCTACGATTATTGTGTACTCTAACCTTGCAGGTGATGTTTTGGCCATGAAAGGGCTATGTGACATATGTAATGAGTAACATTGCTTTGATAATTACTCTATAAGAGTATGCATGTGATATGTCTGTCCCATGATGATGAGGTGAGCCTTAAGAGACAATGGCAGTGCATGATGAAGGGTTGAGACCCTGTGGTATGAGATGATCCTTGAGATGGATCTGGATGGTTGGCAAGAGGCCAAGTGATAACATGTGATGTTGGATCCTTAAGATGGATCAGGTTGATATGAATAGATCATAATATAATGTTCTTTACTTTCTGTTATACCTTGCATGTCATACAACTTGGTTGAATCTTGCAATCCATCTAAAAGATACTAATTAAGCACAGTAAAATACATCATGTAGTTTGCCCTGGCCATAGATCCATCATCGTCAGGACTTGGTGATGGTGAAACAGGTTTTCCTACGGGTTAACCTGGAAGCGCATATTGTTGAATATGTGTAGGTTGCTCCTAGCCTGAAAATGAGGAGGTAAGAGTGTAACTTCGGTTGCAGACTCAGATATGTGTGTAGAGCATGGTGAACATGCCCATGGCTCAGGATATGTGATGTATGGAGCATGAATGCGTTCATGGCTCAGAGCACGGTGATCAGGCCCGTGGCTCAGTTTTACTAGCACCGTGACCTATACCAAGGCGGGCTAGAGAATGGGTAGCCTATGGAGCTAACCCTGTGGCTTAGACCACTTCAGCATGTGACTGCGGTCCTGCTTGTGTTGTACTCATGTACTGACCATGAGGTGGGAGGTCGTGGAGTCCGGCTCTTCCATTGACCTTGTATGGCACCATCTTGGGTTTCGTAACCGAAGGTTGGATTTGAACGGTACGGTTCAAATCCTCAGGGCATAATAAAATGTAATACAGCCATTTAGTATTTACTAGTCATATCAAATACGAAACATTGGTTGAGGCCTTGTTTGTGTAATATCTCTGATATACCTTGCAGGTTATGTGGTAATCTGTCTTATCTTGATAATTAGGTTATGTGACATTATATTCTATTCTAATAATCCTGCTACATAGTGATATATCTTATCTTGATAATCATGTTCCTTTGAAAGACATCTGGTTATATGCTTTGGTACAGCTAGTATGCTTGCCGGTAAGAGTAAATCTTGCTATATATATAACTGCTCTTGTTATACCTGTTGTTAGTTAACTGCTGCTATAGTTTATCTTGCTGAGGTTCTATAGTTGCGGTGGGGAGCTATGTTTCCCGCTGGGACAATTGTTCAATTGTCTCACTCCGCTGGTTTACACCCTTTTTAGGTGGTCGAGGTAGACGTGGTCGAGGTTGTGGTGTTGCGGACGAGCAGCTTGAGGAATAGTAGAAGGCGAGCGTTGGACATGCTGCTGTTTTGGATGTTTTGTAGTAGAGTCTAGAGTCATCCCTGTACTCTCAGGTCCTTGGCAGTGTTTTGACGATGTTTCACGAAGATCGTTCGATGATATCTGTATATCCTGCTGTTGGCCGGATGTGGGCCTTTATGTATATATGAACAGGTGGTGAACTCATGTGATGGATGGACAGCTGTTCCTGAGCTGTGGACACGTGTCAGATCTTGTGTATGTACATATTTATATGACATGTTTCTGTGCAGGATGAGGACTGGAAAGTAATAGTTTCACAGTTTATCAGTTTTCCGCAATCGGTTTTAATTAACCCGTGTTTTTGATAATCTGTGGTTATGGTGTTTTCCGCATGTTTTCGCGTAACACCTCATTATTTGTGTGATAATGGGATGTGTTGCCACACTCAACAACACATTTTTCGTGTTCTCCAGCGATCTTTTAGCTTTTATTCTTCTCCTGCATCAGCATAAGCCACTATAAGACATACTGGAGGACATAAAAATAGACACAAACCATAGTCCTAGGTCCCTGTAGACTCAACAAACCTAAAGCTCTGATACCAACCAAAATATGACATCCCGAGCCACAAACCACGATATTACTCAAAACTAAAAGCGGAAATAAAACTTAAACATTCATATTACTAGAAAACACTAGAAATTAAAACCAATTACAACAAGAACCAACATCAAGAAACTTATTACATCAGATTCCAAAAACTTGTCATCTGAAACATATATCATAAAGCATTGCTATTTACAACATGTCCATCAAAGACTACATGTTACATGTCATATATGTTCATTCACATAAACATGCACAACAACCCACTATATACAACAAGGGTGCATAAACCAAAAAATTAGATCGATAACACCATCTACAAACATATGTAACTCCCCCAAGACATGAGTGTGCATGGACGACTCTAGCACTCTAACAAAAAAAGACTACAAGCAGCATTCCCAACCTTAGTTTCTACTGTTCTTCTTATTGTTGCTCTGCCTCAATTGCACTATCTCTACCTCCTCATGCACATCCACCTAAACAATGTGTAGAATCCATGGGGTGAGATTCCAAGTCTCAGTGGGAGATATAACTCTCCACCAGTGCTATTTTTAACACATGTAAGATAAACAAAGAACAGAAGTAAAGCTATAATTACAATAAGCAAATTGAACTAGTGATATTAACAACATAATTATTATCAACTAACAGTTCTAAGGAATATGAATAACATGTATATTCCCTACTGATTATACTGTACAAAAGAAAGCAAGGCCTCATCCAATGTTTGCATATTTGATCCTAAGCAAGTATACTACACGAGTGATTACATATTTTATTAAGCCCTGAGGATTTGGGTCATACCACCCAAATCCAACCAAACACTTCTATGTCAAGATTGGTACCATGCAAGGTCTATGGAAGAGCCGGAATCCACAACCTCACCAAACATGATGGTTAGTACACGAGTATACAATAGAGACATATTAGTCAACTGCATCCTATGACATATAGTTAAACAGTGAAAGTCCTATCCCACCTTGGTATAGATCACAATGCTAATGAAACTGAGCTACATCCTGCAACCACACTCATACCAGGGTATGGCCCATAGTGTATCCTGTGAAACCTTAGAAGCATCACTGAGGTACGGCCGATAGATGCACTCATACCCTGGGTATGCCCTGAAGCCAATCCTGTGAATGCATATACTCAATAGTATATGACTCCAAGCTTTCACTAGGGAAAGCCTGTTTCATCATCCAACAAGTATTGACACTGAGATGGATCTATGGCACAACGCAAAGCTACATGTTCAAGTTCCACTTGATTAGTTAAGTCCATTTAAATTCATTTTAACATCAATCAAGTTATAATGTACAAAGCCAGAACACGTTCTACAAAAGTAAGGTCATGACACAACTGTAGGAGATATAAAACGTATATGGTGTGATCTTGTCACACTACCACCAGAAGATGTATGTATTATTTCCATTCACACCATCATCAACAAGGCAACATATAGTGGGATACCAATCCCTCAACGCATCATTGGGAGAAGCCATCTCATGTTATGCAATAAGTCACTGCCAGGTCATATGACCCATTCACATTATTCATGTATTACAAGTGCCTCAACATGCCTCTCAAGGGCATATTAAACATGTACCATATCACAATCACCATAGTTTACACTAACTATGATTATCAATCTCATAACACATGCATGGCTAGAATTTGATAAGCAAGAGAGAGATAGCCACATAACATCATAATCCTTTCATGATAGAGGAGCAAGCAAGATCGTTGTTTTTTATTAGGGTTAGGGTTTCCTCTTAGATGATTAGAGTTTACAAGACTAGGTTTCACCATCCACCCAATAACCATCACCATCCATCATCTTAGAGTGTATAAGTATTAGGAAACATCATTAGAGTTGATTAGATAACATTCTAAACAACATTACATATGGCTTATGTATCATTCATATATGAATATCATTAAGTGTTCACATGTGCTTCCCATCCACCTAACATCACCCTATATTGATCACATAACCACATAGTTCACGAACACCCATCATGGTACATGTCACGAAAGTGACACTCACGTGTCTCGACCATCCACCAACATGTCACGACCTCCACCCTCTAAGTCATCTCGTTCCCGTGACACCTAAGGTTAGGGTTCCACAAAACATCTCGACAAAAGGTGTCTTGACCTCAACATTCCTCAACCAAACCTGTCTCAATCTTAAGGGTGTATTGACCTTCACCCATGTCATGACCCAAAACCATCATGGTCGAGACCCTACACTATAGGGCTAGTCTCAACCCAAGTAAGGTAGGAACAAGACACCAACACCGAGGTGACTAGACCACAAAGGTATAGACCTAACACCTCTCGGTCAAACTAAACCACAAGGAGGCATCTCAACCAAAGGCTATCAAGGTCACAACCACTAAGAGGGAAGTGTTGCAACCACACCAAGATGCACCATCTAGGTCTCAAAATAGAACTGAAACCAATGAAAGAACCAAGGTCACTATGGAGAAAAACTCAAGCAACTAATCACCAAACCCTAAAGCATAGGTCAAGAAACATCAAGAAAGAACCTCTTCCAAAGAAGGGAAAACCATGCTCAAGGTAACCAAGACCGAACCTAACATCTATCCAACTTCTAGGTATATGAACTGTAACATACTAGATCTTAGACCCTACCCAAAAACTTTGACCTTTTGGACTTAACCGAACAAGGTTAGAGTAAAAGATGCATAGTATAACCCTTATAAGCTAATGCATGAACCTAATGTTCTCACATTATTCTTGAGCCAATAATGGACACATAAAATATGTCACATGAATTATATAATCACACATAATCCTTTTGATGATAATGTTAACATAATTGGATGACAAATAATGATAATATGATAACCTAAGTAATAATGTGATGTTAATGGCCACAACTATTAATTATGAAAAAATTCATGAAAAGTAATCCCAAAAGTGGAATCTAAGTTAAAAATTGTATTAATTGGGTCCCAATTACCTTGGGAGTCAAGTTTCACATTATTCACATAATAATAATAATTAATCTAATTCAATTTGGAAAGAGAAGATCTATATTTTCCCCAAAATATCTAATAAAATAATAAATGAATCCAAAAGAGGAAAATAATCTTGGATTCATAATGTACATAATAAATATGGCCTTTGGGTGAATTTTTGTCCAATTTAAAAGAAGTTTGATTAAAAGGTGAAATTAGGAGAGAGAAAGTGAGTAGAACCTTCAAAATATTAAATAAAGTAATAAACAATATAAAATGGAAATAGTAGAAAATTCATGTATAATGAACTTACAATGACTCATGGGTGAATTTTCATCAATTTTGGATAATTCTAGACGTCTCTAATGCATTAGGAAAGAGAATGTGATTTACTTTAAAAGAATTAAATAAAATAGCAAAAGTCTCTAAAAGGGAAAATTAATGTCAAAATCAGATTCTACATATCCTAATTAGGCTAGGTATCAAATTTCATTTAACTTAGACCCTATTTGTACCTTCAATTGAAGAGAGAGAAAAAGGAAAATAATTTAATCAACACTACAAAATTCGGATTAGGAAACACCAACCCGCATAAATAGTAACCGTGGACCATGGTCCGGTATTTTGGGCATAACTTCTTCATTTCTTAACAAAATTTCACAAAATAACTTATGTTGGATTGTAAATTTAATTCCACACATATCCATACCATATTCGTAGACTAAAGGGGAGAATTAGAGAAACTCCTAAATTTTTTTTTCAAGTCTTCTTAAACAACTTGTCACACACCTCCACTTATAAATACATGTACCCTGGTCTTCTTCGGTTCTTTTGTGAACCTCATCTCATCCCAATTTCATCCTTTCTTGAGTGTGTGGCTTCTGTTGATCATACTTTGAGTTCGCCTTGATTCATCGTTTCACCCAAAAGCTAAACTTGGTTCTTGGTTTGAGTTTGCGGCACCACTCTCTGACGTCATGCCTATTTTCAGAGTGTAATTGGACCTCAGGTAATCAACTATAACACTTGTTCTTAATGATTGGTTAGTTTGTTTCATGAACAAATGACAAATGAAGTTTTCCCCCAAACTCTCAGATAAGTTTCTCCTTACATATCCGACCTCTCTTCCTCTCTTGCAAATTCCCTATTGATTTGGCTTTTTCTAATTTGGTGATTGGTTCATCTTGTACAATTCATATCTTTTAATCTACTAGTCTAAAAATTATAAATAAATATATTTTGGAATTGAAAAAATATTCTTTATCTAAAAAAAATATTTTTCAGAGTCTGATTTCAATGTTTTTTGAAGGATGAATTTTAGAGAATAAAATACATGTATAAAACTCATAATAAATGTTACTTAATCATATAAACTCCAAATAGGATAAAAAGATATATTTTCTTAATCAATAGAAGCTAATAAAATCACTTGGTGATGTTTTCAAAGTTTAATTTGAATTTAATAAAAAGATGATTTTCTTGGGTTGCAATACAATCATCAATTAATGATTTACATCTAATATGAAATTATGTATAGAGATATTTTTTTTTGGATCTAGGGTGTGAACCTTAACCTGATACACACATCTTTAAGGTATGTTTGCATCTCCTATTGTTCCTTTTGAGCAAATTAATCTATATTCTTCTTTCTCTTGGTCCTATGGACACATAGCTTACCCTTTATCTCTTTTCTTTTGGAAATTATGCTTCATGTGAAGTGTCTTATTTGTTACTGATCTTGTGATCATATTATTTGATTTTACATTCTCTTGGAATCTTTATTATGCTTGGTTCATGATGAAACTCTATATGACGACATGTGATGTCTTTTCCCCACTTATGAGGTGGATGTATATGTTAGTCACTTATGTGGTGACTAATTGGTATAATTTGACTATACTTTCTAGTTGCCTCTACATTAAACATGCTATGTGATTCAGTAGAACTAGAGTAGTATAATTGCATTGGTTTTGGGTTATGTGCCCTTATTTATTTTTGGGATGGAGGTTATGTTCCCCATACCCAGGTTCCAAATTTTTGAGGTTTGGTCCACATTATATATATTAGGAGTTTGGTTATGTGCCATTATCTATCAAGTTTCAAGTTTATGAGGCTTGGCCGCCATTGTTATTTATATTATTCTAGGGATATGTTTATCTCACATGCATGCAGGATGATGTTTATGGATTAGGGTTATGTGCCCTAATTTCATATGTGCTTATGTGACACCACTTTTATATGTTGTTTTATTGGCAAGTATCATTTTATTGTGATTATTTTCTCTTGATACCCACTTGGGTGGTACTTTTCTTTTCTATGAGAATCTTTACTTTATTTGATGTCCTTTATTCCAATTATATTTCTCAATTTACTTTAAGTATGCACATACCAGCCTTTGCTGATGTCATCTATTTTCTCTTCTTTCTAGGGTATGCTTCCAACCCTAGGTGTAGGATATGGAGGACATGGCTTGAATATATGGACTTAGCTTAAGACGTTAAAGCTTGAAGACAATCTTGATGTGGTTTAGATTTCCCTCTACATGGATCCTTATCTTGCACCCTTACATGTAAGATTAAGATGTTCTTTTGTAACCTTATGAGAATTGAATATAGTCAATGTTTATATTCTGCTGCTACACTTTGGTTGTTTTGAATACCACTAATAATATTTAAAAATTTACACCCACTCCATCATACCTTTTTGGGTGTGTTTGGACTGGAGGTTCTATTCTTCAAATTTTTAGTAGGGAGTGGTTCCCCTCTGGGATCCCACTCCTTACAACATGGTATAAGATCCCATGGTAGTCGGAATCTGACTATTTTAATTTTGTCTCCCTAGTTAGTGTGACGACACGAAAACAAATCAAGTCATCACTAGCAATAATTGTAGAATAACCATAAACAACGGATTAACAAAAATCACTAAGAATTAAAACCATTTTGCAAGGAGATCCAATACCAAGAAACTCTCACTGAGATATCCAAAACTTATATATATCATGATTCACATTGTACATACACTATCTCATCTTATCTCGAGGACAACATATAATAGTTGCTATGTCAAAACATATATTGAAGCAACATAAAACCTTGAGATACACAAGTCAAAATCTCAGATTGTTCATAAAACCATTACGTACTGACTCCAAGGACCTGAGAATATAGAGACGACACATATGCCTTCTATCCACAAGACATGATAGACAATACACTCAACCTGAGATGTTACTTCTATCCCAACTGTTGTTCTCCCTCTACAGTAAGGCCTCTACCTCCTTGTGGACGTCCACCTAAAAATTGTGGATCCCATGGGGTGAGACAATTGTCCCAGCGAGAGATATAACTCTCTGCTGACTATATTATTATCAAAGTTTAAGCAATATAAAACTGAGAAGATGTTCTTTTATATTAATAAGAAGGATTAATCACTGTTATAAGTAGAATAAAGTAATAATTTCTCTTAAAATAATGCATCTATCTATGGTAGAGCAATAAATCATCTATTCATTATACAAGGGAATATAAATAAACATGAATAACATCTATTCAACTAAGATGTATAAGAAGAGTGTACATCAACCATTGTCTTTCCATATTCAATCCTTAAGCAAATACGCTACACGGTTGATTACATATTACAATCACACTTATGCCTGAGGAGATGAAGTATATCGTTCATGCTCCAACCGACCACTAGTAAGTCAAAATCGGTACCATACAAGGTCAATGACGGAGCCGAATGTCAAGACCTCACCTGTCTCGATTAGTATGAGACCACTTAGATTTAGCAGGACATCTCATGTCATCTGCTAGCAGGACATCTCGTGTCATCTACAAATAGCATGTCGGGGTATAGCAACATCTTCACTATAGAGTTATTGATGCAACATGTACTCTCTTCGGGAGAAGACCACTTATATTTCCTGGATTATAATATAAGGATAAGGAATATTAAACATCAATTCCTCTCATGGTCAAGAGATTTTATACTTCAATCCCGATACCACACAGAAATGAAGATGGGTTTACTCATCAATTTCTTATTTGGTTGAGAGATTTACATCATCCCGTGATAAATAAGGAAGGTGTGACATCAATTCTCCATTGGGACGTTTGGATATACTTCATCCTTCACCCCCGCATATTAAAAAATATGCTCTCTGAGTTATACTCATTTCACCATCAGTAATTTCTAAAACTGAATGGATCTATGGTCAGGGTACTACATGATGAGATTTAATTTGATTAATTAGGTACATTACAATATTCTTTTAGCATCAACCAAGTTTCAAACATGAATTATAACAGATGCTATAAAGAAAGGTGTAGTAATTTTAAGATCTTTGGAACACTTTGAATGTCTAACACTCAAGATCACAATCCCTTATCACAATACTGGGAATTCTCATCCTTTCACATCATCATCATCATCATTACTAGATCTAGGTATTCAAACCCTTAGATCATCACTTAGCATTGTTACCTCTGTAATAGGTAACTATTACCTCTAGGTCCTTAGACCAAGGTATTCAACATATTTGTTGTACAAATATTTCACATAGCTCACATGGTTCATTAAATATCTTGTCACCTCTCACTAGGCAACAATTATCTTTTAAGATATTAGATTGTATAATCATTATACTTGTTGTACAAATATTTAACATGGCTCACAAGTCTCATTTAAATCTATATCATATAAAACATCATAACTCATATCTGACTATGTTCATCATCTTGTGATTCTTGAATAGTTTGGATTTCATGATAAAAACTCTAACAATATTCACATCATCACTATGCGATTCAAGAGAAATACATCCTTCCCATTATTAGGGTTAGGATTGCCTATTTTAACCAAATAGGGTTTCAAATTCACATCATCACTATGTGATATAAGAGAAATACATCCTTCACATTATTAGGGTTAGGATTTCTCAATCTAACCAATTAAGGCTGCAAGAGCATACCATCGCCCTTCATTAGGGTTAGGTTTTCCCCTTATTTAGAAATTAAGGATTCAAGATCATGTTATCTAGAATCAAACCCTAATTCGTACTCCACTCATCTTAGGAGTATCAAAGCATGCTTATTAACATGATTATCACTTATATACAGGTTTCTCTCTTATCCTCATTAGGATGTTGATTGCACCATACTTTTATTGGCTCAATTATCCTCTTAAGGTACATTAGTTTACAACTATCAAATTGCATTAAATTCATTGCATCTTAATGTTGCATTGAGTTACAACTCACCATGTACATCACTTAAGAGACACATTGGTTTGAGGTATTCCTACCATATCGGGCATCCAGATACATGTATGCCACCATATTATACCTAAGATGCACCCTTATCATCATGTCGTGCATCTATATTGAGTATGTGGTATAACCACATCACCATATTGATTTTAGGGTATATCCCCTAGTTCCATATGGTGTACCTATGTCATGCTAGTTATCACTTAGGCTTTCTCATTCTCAAGTTGACCCCATATCGTGTAAGAGCTAGATGCTTGACCTCATTTTAGGTATAAGCTGAATGATTGGTGCCATATCAGGCACGAAGTGTGCACCATGTCAGGCATAGGGTATATGTGTAGGCTCTGATCTCCAAACCATGACATAAACACGATTAAAACGTAGCGGAAACGAATCGGTAATCAGCGGAAGACAAAAATCACGGGAAATTAAAACTTTTCGTGACAAGAGCTTGAATCCATAAAAGCTTCTTTCATAGAGTGAGGTAAACTGTTTACATCTCAGGATAATTACTTCTTGAGTAATTATATACATCAGGATACAAAATCTCAAGATCATTATACAAAAGACTCCAAGACCTGAGAGTACAGAGGACACATAGGACTGACTCTAACTACACCATATGGTAGGACAATCTCCACCTGAGATTTGCTGCCCCTGATGCTGCTGCTGAGACTGATCACCTGTAGGATGGTTCCTTCGTCTCCGACGACCACCTAAAAAGTTGAAGCCTACGGGGTGAGACAATTATACATAATTGTCCCAGCGAAAGTTATAACTCTTCGCCAAAAGCTTTATTATAACATCAAAGAATATCTTAAACAATAAAGCCTTTAAAGCATTCTATAACAGTTGCAAGTATAACAAGATCTCAACCATTTAGGAGATGTGGAGAATATAAACATTATTGCAATGTAACATCAATCAACTAACTTGGAGTCATCTCTAACAAGTTATACTACATGGTTGATTATGTTTTACAAACAACATTATGCCCTGTGGAGATGAGGCTTACCACTCATACTCCAACTGATCGCTGAGAAGCCACATCAGTATCATACATAGGTCATTAAGAGAGCCGTATTCTCATGACCTTCACCTTCCTCAGTCAGTAAGAGGATCACTTGTAGGACATCTCGTGTCTCTACTACTATAGCTCACCAGGGTAAACTGGTCCTTCGCTATTCTAGAGTCACAGTGGCGTTCTGTACTCTCTTTGTCATCAGGAGGTTTCATATTTACCTACCACTGATACGGATATCTGTGCTTTCTTCGTCATCAGGAGGGTTCATGTTTACCTACCACTGATACGGTATGGAATTATAGTGAAGGATGGATGGATTACACATCTACATCACTTTCCTACACTAGGATGTAAGGTTCTACACATCCATGTACCCCACATACTCAAAAGTATGTGCTCCAGGAGTTCCCTGAGGAAAACCTGTTTCACCATCATTTAATTTCTGACAATGATGGATCTATGATCAGGGCTCTACATTATACTTGATTAGTTAGGTACATTCAGTATTCTTTAACAGCATACATTGTTCTGCAAACAATAACAATAACATAGCAGCTATAAAAGAAGAATACTAAATGTAACAGGCCTAACCCATATCATTCATCATTTCTCATTATCATCATCACAAGTCATCTATAAGGCGTGACTTTGATGGTATTCATGGCTCTCACAGCCCATTATCAGCATAGGATGCCATTGGCAAGACATTAGATTACTTTACTTATTCATAAGGCTAACAACATGCCTTTAATGAATATAACATCATTATCCATACCTGGATATGATTACCTTCATATCAGAACCTACATGGTTAATACATATGATAAAGGTAATACAACAATAAGGAATGTACTTCCTACTCTTGTCATCAGAGTTAAATCTTTAATTCAAATCAAATAGAGTTTAATACTCAAAAGCATGCCATTACCCTTGAATTAGGGTTTACTATTCACATTACATGTCATCACCCTTGAATTTAGGGTTTACTATTCACATCAAGGTGAATTAAACTCATAACATCATCATGTATGAGTAACATCTTCATTGATGCTCTTGGATTAGTTAAAGGTTCATCATTTATCATAATTAGGGTTTCTATGATCTCACACAGGTGGATCATACCCTAATTATGCTCATTTCTGTGTATTGGGGATGCTTCAATTGAGTTTCCACTTAAAAAGGGTACTTTCTCTCTCTAGAAGTACTTTCTCTCTCTAAAAGTACTGTCTCTCTCATCATAAGGTTAGGTGATGTCAACATCACCCTAGATCAGGTCGGATTGAGTCATCATAGGCTAACATAGCCAAAAACATCACCATTATGTGATTTAGAGTTACTTTCTCTCTCTAGGGTACTTTCTCTCTCTAGAAGTACTCTCTCTTTCATCATACTAATGGTGGATGATAACATTAGACTAGATCAAGTTAGATAGAGTCATTATGACTAAAAACATCATTCTCATGTAATTAGAGTTTGAATTGAGCAAGGTATAACTCAATTGACCCTTCAGGGGTATTTTGGTAATTCACCCCATTGATCATCATTATGGTCAAAAAACTTAGTCAAATAACCCCTTACGATCCTAGATTATCATTAGGGTTTGATTTGGGCAACATTGGACCATTTATATTATGAATTGATTGAAAGAAGTCAACTTGGAATCACATTGATTGATTTCAATCATTAATCATCAATTGAGTTGAAATTGGTTGAAAGTGTTGACTGTTTGCCCACTATGACTTTCCAAGACCGCGAGCCTCTTTCTAACTCCAAGACCGTGAGCCCCCTTAGGCTTCAAGACCGCGAAGCCCTATCATTGGTTCAATTGATGTTGAGACCGCGAAGATCAAATTGGAGTTGAGACCGCGAAGAGACGTTGACCGTTTAGCTAGTTTGACCTCAGGACCGCGAGGCCCTTCGCAGTCTTGAGACCACGAGCCTCCTCTCGGTCTTGAGACTGTGAGCCCCCTCACGGTCTTGAGACCGCGAGCCCTCTCACGGTCTTGAGACCGCGAGGCTCACATGGTCTCAGCCGCTTGGTCCATCAACAAAATCAAAGATACAATCGATGATGTTAACCGATGTTGAAGCCCTCAAAAGGTCAAAGTTATGTTGACCACCTATGGATTGGGTCAACTAAGGTTATGCTTAACCAATTGGTCATTCAATTGACCCTCAATTGTTGACCAATTAGGATTGAAAATGATTCAATTAGGGTCTATCAATGTTCACCCATCAACACTCCACAATGTGACTCAACATAAGGTTGAACCCTTCAATTGAGCTCCAAATTGGGTTCAAACTTGGCCCAAACGGTCTTGAGGTCATGTGGGTGGACCCCACATGGTCTTGAGACCGTTTGCCCAAGGTTTCATCAAAAGCTAAGGTGATTTGATAGAGGTTGAACCATGATTGGGTCACCAATTCAGTATTTTGATCAATTGATAACTTATTGCAATTGGGTCCTCAATTGGTCAAATTACTCAACCCTAGACCTCCAAACGGTCTTGGGTGATTGTCCTCTCGGTCTTGAGACCGTTTGGATGAGTTCCAAACGGTCTTGAGACCGGTTTCCCATCCAATTTTGGATTCTAGTGCAGATTCATCAAGGTCTGACCCATTGAGTTGATGATCATGTCAATATTTAATTGCAATGTAATTCGGTATAATTGTAACTTCAATTGGTCAACTATCCTTGACCCCAGACCTCCAAACGGTCTTGGTTGATTGCCCTCACGGTTTTGAGACCGTTTGGTGACCCCCAAACGGTCTTGAGACCGTTTAGGTCAATCAACCCTAAAAACCCTAATTAGGTCACCATAATTTCAGTACTATTTTATCTAGGGTTAGCCCTAGTATTCACCCTTCAACTCTTAGCCCGTTTGGAATTAGACCATCAAACGTGGTGAGTTGTTTAACTAACATAATTTTGAACAGTAATCTCATACGGTCAATGCTTATTCAATGACCTTACACGGTCTTGAGACCGTTTTCCCAGAAAGGCAATTTCAGACCGTTTGAAAATCCGTAATAAATTCATTTAAAGTTGTCACTTAAAAAGGTCATATCTCCCGATTCCTTTGGAGTTAGCCGCCCAAATGTTGAGGGTAATTAGCCTATACAATTAGGAACAGATTTCTTATACGGTCCATGCCCGGTAAACGGGTCCAAACGGTCTTGGAGACCGTTTGCCCTGTCACGGTCTCGAGACCATTTGCTCACCTCGCGGTCTTGAGACCGAGAGAGCAAACTTTTGAGACCGTTTAAGGAAGTGAAAAGCGGTGGGTTTTTTCTTGGAAATCACGCCTTCATCTCCTATCTCAAGAACAGTACGAATATCCCATGGATTTACTTGCAAAAATAGCAGGGAAAAGTAGGGAAGCACTAAGAGCTATCATCCAACTGCATATAAAGATGCACATAGTAAAGCATGGGTTTAGAGTTATAAAACCCGCCTAAAGCTTGCTTCTTGAGCTCCAAGCTTTCAAGCTCCAAGCTCAAATGGCGTCCTTGAGTTCTTACAGGTTGGACAAGGTGAAAACTCCAAGGAAGGATGAAAAGAGACGGCTAGAAAGGTAGGGTTTCAAGAGTTAGCCATGAAGATGACCTTGAATTCGAGTTCTAACCATGGAATTAAGCAAGAAGAGGGGTTTAAACCTACCTTACACCCCTTGGTCGTCCTCCTTAGCTCCAAGGCAGTCCTTGGTCGTCTTTGGTGAAATGAAACAGTAAGGGAACGAAGATTGAGTTCCCTTGCAACTAAGGGAAGGAGAGCTTATATACATGGGGTAGGATTTTCAACATTAGTTCATAAGTTGTCCATAATTCCAACTAGGTCCCTCCTTCTTTACTTGATCGTCCCTTCCTCTTTATTCTAAGGACAAACCTTCTCTTAAGGTCTTAGGAAAAGAAGGTAAAGAAGAGTAAGCTAATAATGAGGTACATACATAAAGAAATATTGCACATATACCCTGATTATTCAATCACAAGGCATATCTCATAACTTGATAATTCAATTGAGGTGACTTCCTCATCATTTCTTATCTTAATGATGGCAAGAGTCTAAAAAGATACATTATATGACATATTTCACAATTTGTATCCCTTAATTTGGGTAAATTGCATTTTACCCCAAACTAGGGTTTCAAGCACCGGGATTGCTTCCACAGCTGCACCTTGGTGCCTTAGCTTGGGAAATCCCTCAAACTTTGCTAAACAGATTTCTCATGATGTCTCAACATCATAGGAACATCTCATCATGTGCAAATTGCAAGATAACCCTTTTAACTGGGTAAATTGCACATAGGTCCCTGTATATCAAAACAATGCTACAACTTTAAATAAAAAGGAGCAAATACTGAAATATATGTTTCTGAGAAACTTAATTACATGCTCAGAGTTAATCACAAAGATTTAATTACATATTTAGGCAAAACACCTAGGGTTAACTCATAACCCAGGTCAGGGATATTACAAATTATCCACCCCTTACAAGGATTTCGTCCCCGAAATCGATAAAACATACTAAGAGAAAAGGGCAGGATACTTCCTTCTCATCTCATCCTCTAACTCCCAAGTGGCTTCTTCAATACCACGGTGGTTCCAGAGGACTTTCACAAGACTTATATCTTTCTTCTTTAACTTTTTAATTCGTTTATCAAGGATTGACACTGGTCCCTCCTCATAGGATATGTCATCATTCAATTCTACCTCCATAGGTTGTAGAACTGACTCGGTGTCTGGGTGACATTTCTTCAACATAGAAATGTGAAACACAGGATGTAACCTCTGTAATTCTGGGGGAAGCTCTAGTTTATATGCTACCTTTCCAATCCGTTCAATGATTGGATAAGGTCCCATATATCTAGGAGCTAACTTCCCTTTCCTTCCAAAACGAAGGACCCCTTTCCAAGGTGAGACCTTAAGATACACTCTGTCTCCAACCTGGAACTCTAAGGGTCTACGACGTTTGTCAGCATAAGATTTCTGCCTATCCTGAGCAGTCTTAATCTTATGTTGTATAACTTTAATCTTTTCCGTGGTTTTCTGCACCAGGTCAGGACCTAACAACTGATGCTCACCAGTCTCAAACCAACACAAGGGTGATCTACAACGTCTACCATATAAGGCTTCATAAGGTGCCATATCAATACTATGCTGATAGCTATTGTTATAGGCAAACTCTATCAAGCTTAGGTGTAGATCCCAACTTCCGGTGAACTGGAGAACACATGCTCGCAACAGGTCTTCTAAGGTTTGTACGATCCTTTCCGACTGTCCATCAGTCTGTGGATGAAAGGCCGTACTAAACCTCAGCTTAGTGCCTAAGTCTTTGTGCAACTGTTCCCAAAAACGACTGGTAAACTGAGGACCTCTGTCAGAAACTATTGTGACAGGAACTTCGTGCAAACGCACTATCTCTTGAACATACAACTCTGATAACCTTTCAGCAGAATAGGTTGTTTTGACAGGTAATAAATGTGCTGTCTTAGTCAACCTATCAACAACTACCCAAATGGAATCATGTCCTTTGCTTGTCCTGGGTAGGCCAACAACAAAGTCCATGGTCACATGGTCCCACTTCCACTGTGGTATGGGTAAAGGTTGCATTGTACCTGCAGGCTTCTGGTGTTCGGCTTTAACTTGCTGACACATAGGGCACCTCAGAACAAACTCTGCAACGTCCTTCTTCATCCCAGGCCACCAATACAGATCTTTCAAATTCCGATACATCTTGGTGCTCCCTGGATGCATAGCATACATGGAAGAATGGGCTTCTTCCAGGACTAACTTTCTCAAGTTGTCCACATCTGGCACTATCATTCTTCCATTATAACAAGCTACTTGATCTTCTGAGTCATGAAAACCATCTTGCTTCTCATTTCCATACTCAGATCTTATATATTGAACTGTAACATCATCTAGCTGTGCCTCTTTAATCTGCTCCCTTAGAGTAGGTTTAATATGCATCTCAGCTAACAAACCGGTTAACAATGACACCTTCAACTGTACATTGTTTTGCCTTAAAGAGATAAGCATATCTCTTCTAGAGCATACTAATGAATTTAGTTGTGCTCTATTCATGGTTGATGTTGTTGATTTCCTACTCAAGGCATCTGCAACAACATTGGCCTTGCCTGGGTGGTAATCAATTGTACAGTCGTAGTCCTTGATTAACTCCATCCAGCGACGTTGCCTCATGTTGAGCTCATGCTGAGAGAAGATATACTTAAGGTTTTTGTGGTCTGTGAAAATCTAGAATGTTTCTCCGTAGAGATAATGCCTCCAGATCTTCAAGGCATGAACCACAGCAGCTAACTCCAAATCGTGTGTTGGATAATTCTCCTCGTGTTTCTTAAGCTGTCGGGAAGCAAAAGAAATCACTTGTTTATCCTGCATCAACACACATCCTATTCCATTCTTGGAAGCATCACAGAAAACTATATACCCTTTTCCTTGTTCAGGTAGCACTAGCACAGGTGCACTTGTCAACCTCTCTTTCAGCAGCTGGAAAGATTGTTGACACTTATCACTCCAAGAAAAAGGAACCTCTTTCCGGGTTAACTTGGTCAAAGGTAAAGCTATAGAACTAAAGTTCTTTATGAACCTTCGATAATAGCCAGCTAACCCCAAGAAACTTTAAATTTCCGTCGGTGTCTTCGGTTGTTCCCATTGTAGAACAGATTCTACCTTTGTAGGGTCAACACGAATTCCCGAGGCGGATATCACATGTCCAAGAAAAGATACTTCTGGCAGCCAAAACTCACACTTGCTGAACTTAGCATACAGCTTATGTTCTCTTAGCAAAGTCAAAGCTTGGCGAAGATGCTGCTCATGCTGCTGAGCATTCTTACTATAAATCAGAATGTCATCTATGAAGACGACAACACACTGATCAAGGAAAGGTCGAAAAACTCTATTCATGAGTTCCATAAATGCAGCTGGTGCATTGGTTAGTCCAAACGACATAACCGTGAATTCATAGTGACCATATCTTGTCCTAAAGGTAGACTTGGATATGTCACTATCCTTAATACGGAGTTGATGATATCCAGACCTCAAGTCTATTTTTGAAAAGACGGTTGCACCACGCAACTGGTCAAAGAGATCATCAATCCTCGGCAGAGGGTACTTATTCTTTATTGTTACTTTATTGAGTTGTCTATAGTCGATGCACAACCGCATTGACCCATCTTTCTTTTTAACAAACAAGACCGGAGCACCCCAAGGTGAAGTACTCGGTCGGATAAAACCTCTCCCAAGTAGCTCTTGAAGCTGTTTCTTGAGTTCTGCCATCTCGGCAGGCGCCATCCTATACGGAGTTTGAGCTATGGGTTTCGTATCTGGGATCAGATTAATTTCAAAATCAATCTCCCGAGGTGGTGGTATACCAGGAAGTTCTTCAGGAAACACATCTTCGAATTCCCTGACTATAGGAACTTCGGCAGGATTGGAACTTTCCTTGGTAACATCTACCACATGGGCTAAGAATGCATAACATCCTTGCCTCACCAGCTTATCAGCAACCATAGCTGACACAAGGCAGGTGGGCAGAATCTTTCTTTCACCTTGAAAGATCCATGTGTTGCTTTTATCAGCAAACACAGCCAACTTGGACTCACAATCCAAGACAACTCTATACCTTTCTAAGGTATCCATCCCAAGGATTATATCAAATCCCTGCATATCAAGTGGTATAAGATCCACTTGAATGCGATGGTCAGAAAAGAAAAGGATGCAGGGAGAACATACCTCCTGCAAAACGGCAGACCCACTCAACGAAGTCTCTAACAACAAACTATCTGTCCTATGACTAACAGTCATATTACAGTTACGAATCACTTCATGAGTGATGAAAGAGTGCATAGCACCCGGATCAATCAGAACAGATACATCACAGGATATAGACATATCAGAATATAAAAGTTTCATCTGACCTGCCACTACCCGTGGATTGACCACTGCCTCAGGTGGGTTCATAGCATAGAACCTCGCAATCGCCTGGTGTTGAGGTGGTGCTGATGATCCAGCTTGAGACGCTTGTCCACGTCCTCGAGCTGCTCCTTGATGTTGTCTATTCTGAGATCCCTGTTGATTCTGTCTCGGGGTTTGTTGTGTCACACCGACAGGCCTAGAATAGCAATCCTTCATCAAGTGTCCCACCTTACCACAGTTGTAGCAACTCTTCTCCTGTTGCTGTGGTCTGGGTGGTCCAGTAACGGACACAGATGCAGAACTGTGCGTCCCTTGAAGCGGTTGACTCCGCCCTCTACCTCTTCTTGGTGTCCATTGAGTTTGAAAACTCGATCTGGGTGGTGGAGGGTTAGGTGCAGAGAATCTAGGTTTCTTGGAATCCTTAGATGAAGAACCCTGGAACTGTGGATATCTTTTATGGGTTTGTCTTTTCTCAACCACAGATCTCTCTATCCTTTGGACTGACTCAACGAAGGTAGAGTATCTCTCTCTGATTTCTAAGGCAGACACAGGGGTTGACATATCAGAATTCAAACCCTTTTCAAATCTTCTGATTCTTTCCTCATCCGTAGCAACCATGTGTGGACAGAACCGCAACAACTCCATGAACTTAGCTTCATACTCACTAATGTTCATCATACCCTGCCTTAGTTTCTCAAACTGAGAGATCTTCTCATCTAGGAAGGTCTTTGGAAAATATCTATTGATAAATTACCGACGAAACTCTTCCCATGAGAACTCTACTCCAGGTCTCTTCTGCTCTTCCATGTTCCACCAGTGACCATCACTGCCTTTGAGAAGATAGACATCATGTCTAACCTTCTCAGCTTCCGGAATCAAAAGAATCCTGAAAGCCTTCTCCAACTCTGTCAACCATAAGTCAACATCTGCAGGGTCGGCGGTTCCGAAGTACTCGGTAGCTCCGACACGACGAAGTCGTTCGAATGTCTTACCAATACCTTGTGCTTCAGACTGGACAGGTGCCCTGGGTGTAGGAATGGGCATCCTATCGGTTATATGTGTCATGGCAGTCATGAACTGCCCGAACATCGTCTGTACAGCTGGATCACTCATGTCAGCTGGGTCGAACTGGGGTGGCTCTCTTGGCGACTCAGGTGCAGGTTGTTCTATTCTCGAAACTCTTGCACCGCCTCGAGGTGCACTAGCACTACTCTCTGCCACGTGCTCATCATGATGTTTTGACATTCTTATGTATCTTCTTCTCCTGAGGAGCAGAAGATTCTATTAGATGAGGAAGGAGTACTAAAGGTAGACTCGACATCCTAAGTCCTATGCCTCTGTAGACTCAACTGAACCTGGAGCTCTGATACCACTAGTTGTAGGCTCTGATCTCCAAACCATGACATAAACACGATTAAAACGTAGCGGAAGCGAATCGGTAATCAGTGGAAGACAAAAATCACGGGAAATTAAAACTTTTCGTGACAAGAGCTTGAATCCATAAAAGCTTCTTTCATAGAGTGAGGTAAACTGTTTACATCTCAGGATAATTACTTCTTGAGTAATTATATACATCAGGATACAAAATCTCAAGATCATTATACAAAAGACTCCAAGACCTGAGAGTACAGAGGACACATAGGACTGACTCTAACTACACCATATGGTAGGACAATCTCCACCTGAGATTACTGCTGCCCCTGATGCTGCTGCTGAGACTGATCACCTGTAGGCTGGTTCCTTCGTCTCCGACGACCACCTAAAAAGTTGAAGCCTACGGGGTGAGACAATTATACATAATTGTCCCAGCGAGATTTATAACTCTTCGCCAGAAGCTTTATTATAACATCAAAGAATATCTTAAACAATAAAGCCTTTAAAGCATTCTATAACAGTTGCAAGTATAACAAGATCTCAACCATTTAGGAGATGTGGAGAATATAAACATTATTGCAATGTAACATCAATCAACTAACTTGGAGTCATCTCTAACAAGTTATACTACATGGTTGATTATGTTTTACAAACAACATTATGCCCTGTGGAGATGAGGCTTACCACTCATACTCCAACTGATCGCTGAGAAGCCGCATCAGTATCATACATAGGTCATTAAGAGAGCCGGATTCTCATGACCTTCACCTTCCTCAGTCAGTAAGAGGATCACTTGTAGGACATCTCGTGTCTCTACTACTATAGCTCACCAGGGTAAACTGGTCCTTCGCTATTCTAGAGTCACAGTGGCATTCTGTACTCTCTTCGTCATCAGGAGGTTTCATATTTACCTACCACTGATACGGATATCTGTGCTTTCTTCGTCATCAGGAGGTTTCATGTTTACCTACCACTGATACGGTATGGAATTATAGTGAAGGATGGATGGATTACACATCTACATCACTTTACTACACTAGGATGTAAGGTTCTACACATCCATGTACCCCACATACTCAAAAGTATGTGCTCCAGGAGTTCCCTGAGGAAAACCTGTTTCACCATCATTTAATTTCTGACAATGATGGATCTATGATCAGGGCTCTACATTATACTTGATTAGTTAGGTACATTCAGTATTTTTTAACATCATACATTGTTCTGCAAACAATAACAATAGCATAGCAGCTATAAAAGAAGAATACTAAATGTAACAGGTCTAACCCATATCATTCATCATTTCTCATTATCATCATCACAAGTCATCTCTAAGGCGTGACTTTGATGGTATTCATGGCTCTCACAACCCATTATCAGCATAGGATGCCACTGGCAAGACATTAGATTACTTTACTTATTCATAAGGCTAACAACATGCCTTTAATGAATATAACATCATTATCCATACCTGGATATGATTACCTTCATATCAGAACCTGCATGGTTAATACATCTGATAAAGGTAATACAACAATAAGGAATGTACTTCCTACTCTTGTCATCAGAGTTAAATCTTTAATTCAAATCAAATAGAGTTTAATACTCAAAAGCATGCCATTACCCTTGAATTAGGGTTTACTATTCACATTACATGTCATCACCCTTGAATTTAGGGTTTACTATTCACAT
Source organism: Alisma plantago-aquatica (assembly GCA_963693085.1). Classification (NCBI taxonomy): domain Eukaryota; kingdom Viridiplantae; phylum Streptophyta; class Magnoliopsida; order Alismatales; family Alismataceae; genus Alisma; species Alisma plantago-aquatica. The sequence goes on along the minus strand of OY856414.1, from coordinate 861,723,696 downwards.
CAAGGTGAATTAAACTCATAACATCATCATGTATGAGTAACATCTTCATTGATGCTCTTGGATTAGTTAAAGGTTCATCATTTATCATAATTAGGGTTTCTATGATCTCACACAGGTGGATCATACCCTAATTATGCTCATTTCTGTGTATTGGGGATGCTTCAATTGAGTTTCCACTTAAAAAGGGTACTTTCTCTCTCTAGAAGTACTTTCTCTCTCTAGAAGTACTGTCTCTCTCATCATAAGGTTAGGTGATGTCAACATCACCCTAGATCAGGTCGGATTGAGTCATCATAGGCTAACATAGCCAAAAACATCACCATTATGTGATTTAGAGTTACTTTCTCTCTCTAGGGTACTTTCTCTCTCTAGAAGTACTCTCTCTTTCATCATACTAATGGTGGATGATAACATTAGACTAGATCAAGTTGGATAGAGTCATTATGACTAAAAACATCATTCTCATGTAATTAGAGTTTGAATTGAGCAAGGTATAACTCAATTGACCCTTCAGGGGTATTTTGGTAATTCACCCCATTGATCATCATTATGGTCAAAAACCTTAGTCAAATAACCCCTTACTATCCTAGATTATCATTAGGGTTTGATTTGGGCAACATTGGACCATTTATATTATGAATTGATTGAAAGAAGTCAACTTGGAATCACATTGATTGATTTCAATCATTAATCATCAATTGAGTTGAAATTGGTTGAAAGTGTTGACCGTTTGCCCACTATGACTTTCCAAGACCGCGAGCCTTTTCTAACTCCAAGACCGCGAGCCCCCTTAGGCTTCAAGACCGCGAAGCCCTATCATTGGTTCAATTGATGTTGAGACCGCGAAGATCAAATTGGAGTTGAGACCGCGAAGAGACGTTGACCGTTTAGCTAGTTTGACCTCAGGACCGCGAGGCCCTTCGCAGTCTTGAGACCGCGAGCCTCCTCTCGGTCTTGAGACCGTGAGCCCCCTCACAGTCTTGAGACAGCGAGCCCTCTCACGGTCTTGAGACCGTGAGCCCTCTCACGGTCTTGAGACCGCGAGGCTCACATGGTCTCAGCCGCTTGGTCCATCAACAAAATCAAAGATACAATCGATGATGTTAACCGATGTTGAAGCCCTCAAAAGGTCAAAGTTATGTTGACCACCTATGGATTGGGTCAACTAAGGTTATGCTTAACCAATTGGTCATTCAATTGACCCTCAATTGTTGACCAATTAGGATTGAAAACGATTCAATTAGGGTCTATCAATGTTCACCCATCAACACTCCACAATGTGACTCAACACAAGGTTGAACCCTTCAATTGAGCTCCAAATTGGGTTCAAACTTGGCCCAAACGGTCTTGAGGTCATGTGGGTGGACCCCACATGGTCTTGAGACCGGTTTCCCAAGGTTTCATCAAAATCTAAAGTGATTTGATAGAGGTTGAACCATGATTGGGTCACCAATTCAGTATTTTGATCAATTGATAACTTATTGCAATTGGGTCCTCAATTGGTCAAATTACTCAACCCTAGACCTCCAAACGGTCTTGGGTGATTGTCCTCTTGGTCTTGAGACCGTTTGGATGAGTTCCAAACGGTCTTGAGACCGTTTGCCCATCCAATTTTGGATTCTAGTGCAGATTCATCAAGGTCTGACCCATTGAGTTGATGATCATGTCAATATTTAATTGCAATGTAATTCGGTATAATTGTAACTTCAATTGGTCAACTATCCTTGACCCCAGACCTCCAAACGGTCTTGGTTGATTGCCCTCGCGGTCTTGAGACCGTTTGGTGACCCCCAAACGGTCTTGAGACCGTTTAGGTCAATCAACCCTAAAAACCCTAATTAGGTCACCATAATTTCAGTACTGATTTTATCTAGGGTTAGCCCTAGTATTCACCCTTCAACTCTTAGCCCGTTTGGAATTAGACCATCAAACTTGGTGAGTTGTTTAATTAACATAATTTTGAACAGTAATCTCATACGGTCAACGCTTAGTCAACGACCTTACACGGTCTTGAGACCGTTTGCCCAAAAAGGCAATTTCAGACCGTTTGAAAATCAGTAATAAATTCATTTAAAGTTGTCACTTAAAAAGGTCATATCTCCCGATTCCTTTGGAGTTAGCCTCCCAAATTTTGAGGGTAATTAGCCTATATAATTAGGAACAGATTTCTTATACGGTCCACGCCCGGTAAACGGGGCCAAACGGTCTTGGAGACCGTGTGCCCTGTCGCGGTCTCGAGACCGTTTGCTCACCTCGCGGTCTTGAGACTGAGAGAGCAAACTTTTGAGACCGTTTAAGGAAGTGAAAAGCGGTGGGTTTTTTCTTGGAAATCACGCCTTCATCTCCTAGATCAAGAACAGTACGAATATCCCATGGATTTACTTGCAAAAATAGCAGGGAAAAGTAGGGAAACACTAAGAGCTATCATCCAACCGCATATAAAGATGCACATAGTAAAGCATGGGTTTAGAGTTATAAAACCCGCCTAAAGCTTGCTTCTTGAGCTCCAAGCTTTCAAGCTCCAAGCTCAAATGGCGTCCTTGAGTTCTTACAGGTTGGCCAAGGTGAAAACTCCAAGGAAGGATGAAAAGAGACGGATAGAAAGGTAGGGTTTCAAGAGTTAGCCATGAAGATGACCTTGAATTCGAGTTCTAACCATGGAATTAAGCAAGAAGAGGGGTTTAAACCTACCTTGCACCCTTTGGTCGTCCTCCTTAGCTCCAAGGCAGTCCTTGGTCGTCTTTGGTGAAATGAAACAGTAAGGGAACGAAGAGTGAGTTCCCTTGCAACTAAGGGAAGGAGAGCTTATATACATGGGGTAGGATTTTCAACATTAGTTCATAGTTGTCCATAATTCCAACTAGGTCCCTCCTTCTTTACTTGATCGTCCCTTCCTCTTTATTCTAAGGAAAAACCTTCTCTTAAGGTCTTAGGAAAAGAAGGTAAAGGAGAGCAAGCTAATAATGAGGTACATACATAAAGAAATATTGCACATATACCCTGATTATTCAATCACAAGGCATATCTCATAACTTGATAATTCAATTGAGGTGAATTCCTCATCATTTCTTATCTTAATGATGGAAAGAGTCTAAAAAGATACATTAGATGACATATTTCACAATTTGTATCCCTTAATTTGGGTAAATTGCATTTTACCCCAAACTAGGGTTTCAAGCACCGGGATTGCTTCCACAGCTGCACCTTGGTGCCTTAGCTTGGGAAATCCCTCAAACTTTACTAAACAGATTTCTCATGATGTCTCAACATCAGAGGAACATCTCATCATGTGCAAATTGCAAGATAACCCTTTTAACTAGGTAAATTGCACATAGGTCCCTGTATATCAAAACAATGCTACAACTTTAAATAAAAAGGAGCAAATACTGAAATATATGTTTCTGAGAAACTTAATTACATGCTCAGAGTTAATCACAAAGATTTAATTACATATTTAGGCAAAACACCTAGGGTTAACTCATAACACAGGTCAGGGATATTACAATATGCCTAATCATAGTATCGTTCAAGTCACACATGCATAGTACCATCTCGAGTTTCTATGTTGGATTCCATATCAGGTTTCCATGTTGGTTGACATATCGGGTAGACCCTTATACTCATATTCTTTCATTCCTTCAATGGAATAAATCCCAAAGATAAGCTAGATATTTAGTTGAGTGTTTCAAAACAACCCATCACAAACTGATAGAAGTGTTTTGGGTTTCATTCCATCACCTCGGGTTTCAACACTATATCAGCTATAACATCCATTTAACACCATATTGTGCATGGGATATGGACTTGACTTCCTATCGTGCACAAGGTATATGTAGGTTTTACTCTTATCGTTCATGGGGTATTACTCATCTCGTTCATGTGGTATCACTCACCACTATATCGAGTTACACTTCATCTTGGATTTCATATCAAATTTCTCATCACCATCTAGGGTTTCAACCCATATCAGGTTAGAGTATAGTCCTAACACCATATCGTGTAGGAGGGAAATACCTGACCCTACATCATGCTTATGGTATGTATATGTTTCACTCATATCGCCCATGAGGTATACACTCCTCACCATATCGTGTGTAGGGTGTTCTCATCTCAACATGTTGGGTTACTTATCCTCTAGGGTTTTGCTATATCGGGTTTAAGTTCTTGCTTGGCTCCCTATCATGCATAGGGTACATGACTTGATCTCATATTGTGCACATAGTGTTTTTTTAACAACATATCTTGCAAAATGTGTATTTTTCATGATCATAACGTGCAAGAGGTACCTACTCATTACCATATCGTGTTAATAGTGTGTTCACTCCATCATATCAGGTTAGAGGTGCTTTAACCCATATCGGGTTAGACTTTGATGATGTCATCATAATCAACCTCTAGATTATTGTTCTTACTGTTCTAGTTCATGGACAACAGTTCTAAGATACTTTTGGAACTCAAAAGGATCCTGAACTCATCAAGGATTTCGAAATTGAAAGTAGATCATCAAGTTCAACAATATTGAAGGTGAATAATAACATAGTTGGGTTCAAGTTATATAACCCGCCTTATGAACAACTTCAAAGCTCCAAGCTCCAAAGTTTCACGTTCCTAAGGTTGAAGATGATATTATACATGGTACAAGGCTCATTCACCACTCCTCCATATACAAGAATTCACCATAGTTAAGAACTTGGTGAGGAAGAAAAGACAGGAATATCTATAACCCGAATTCATACTTCAACCAAGGTTGAAGATGACCATGGCCTTACCTTAAGATTGGTGCTCGAGCTCCCCTTGATCCTTGAGCTACTTTTCATGATATATATTAGGGTATGCACAATATCTCCAAGAAAGGGAGTTGTGGGGTTCGTAAACTTCCATTAGTAGGTGAAAGGTGAAGTATATATACTTGGGGTTCATGAAAGAGAATGTATAAGAGGTGTCTTCACCATATGCCACTAGGTGACACGTGGCCATGCATGGTTGACACATGTCCATGCATACACATATATATATATTGACATGCAAAAGTCTATAAGATAATCTATAGGTGATATTTCAGTCATTCCTTATCTTATTGGATAAGATATCTCATCTTTATCTCATAAATAAATCAAACCGATACACTTTTTGCAAGGAACACCTAACCCATCATGGATTACCTCCCTGAGGTTTTTAGGTCGTCATGGCCTTTTCCAAGAGTCCACAAAACTATAGGAGACTCCCTCTATGTCCCCTTGTCCGATAGGGACTCCCATTCTAACTCTACAACTCGATATAGCTCATACAAATATTTCAACTATACAACTTCCATGGTCTTTTCATCACTAAGAGTACCATCACTCAAATATGGTTCAATCATAGTGTCTCCTTATTTCTATATCATATAAATGATACATAGAGGGAGTAGGGACACACTAGTGGTGGTAATTTTCATATCAACCCTACAATTTGGGTAAATTACAATTTGTACCAAAATTGGAAAATAAAGCACTAACATTGTTCAAACAAGCTTAATACTTGGAATTTAGGCTTTTCACAAGACACCACTTAGCATAATTCTCTATCTTATGATATTAAAACACTTATGACACATTCAACATGTGACATATTGCAATGTAACCCCTCAACTTGAGTAAATTGTACTTTTCACTCAGACTACCATATAATGCGCAAATAGTTTGCAATTAAGCTCATACTTGAAAATAAACTTCACAAAGAGTTTTAATTACTTTTCAAAAGATTAGAACAATTTTGTAACTAACTTTATTAAGAAAAACTTCTAGGGTTAAGCCATAACCCAGGTCAGGGATGTTACAGTTAGAATCTTTACCTTATGTGGTCACCATTTAGGTGAGATGTTTCCCTAAATTTTTCCTAAGTTGTTTATATGATGATGAGAAGTATCCATTACAATCATGATGAGTAAACCCTAATAATGTGATGAGGTTAGATGATCATACTCTATCATATAGGTCTTTGCTGACATGAATCCTTATGTGCAATAGGGTTTGACTTGAGGATGCAATTAGGTTATGAGAATGAGGAGGTAGTATTATAAGAAGATTTGTTATGGGTAAATTGTGACTTGGTTCTAGTGTTGATTTTTAGCCGACATGCTCGTTTTACATCACAAAGTTCATCATCATCAAAAACTATTTTCAATTATACGACTATATGTACAAAATTTTCTAGATTTCATCAAATTTTTCTTAAACTAAGTCACAATGAAGAGATATGAGAAGTTTTGGTAGTGAAACCCTAAACCCAGTGCTAACCCTAGTTTTGACTTTGGAGTTGTGACTAGGATTGATATAAAGGTGTAGTTGACCTACCCTATGAATTTTGGATGTTTATGTAGGGTTGTTAGGTTAGAGACACAAGGACATAAAAATCAACCCTAGATGGTGTGACTATTAGTTGGATACATGAATAACATAAATCTCTAAAACTTTCACAACTAAAAGATATGTGGGTAATCCCAAATGTTGTTAAGTTGACTTGTTAGGTTGAACCTTTTAAGGGGTGGAGAGTAGTTGGTTTTTGATGTTTGGATCAATAGATTTTGAGAACAAAATCCTTTTAAGGGATGGCATGCTATAACATACTAGATCTTAGACCCTACGGGGTGGAGTACTGTAACATACTAGATCTTAGACCCTACCCTAGAACTTTGACCTTTTGGACTTAACCGAACAAGGTTAGAGTAAAAGATGCATAGTATAAACCATATAAGCTAATTCAATAACCTAATTCTCTCACATTAGTCTTAGGCCAATAATGTACACATAAAATATGTCACATGAATTATATAATCACACATAATCCTTTTGGTGATAATGTTAACATAAATGGATGAGAAATAATGATAATATGATAACCTAGGTAATAATGTGATGTTAATGGACAAAAATATTAATTATGACAAAACTCATGAAAAGGAATCCCAAAAGTGGAATCTAAGTTAAAAATCATATTCCTTGGGTCCCATTTACCTTGGGATTCAAGTTTCACATTATTCACATAATAATAATTAATCTAATTCAATTTGGAAAGAGAAGGTCTATATTTTCCCAAAATATAAAATAAAATAATAAATGATTCTAAAAGAGGAAAATAATCTTAGATTCATAATATGCATAATAAATATAGCCTTTGGGTGAATTTTCATCCAATTGGAAAGAAGTTTGATTAAAAGGTGAAATCAGGAGAGAGAATGTGAGTAGAACCTTCAAAATAGTAACTAAAATAATAAATGACATACAAAATGGAAATAATGGAAAATTCGTATATAATGCACTTACAATGACTTGTGGGTGAAGTTTCATCAATTTTGGATAATTATAGACGCCTCTAATGCATTAGGAAAGAGAAAATGTGATTTACTTTTAAAAAAATAGTAAAAGTCTCCAAAAGGGTAAACTAATATCAAAATCAGATTCTACATATCATAATTAGGCTAGGTATCAAATTTCATTTAGTTAGACCCTATTTTTACCTTCAATTAAAGAGAAAGATAAAAGAAAATAATTAATCAACACTTTACAAAATTCGGATTAGGAAACACCAACCCGCATAAACAGTAACTGCAGACCAAGGTCTGATATTTTGCACGTAACTTCCTCATTTCTTAATGAAATTTTACAAAATAACTTACGTTAGATTGAAAATTTAATTCCACATATATCCATACAATATTCATAGCCTAACTTGGATAATTCGATGAACTCCTAAACTTTTTCTTCAAGTCTTCTGAAACAACTTCTCACACACCCCCACTTATAAATACATGTACCCCGGTCTTCCTCGGTTGTTTTGTGAACCTCCTATCATACCAATTTCATCGTTTCTTGAGTGTGTGGCTTCTAGTGGTAATGCTTTGATTTTTCCTTGCATCGTCTTTTCATCCAAAAGCCAAACATGGTTCTTGGTTTGAGTTTGCGACACCGCTCCCCAACATCATGTTTATTTTAAGAGCATAATTGGACCTCAAGTAAACAACTCTAGCACTTGTTCTTCATGATCAGTTAGTTAGTTTCATGAATGAATGACAAAGGAAGTTTTTCCCCAAAGTCTCAGATAAGTTTCTCCTTGCATATCCGACCTCTCTTCCTCTCTCACAAATTCCCTACTGATTTGGCTTTTTCTAATTTTGTGATTAGTTCATCTTGCACAATTCATATCTTTTAATCTACTGGTCTAAAAATTGTAAATAAATATGTATTGGACTTAGAAAAATATAATTTATCTAATAAAAATACTTTTAGAGTCTGATTTCAATTTTTTTTTCAAAGGATGAATTTTGGAAAATAAAATACATGTATAAAACTCATAATAAATGTAACTTAATCATATAAACTCCAAATAGGATAAAAAGATATGTTTTCTTAATCAAGAGAATCTAATAAATCACTTGGTGATATTTTTAGAGTTTAATTTGAATTTAATAAAAATGTGATTTTCTTGGGTTACAATATAATCATCAATTAATGATTTGTATCTAATATGAAATTAGGTGAAGTGATATTTTGTTTGGATATAGGGTGTGGACCCTAACCTGATACACACATCTTTAAGGTATGTTTGCATCTCCTATTGTTGATAAATTAACCTATATTCTTCTTTCTCCTGGTCCTATGGACATATAGCCTACCCTTTATCTCTTTTCTTTTGGGAATTATGCTTCATGTGAAGTATCTTATTTGTTCCTGATCTTGTGATCATATTATTTGATATGACATTCTCTTAAAATATTTATTATACTTGGTGGAACTCTATATGATGACATGTGATGTCTTTTACCCACTTATGAGGTGGATGTATATGTCGGTCACTTATGTGGTGACTAGTTGGTATAATTTGACTATACTTTCATCTTACCTCTACATTTAAACATGCCGTGTGATTCAATAGCATTAGAGTAGTATAATTGCATTAGTTTTGGGTTATGTACCCTTATTTATTTTTGGGATGGAGGTTATGTGCCCCATACCTGAGTTTTAAATTTATGAGGTTTGGTCCAAATTATATATATTAGGAGTTTGGTTATGTGCCATTATCTATCAAGTTTCAAGTTTATGAGGCTTGGCCGTCATTTTTATTTATATTGTTCTAGGGCTATGTTTATCTCACATGCATGCATGATGATGTTTATGGATTTGGGTTATGTGCCCTAATTTCATACGTGCTTATGTGGCACCACTTTTATATATTGTTTTAATTACAAGAATCATTTTATTGTGATTATTTTCTCTTGATACCCACTTGGGTGGTACTTTTCTCATCTATGAGAAGCTTCACTTTATTTGATGTCCTTTATTCCAATTATATTTCTCAATTTACTTTTAGTATGCACATACCAGCCTTTGCTGATGTCATCTATTTTCTCTTCTTGGTAGGGTATGCTTCCAACCCTAGGTGAAGGGTATGGAGGACATGGCTTAAAGATATGGACTTAGCTTAAGACTCTAAAGCTTGAAGACAATCTTGATGTGGTTTAGATTTCCCTCTACATGGATCCTTATGATGTTCTCTTACATGTAATATTAAGATGTTCTTTTGTAACCTTATGGGAATTGAATATAGTCAATGTTTTTATTCCGCTGCTACACTTTGGTCATTTTGAATACCACTAATAATATTTGAAAATGTTACACACACTCCATCATACCTTTTTGGGTGTGTTTGGACTGGAGGTTCTATTCTTCAAATTTTTAGTAGGGAGTGGTTCCCCTCTGGGATCCCACTCCTTACATGGTATTAGAGACCATGGTAGTCAGAATTTGACTATTTCAATTTTGTCTCCCTAGTTAGAATCTTTACCTTATGTGGTCACCCTTTAGGTGATTTGTTTCCCTAAATTTTGCCTAAGTTATTTATATGATGATGAGAAGTATCCATTAGAATCATGATGAGTAAACCTAATTATATGATGAGGTTAAATGACCATACTCCATCATATAGGTCTTTGCTGACATGAATCCTTATATGCAATATGGTTTGACTTGAGGATGCAATTAGGTTATGAGAATGAGGAGGTAGTAGTATAATAAGATTTGTTATGGATAAATTGTAACTTGGTTTTTGCATTGATTTTTAGCCGGCGTGTTGATTTTACATCGCAAAGTTTATCATCATCAAAACCTATTTTCAATTATATGACTATATGTATAAAATCTTCTGGATTTCATCGAAGTTTTCTTAAACTAAGTCACAATGAAGAGATATGAGAAGTTTTGGTAGTGAAACTCTAAACCTAGTGCTAACTCTAGTTTTGACTTTGGAGTTGTGACTAGGATTGATATATAGGTGTAGTTGACCTACCCTATGACTTTTGGATGTTTATTTATGGTTGTTAGGTTAGAGACACAAGGACCTAAAACTCACCCCTAGATGGTGTGACTATTAGTTGGATACATGAACAATAGAAATCTCTAAAACTTTCACAACTAAAAGATATGTGAGTAATCCCAAATGTTGCTTAGTTGACTTGTTAGGTTGAACCTTTTAAGGGGTGGAGAGTAGTTGGTTTTTGATGTTGGGATCAATAGATTTCGAGAACAAAATTCTTTTAAGGGGTGGCGTGTTGTAACATACTAGATCTTAGACCCTACCCTAGAACTTTGACCTTTTGGACTTAACCGAACAAGGTTAGAGTAAAAGATGCATAGTATAACCATTATAAGCTAATGTAAGAACCTAATGCTCTCACATTAGTCTTAGGTCAATAATGGACACATAAAATATGTCACATATATTATATAATCACAATAATCCTTTTGGTGATAATGTTAACATAAATGGATGAGAAATAATGATAATATGATAACCTAAGTAATAATGTGATGTTAATGGTCACAAATATTAATTATGACGAAACTCAAGAAAAGGAATCCCAAAAGTGGAATCTAAGTTAAAAATTGCATTCCTTGGGTCCCAGTTACCTTGGGATTCAAGTTTCACATTATTCACATAATAATAATAATTAATCTAATTCAATTTGGAAAGAGAAGATCTATATTTTTCCCAAAATATCAAATAAAATAATAAATGACTCCAAAAGAGGAAAATAATATTAGTTTCATAATTTAAATAATAAATATAGGCATTGGGTGAATTTTCATCCAATTTGAAAGATGTTTGATTAAAAGGTGAAATCAGGAGAGAGAAAGTGAGTAGAACCTTCAAAATATTGACTAAAATAATAAACGATATACCAAGATAGAAATAATAGAAAATTAGTGTATAATACACTTAAAATGACTTGTGGGTGAAGTTTCATCAATTTTGGATAATTCTAGACGTCTCTAATGCATTAGGAAAGAGAAGATGTGATTTACTTTAAAAGAATTAAATAAAATAGCAAAAGTCTCCAAAAGGGAAAACTAATATCAAAATCGGATTCTATGTATCATAATTAGGCTAGGTATAAAATTTTATTTAATCAGACCCTATTTTTACCTTCAATTGAAGAGATAGAATAAGGAAAATAATTTAATCAACACTTTACAAAATTCGGATTAGGAAACACCAGCCCACATAAACAGTAACTGTGGACCAAGGTCCGGTATTTTGGGCATAACTTCTTCGTTTCTTAACAAAATTTCACGAAATAAATTGCCTTGGATTGAAAATTTAATTACAAATCTATACATTCCATATTAGTATCCTAAAGTAGATAATTCAGGAAACTCCTAAACTTTTCTTCAAGTCTTTTGAAACAACTTCTCACGCACCCCCACTTATAAATACCTATATCCTGATCTTCCTCGATTGTTTTGTGAATCTCCTCTCATATTAATTTCATCCTTTCTTGAGTGTGTGGCTTTTTGTGGTCATGATTTGATTTTTCCTTGCATCTTTATTTCACCCAAAAGCTGAACGTGGTTCTTGGTTTGAGTTTGCGGCACCGCTCCCCGACGTCATGTTTTTTTCATAGCATACATGGACCTCAAGTAAACAACTCTGACACTTGTTCTTCATGATCGATTAGTTATTTTCATGAATACACGATGAATGAAGTTTTTCTCCAATGTCTCAAATAAGTTTCTCCTTGCATATTCGACCTCTCTTCCTCTCTCACAAATTCCCTGCTGATTTGACTTTTTCTAATTTTGTGATGGGTTCATCTTGCACAATTCATATCTTTTAATCTACTGATCTAAAAATTATAAATAAATATGTTTTGGATCAGAAAAATATTATTTATCTAAAAAAATAATTTTAGAGTCCGATTTCAATGTTTTTCAAAGGATGAATTTTGGAGAATAAAATACATATATAAAACTCATAATAAATGTAACTTAATCATATAAACTCCAAATTGGATAAAAAGATATGTTTTCTTAATCAAGAGAAGCTAATAAATCACTTGGTGATATTTTTAGAGTTTAATTTGAATTTAATAAAAAGGTAATTTTCTTGGGTTACAATATAATCATCAATTAATGATTTGCATCTAATATGAAATAAGGTGAAGAGATATTTTGCTTGGATCTAGGGTGTGGACCCTAAACTGATACACACATCTTTAAGGTATGTTTGCATATCCTATTGTTCCTTTTGAGCAGTTAACCTATAAACTTCTTTCTCTTGGTCCTATGGACATATGACCTGCCCTTTATCTCTTTTCTTTCAGAAATTATGCTTCATGTGAAGTATCTTATTTGTTACTGATCCTGTGATCATATTATTTGATTTGACATTCTCTTGAAATCTTTATTATGCTTGGTTCATGATGGAACTCTATATGATGACATGTGATGTCTTCTACCCACTTATGAGGTGTATGTATATGTTGGTCACTTATGTGGTGACTAGTTGGTATAATTTGACTATACTTTCATCTTACCTCTACATTAAACATGCTGTGTGATTTAGTAGCACTAGAGTAGTATAATTGCATTGATTTTAGGTTATGTGCCCTATTTATTTTTGGGGTGGAGGTTATGTGCCCCATACTCGGGTTTCAAATTTATGAGGTTTGGTCCACATTATATATATTAGGAGTTTGTTTATGTGTCATTCTCTATCAAGTTTGAAGTTTATGAGGCTTGACCGCCATTGTTGTCTATATTGTTCTAAGGCTATGTTTATCTCACATGCATGCATGATGGTGTTTATGGATTTGGGTTATGTGTCCTAATTTCATATGTACTTATGTGGCACCACTTTTATATGTTGTTTTAATAGCAATTATCATTTTATTGTGATTCTTTTCTCTTGATACCCACTTGGGTGGTACTTTTCTTTTCTATGAGAAGCTTCACTTTATTTGATGTCCTTTATTCCAATTATATTGTGCTCAATTTACTTTTCGTATGCACATACCAACCTTTGTTGATGCCATCTATTTTCTCTTCTTGCTGGGGTATGCTTCCAACCCTAGGTGAAGGATATGGAGGATATGTCTTAAAGATATGGACTTATCTTAAGACGTTAAAGCTTGAAGACAATCTTGATGTGGTTAAGATTTCCCTCTACATGGATCCTTATGATGTACCCTTATATGTAAGATTAATACGTTCTTTTGTAACCTTATGAGAATTGAATATAGTCAATGTTTTTATTCCACTGTTACACTTTGGTTGTTTTGAATACCACTAATAAGATTTGAAAATTTTACACCCACTCCATCATACCTTATTGGGTGTGTTTGGATTGGAGGTTCTATTCTTCAAATTTTTAGTAGGGAGTGGTTTCCACTCTGGGATCCCACTCCTTACATGAACACCATGCATGGGAGAAAAATCAAGGGCAAAACTTAGAGAAGAACCTCTATAACTCATCATCTACTAAATTGGGTAAACATATATTTGGGTTTTGAGTTTCTTCCGAACCAAGAAAGGTATCTCCACTAAACAAGCTCTAGAGATTACCAATAAGTACAAGCATGATGAGGAAGGAATTTGTAGAGAGAAGTCTGAAATAAAATGCATAAAGAAGTGTAATAATAGAGTAGGTTTAGTGCTATATAACCGCCTTAAGATGATCACCACCAAGAGATCCAAACTCTAAGATCAAGAGCTCCAAGCACATGATCCAAGGGTTGAAGAAGATTCACTAAAAGCTCCAAACTCGTCCACAAGAGAACCTCAAGAAGGAGAAGACACCAAGGTCAAAGCTAGCCTAAGTAAAGAAGCAAAGAATCTCTTGGCCAAACCAAAAGAGAAAAGGAGAAAGAGAGGAGAAATCCTCTTCACAGTTGGGTCTACCTTGTCAAAACATGGTATATGACCGTTGTGGTGGGGAGTTTCTCTCCCAAAATGACCACCATGGAAGAACCATAGTCTAGGGATGAGAAAAGAGAGGAATAGGAAAGTAGGAGATCAAAAGAAACATCAACTTAGAAGATAAGCACTTACCAAGGATGGAAGATGAGCTCAGATCACCACCACCATCACATGCTAGAGGAGATTGATCTCTAAGCTCCAAGGACGAACCTCCTTGCTCCACGAAGCTCCAAGAACAATAAAATAAGGAGGAAGAAGATATATGGTCTAAAGGGTTACAAGAAAGAAGGGATAAGGGGTTATATAGATGGAAGATGAGATAGAGTAAGGGGTGAGGTGTCAACATACTAAGGGACAGTTGTCCACTCAAAATTCCAACATGAACCCACATGCAACCACTTAAACATGACATGTAAGACATGGTGATACAATCTAGGTTGTGTCTTGACCACCATGGACTCCCACATAGTTGCGGTCATGACCCTCCTTAGTTGTACCATCCATGGTCATGGTCGCGACCCTCCTTGGTTGTACCATCCATGGTCGCTACACCACAAATCACCAGCTCCTCTTGGTCAAGACAAAGCACCTCCAAAAACCCTAGTTCATGACAACCCAATCTCGATCAACCATCTCAACCACAAACCACCTTAGACTACCTAGGTCATGACTCAAACATCTGGAGGAGGTGTCTCAACCATGACACCCTCCAAAACCTACCTTGGTCGTGACCCAGAGACTTATCATGAGGCACAAACTCATAGAGATAAAGTACAGTGGCATTAGGTGATGCAGGAGGAGATGTCTTCTTTGTAAAAAAATGATACCTATGAGGTTGTGGGGATACCCAAGGGCCAAAAAGCACTAAAGTACAAGTGGGTCAATAGGATGAAGAGAGATAACAACAACAAGGATCAAGTTTCTAACGACTATCTACATGGGCATGTGGAGCATCATCAGAGGTTTTCTAAACCTTGATACAGAAGGTTAGAAACAAGGTTTTCATCCAGGATGGCACAACTTACCAATCAGGGGGAACCTATAAAGTTCTAGGTGTGGGCATGGAGAGACAACTTGTACTGCCAAGATACTTCTTCTCAATTTCTTGGGAACAAAGTGAAGTCAGGATGGGATGTCAAGAAGATGGGTGAAAATGAAAGGATGTTGACATGTCTAAGGAGAGTGGATCCATCATAGGTGGTGATATGGTCCACAAGCTACTCCAGATGATTGTTGAAGACAACACCTCCCTCATGGGCCAGAGGGGGAGATTGTTAGGAATAGGAAAAGGATCCGACCCATATCCTAGTTGGATTTGGACTTGAGTATGAGTTGTCTTGTGCTACCAATCCTAATAAGAGTCATATCTAAAAGGGAAAGAAGATGGTTTCCTATGTGCAACATGGAGTTGGACAAGGATTCCTACTTGCATCCACATGCCATGGAGGCCTATAAATAGAGGCCATGGAGGATCATTGTGATCATCCCCCAGTTGCTTGTTGATGCCTTTGTGGTAGAATAGTCACATAACAAGAACAACTGGAGGAGCTCTCTTGGTTGAATAAGAGAGGGTCATCACTTTGCCTTGAAGTGAAGTAGCGGCTGACAGTCGGTGACACATTGGGTGCACAGATAGAGAAGCTCTCTTGGTTGATAAGAGAGACCCAAAAAATTTTCCTTTAAGTAAAGTAGTGGTTGGTGGTTACACATGCAATTTTGTCATAGTAGCAATGGTCCGATCCAGTCAACGGTCACAATGGCATCAAGAAGTCCCCACCAATGAAAACAGCCTCGTGAGGAGATCAAGTAAAGAGGGAGGTTTTGTATACACTGAGTGTGATTCTCTTCTTCCTTCTTTGTTCTCATGTAGGGAGGGCTACATGGATTTAGGGGTAATTAAATTTGGACAGTGTGAGTTATAATATTAATTACATAATGCTTGTTGGCCGATATTGCCCTGTGATTTTTCTCTCCTTGCCTTTGGGAAAGTTTTCTACATTAAATTTGATGTTTCTTCTTTGGGTTTATACGCTTGTCAGTAACCCTTCTGCAATAAGTTTTCATCACATCTGGGACCGTATTGGTATAACATCTCCAACATATTAGGCATAGAGTAGGATCCATATCGTAACAGTCAAACTTAAGATTCACAAATTGTTTTGCATAACTCACCCACCTGGCCACCCACTCAGACATGGGAATGTGTTCCCAGGCATGTGAATGGCTGCCTATTTGGGCCATTTTTATGCAATAATAACTCCTTTCTGTAAAGAAAAAGAGGAGAGAAGTGTAGAAAAAGAAGAAGAAATAGAATATTATTTTGCTCATAACTTTCAATCTAAAACTTTTTTTCCTAAAGAAAAAAGTAATGGATTTCTTATAAAATATACTTTCCAACAACATTTATCTTGACATACTTTTGAGAGAAAAAAATTATATATATATATATATATATATATATATATATATATATACACACACATCTCTCATCTTTCGTACTGTACACATGTACTCTACTTCTAGTACTATGCATATTTGTTTTGATACTTCTCTCTTCTTTATGTCCTATTTTTTCATCTCTATTGTATCGTATGTCTCTGATAAAAAATGTATGTATTTGTTTCTCATACACTACTAATGTATACTTCTCTCTTTTCTATATCCTACTTCTTTTCCTTTTTTGTACTTCAAATTTAATGAGTTGTATTTCTCTCTCTTAAAAAGGTAGTGGAGATAATAGGAGAGACTCGAATACGTTTTCTACAGCCATAGTACACAAAAATAGTACGTTCCATTTTCACCCTCTTTTTCTCTCTCCTCCTAACTACTCCCATTAATATTGAGATAGTGAGATGCTATTATGTATAGGGAAAATGACTCATTATGAATCAGATTGCACCTCGGGAATAAGAGGGAGTGGGTGTAGCATTACTCTGTAAATATATACTATATGAAAAGAGACTATAATATTATATTATATTTACTCTGTAAATATATACTCAGAGTAACTTTAACTCTCGACCATAGAAAGGACTCAAGGAGATGGTATAGGATATTTAGAGGCTCCACCTTCTCCCTAGAAACTCATCCCTTCCACACAAAACTCTAGGTGAGTAAATAGGTAAGGCGAACATGTACTCCTTCCTTTTCCTCTATTTCTCTACTACATTTTGGCACCGCCGGTGGACAAACTGGTTTAGGAAGGCTTACTGGTTTATCAAATAACATAGAAGACTTCAATGCACATCCCACTCTTGAACAACACAGATATGCTCCATCGGTCTGCTCACCAGGTGACATATACCACCACAACCATATCCGACACAACATTTAACTCATCACTATCTAAACATACATTTATTTTACAACATTTTAGCCCCTAACCTGAGCAAGTTCGTCACACCTAGCACACATTATTCCTTATCTTAAACGACAACAATATGAGAATAGGTGGTCTCCATGCACTTAAATGTGCAAAATCTAGTAGACAAACACATTTTCACAACTACATAACAATTATATTGAAGGATAATGTACGACTTCCAGCAACACATTATCAGAAACATCCCTTAGCGTCCACCCCCGTAAGAGATACCATCATGGTCTGACATGAATTCACACTCATTTGTAAGACGATCAGGAACATCCATATCCCAAAATCATGGAGGTATCTTGAGCGCGAAAATGAGCCAAGATGGATCAATTTCCATGTGGGATATAGTTTTTTCAGGGTCCTTTTCCATGAGGATCGCCTGGGTGGACTCTGATCAGTCAAGGGATGGTATGAGATCATGATTGGTTTGGACCTCTATTAGGTATAGCATGTCACCCTCCAACCTAGAGATTGCCAAGATATGACCATGTAGCTCAGGGATTTTGATAACATCACGCCTATCCACATACTTAGGCATTACTATGACCCTGAGGCCGACTCATCGAGCTCTTAGGATGCATCTATGAAACCATTAAAAAGTAGCACACAACTATACGATGATACAACACAACACCAGGCCACATATGGAGAACAAGATAGACAAACCACATCACAAAAGGAGACATCCCTTGATGACACAACTACATCCTTGGCACCTACTCACCCATCGAGCTTCTTGAAGATTCACAAGCATTTTAGGTACAACACTACTATCGTACATCCACAATCTATTGATGTGTTACTCTTGAGACACACAACACAACTGCCATACAAGTTGATTATTTTGAATTTTCACCACTTAACCATGATTTACATATGAGTTTAGTAGTTCATACTGATACCCATGACAAAAATAATATTTGGCACACTATCAGCTGCAAATGCAAACACACACATAAACACCAACTATGTATTCAATGCCTCAAGCACAGACAAATACATACTAAATGCAGATATCTGATCACATGCTATGCATATAGGTGTCATGGACACACATCATACACATGCCCATCCAACACATGCACTTAACAATCCTACGGTCATATATCACACAAGTTCAAACTCTCTAAGACTCAGACCCAATCCACTTTGAACCACCTCTATAAACCAACACAATGTTGGGTCTGTAATGGGATCTAGAGGGGGGTGAATAGAGCTAAAACCACTTACAAAAATTCATTAGACCTTTATGATATTTGTAGGATAATATTGTAAGTATGAACTTTTGAGTGCAACTAAACATGCATATCAAGGGAGAGAGATAATGAACAAGCACCGCATAACACAAGTTATTTATAGTGGTTTTAACCTCTAAACTAGGAGATGTACATCCACTACCTAGAGAGGTCAATTTCTAGGATTTTCAACCATGTCTCACTCCTTATATTCTATTATAAAAGTTACAATATAAGACCTCTATTTTCAAGGTCAAGGGTACCTACCATTCCCTTTGAGGACAAGGGAGCCAATAACCTTACAAAGGACTTCCCTATCCATGACCAAGAGTCTTCTACCTTACCTAGTACTTACATACTCTTGTAATGATTCTTATGAATTCTCCAAGGACTTACCCACTCTCGCAACAAGACTTATGCCTTCAAGTATTTACTCACTCTTGACTTGGATCTTACACCTTTGACTTCACCTTCACCGAGGGACTCCTTCCCTTCTTCTTCACTTCTCTTAGCCAAGAGAGAGAATCTTCATCTTCTTGGTATAAAGAGTTATTGGGAGGTAGAGGAAGTGAGATCCACACAACATATACATATATGACTATCTCTATTACAAATATCCTACTCACTCTAATTGGATGTAGCAAGTTATTAAGCTCATGAGAGTGGATGGAGGCAAATATCTCTCAACTATAATATAGGGACCTTCAAAGTACTTAGATAACCCTGGGTTGAAGCCCAAGAGGTCCTCTTTATAGTTGAGGTTGCTTACTACACTTAGGATCGTTCTAGCCATTTTGAGTGTTCCAATAGATATGTTTTTGACTTTTGCAACACTTCAACGGCTAGAAACACTTTTCTACACTTTACTATACAATGTAGTCGACTGAGTTTCCTTTTGGAAAACTCAACCGACAACACTATATAACAAGTCAAATTACAGGTTTCGGTCGAGTTGTCACCAGGACAAACTCGACTGACCCCGGGCATTTACCAAAAACCAGACAGACTATCGACTAAGTTGTCACCAGGACAAACTTGGCCGACAAGACAATCTATAATCACTTTTGACAAATGTTCGATAAGTATTTATATATTTGAATCAAGCACTTTAAACTTTTATCAAGCTTAATGACAAGTCATATAATTAAAACAAGTGATTTACATCATAAATCTATGGAGAAAACTATTTATTCTTCAATCTTGATCTTTATACATGTATAACTTGATTTCTCCAAGTTAGGATGTGCAAGTTTAGGCATTTGGAGTGTGTCTTATCTAATATTAAATCACTCAAAAGAATCATTAGACACCAATAAGTGGAATGGTTAGTCATCATTAAAACAAGGATTTAGTCAATTTAGACCTTGAGTCAACATTCTCCCCCTTTTTGAATATGAAAAACCATTCCATAAATGTATTGAAAGTATTTAAATAAAATGATACCTTTGAAGAAACCTATAAGTTTTAATAGAATGATTTCATATGCCCCCCCTCAATTTATGCTAATGGAGTTCACATACTCCCCCTCAATTGATGATATTTCTCCTGCATGGTTTGCTTTCATAATATTTATAGAAATAATGTCTTGTACTCATATATTTTCTCCCCTTTACATAAGAAAAGACATGTCTTCTCCCCCCTTTGTCATTTCAAAAGTGAGTGTGTTGAAGAACTAAAACACAACTTGTTAAAAAATAGAGTGTAGAAGAGAAAAAACTAAGGGCGTATCCAAGCAATGTATATAAGGCAAATTGATACATGCATTTGAACAACCTAGGATGTAATTGTAGCAATAAGTAAGTTAATGATATGCAAGCAAGTAACTCAAGATAGTAGATATGCAAGTTAAAGAATAATCTTGAGTATGTATGAAATAATATACAAGCATAGCATAAAGTTGGATATATACCAATTTATGATAAAAAAATACTAATTGATGAAAATGACTAGAACTACACATATATGAATTAGTAGTAGATGATATCACAAGTTAGGACTACTAGTAGGATCTAGGTCCTAGAAAAATATGCATAAGTTAAACAACAAGCTATGATTATATGTAGATAAATATCCAAACAAAGTCATATACAATTTCAAAATCATGAAAGGATATTACTTACTAGTAAATATATGTCATTATCAAAATATGATTAATATTAATAAAATCAAGTTTGCATCAAAAGATATACAACTAGATAGATGTATCAAGTTAGAGAACAATGGAAGAAATTTAAATCACAACCAAGAGATCATCATCAAAAATATACAGAATAACTCAAGACAAATAACTACAAGATATACAGATACCAATTTAGAACAATTAAATAGTTAGAGTTGTATAAAAGATAGCCAATTTAAATCATGGAAATATGCATATCACATAAGGGTTCCAAAGGGAATGGTATATAATAAGGCTATTAGTTGAGAAAGTCTAGTTGAGAGAGAAAATCTAACCGAATAAACCATCTACATATTCAATGCATAGTGTTGTCAGTCGAGTTTATGGGTTGAACTTCTCAGCTGATAACAGCTGTTGGCAAAACCAATTGGTGCTTGTTGGTTGAGTTTTTTCAGGACAAACTCGACCAACAATAGTTGTTGTCAAAAAGCACATATATTTTATAAAAACATATCTATATGCATGATAAAAATACAAGCAATATCCAAACATGTATAAGAAGTTAGCAATGCACTATGAAATCATCAGGGGAAATTTTTGAGCAAGAAAGTGATGAGAAACACAAAATACCAAATTTGACTCAAAAACCATATGTAAAGTGCATAAAAATTGGCAAAAATAAGATATGATTTTATATGGGCAAGAATACCATTACCTTTGTTCTTACCATTTCTTTTCCACTTGTTGCCAACCCATACATGTCTCACTTTTATTCTTCTATGTGGATTGAGAAACCAATTTGCAAATCAATATCTCATGTTAATCCATTACAAGTGACCTACAAGAAGAAAGATGAAATGGTCACCGATCATATTTTTTAGTCTGGAGGGGTTAGCTTAGTGACCTAAGTCCTACTACTTCTAGGTGATTTCCTAAAAGGGAAATATGTAGAATAATGACCAATTTTATTGCAAAAGTTGCAAGTGCCTTTAGTCTTGGAACTGGATGATTCTCCATGGAATATTGGAGGTCCTTTATCTTTGTTGTTCCTTTGGCTACTATCATACCCTATACGATGTCTATCAATTTGTTTAGTAGCATGATTAAGGATATCATTAAGATTTTTTTACCATCTAAGAATATTTGCAAAGAGGATCTCAAACTATGATTATCATGCATAAGAGAAGTGATAGTGGAATACAATTTATTCATATCATCTCTAGAACACAAAATATCAATTTCTAAGCAAATACCTTTGATCATATAAGAATCATTTTCAATATGAAGAGCAACAACATTATTCTCTCTACTAGTAGAACTAAAACAAGGTTCAAGGACATTGGTTTTAACAATCAAGGAAGCATTTTATTTTTCAAGCAAAGTAATCTTAGAAAGATAAATACTATTTTCATATTTTTTTCCTTGCAAAACAAAATCTTTGTCCTTAATTTTGGTTTTAAGAACATCTATATTAATCATGAGAGAATTCATAATTTTACTATGCTCTTCATTAGAACTAGGCATAAGAGATTAAGCTTCTAGATGTAACATCCCTGACCTGGGTTATACTTTAACCCTAGGTGTTTTAATTAAGAAAGGTGATTAAATGCTTAATCTCATCTTGTGAAAAGTAATTAGGGCTCAAGAGGAACTTATCTTGCTTTCTAGTCCTTTTTGAACATTGTTGAAATCAATGTTTTGTTTGTTTTGGATTAAAGTGCAAATTACCCAAGTTGAGGGGTTAAAGTGCAATTGTGCATGATAATATGTTCCTCATGAGTTGAAGCATCATGAGAGTGAAAATGATGTTGAGGTATGGCTTATGGAAGCCTGAATACCAATAAAGAGCTGATAAAGCAATGTATGTGCATGAAAACCTAGTTTTGGTGTAATGTGCAATTTACCCAAAACCTAGGGTGCAATATGTAATTTATCACTTCAATAAGGTCCCTAATGTTTCTTGATGAAAAAGATTTCCTATTTATGGATCTCTTTGTAAAAATTTTTAATTTTCAGTAATCCGCTGGTGATAATCGCTTCCGCATGTTTTATTATTGTTAATGACACTTGTTATCTTAATGATGGCGTTTGTCGTTACACTAGAAAACTAACCTTATTAAGTAAGTTAGCATTTCCAAGTTTAAGAATATCTACTTGTTTAAGATTAACATTGTTTTCTATTTCAAAACTATTGAATTTCTATTCGAGTTCTATATTAATACTTGTAGAGATTGTCAACATCATCTTTCTAACAAAGCATGTTTAAGATCATCCTTTTCTTTATGCAAATTATCAAAAATTTTAGAAACCTTTTTATTTTTATGCTTAGTAGACTTAACAGAGCACAAATAGCAATAATAACGACAATTAAGGATTCTTTATATGAAGAGTTTAGATTACCTCATTTGAATCTTCATCTGAACTTGTCATGAGAGAACAATGTCATTCTCCACTTCCACTAGAGCTTGAGCTATATCCACCACTAGTTTCGTCACTTGAGCTTGAGTTAGAAGAGTTAGTAGAGATTTTTTTTCCATTTCTCCTTATTCTTGTGATTCTACCTTCTCTTGTGATGATGGGTCCTTTTTCCTTATAGGCGATCTTCCTTGAAGTGACATTTCTTTCCACATTTGAAACACTGGGTGGAGGAAGAATACATGCCTTTATAAAATCTACCTTTAGAGTATATGACATCTTCTTCAACTTGAAAGTATGGAGAAGCTTGACCAATGACTTGTTGTTGCACAATAGCTTAAACTTGGGCTTTGATTTTAGCCTTATTCTTTCTCTTGAACTCTTTCTCTTCTTCCCTTTTTTGTTCCTCTTGCTTGTCAAATTTCACTTTAAAGGCTTGTAGATTTCCTATGATCTCTTCAATAGGATGTTCTTAAAGAGACTTTGTTTCTTCAATTGTAGTCACCCTTATTTCCCACCGTTTGAAGAGAGTTCTAAGGATATTTGAGTTGATTTTTCCTCAGTCCATAGGATGACCTAGGACCATCAACAATAGTCTGGAGCCTTGCATATGTTCCAGCTACCCTCTCCTTTCCCATCTTGAAGTTTTCAAGGAGACCATTGAGAATATATACTCTACTACCCTTCACTTGCTTTGTCCCCTCATAAGTGACACATAGCTTTATCCATATCTTATAGACCATGTCACTATAAGAAATCCGGTTGAACTCAATGGGGGAAAGGTATGCATAGAGGATGTTGATGGCTCTTGCATTCAGGGTTGCTTGCTTCAAAGTAGCCTCATCCCATTCTTCTACCTTTGTCTCCAGTTGCTTGAATGGAAGATCTAGTATTCTCCATATCTCAAAGCTTTATCCTTGGATATACAATTATAATCCTCTCTTCCAATAGAGGAAGTTTCTTCCATCAAAGATCGAAATATTGATGTAGTATCTCCCACCTTGATAATCGTCCATCTTCTCCTACTTATAGAAGTATAACTTGGAGAAGACCCACTCTGATACCAATTGTTGTATCTATAATGGGCTCTAGAGGGGGGTGAATAGAGATAAAACCAATTAAACAAAATTCTTTATATCTTCAACATATTTCTAGGATAATATTGCAAGTATGAACTTTGAGTGCAACTAAACATGCATAGCAAGGGAGAGAGATAATGAACAAGCACCACATAAAACAAGTTATTTATAGTGGTTCCAACCTCAAACTAGGAGGTGTACGTACACTACACAGAGAGGTCAAACTCTAGGATTTTCAACCATATTTCACTCCTTATATTCAGTGACAAGAGTTACAATGTAAGACCTCCCTTTTTAAGGTCAAGGTTACCTAGCCTTCCCTTTGAGGGAAGGGAGCCAATAACCTTACAAAGGACTTACCTATCCATGAGCACGAGTTTTCTACCTTACCAAATACTTACCTACTCTTGCAACGGGTATTCCTCCTTCTCTAGGGACTTACCCACTCTTGCAAAAGTTCTTCCACTTTCAACGATTTACCCACTCTTGAAATGAATCTTCTATATTTGACTTCACCTTCACTAAGGAGAAGCTTTCACCAAGGGACTCCTTCACTTATTCTTCTTCACCTCTCTTAGTCAAGAGAGAGAATCTTCATCTTCATGGTATAAAGAGAGATTTGGAGGTAGAGGAAGTGAGATCCTTACAAGATATACATATAGGACTGTTTCTTTTACCAATCTCCTACTCACCCTAATGGATGTAGCAAGTGATTAAGCTCATGAGAGTGGATGGAGGAAAATCTCTCTCAACTATAATATAGGACCTTAATAGTGCTTTTATAACCATGGTATGAAGGCCAAGGGGCCCTATTTATAGTTGAGGTATCTTAATAGCTAGTAGAGATACTTAGGATCAAGTTCTAGCCGTTTTAGGTGTTCCAACATATATATTTTCGACTTCTACAACACTCCAACTGCTAGAACACCATTCAACACTTTACCGCACAGTGTTGTCGACTGATATGCTTTTTTGGAAACTTGATGAATAGAATTTTATGACAAGTCAAAGTACATTCATCGATCAAATTGTCACCATGACAAACTTGGATGACCATGGGAATTTGGCAAAAGTAGATAGGTTATTGAGTGAGTTGTCACCGGGACAAAGTCAGCCTATAAGAAAACATGTAATCACTTTTGGCAAATGTCCATAAAGTATTTATATACTCAAATTAAGTGCTCTAATTTTTCATCAAGCTTAATTCCAAGTCATACAATTATTATAGGTGATTCACATCAAAGATCTATGGGGTAAACTATTTATTCTTCAATCTTGATCTTTATGCGTGTATGACTTGATTTCTCCAAGTTAGGATGTGTAAGTTTAGTCATTTAGAGTGTGTCTTATCTAATAGTAAATCACTCCACTAGAGGAATTAGACACAAATTAGGGTAATGGTTAGTCATCATCAAAACAAGGGTTTAGTCAATTTGGACCTTGAGTCATCATACACAAGCAACCTTGGGATTGGGCACACACCAAGATCCATGCCTATAGCAAACCTCCCATATCTAGTAGATATCCTCTCTGCCATAACCCTTTTCCCCATCTCCTAGATGATAAACCTTTCCCAAGCCATCAAACCCTACTCCAACACACAACTTAGACAAAAAAAGATCTCCTATTTACATCCCCCAACATTCCCTTTGTTGCTCCTATTCATCTCACCATACCTCAAAAAGATTTTAAACCTACACAGACAAGTACTTATATGGCACAAAAACCCTCTTCCTCTTCTATACAATCGACCATCCCAATTCTTTCATCCTCATCCCCCTCTGACAACATCACACGAAAATGTGAATTCATCACCACGATTGAATGCCCTTTCAACATACCAGCGTCATGTATGAGGATGCTCAAGGTTCTGAATTCATGCAATATCATCCTCAACTTCATCAACCAACAAGATTTCTACGACATTGATTGCATTTATTTCACTTGAGCACTAGACACCCTTCTCCCCATTTGCACCATACTGAAACCCAAAATCCTATCTCCTAGCCAACTTCTCTACTCCCTTTTTTTTGGCACTAAATATGAGAAGCTCATTGGCTAGATCATCACTTTCCCATGTGGAGATGGTTATGGTCAAGCACAAGGGAGTCAATGGGTGACTGAATCTGGCACCTGCCTTGCAATCTCGGGTAGATCATGTTGGGTATCCATAGTTGACCTACTGGAATACCTTTGGGATGAAGCCATCTTCAAACAAATTGTAATGCCATTAGATCCACTCTTCAATTATATGTCATGAAACCCTCCAACCCACCAATTTTAATAAAGAATATTGTGTGTTATCTATCCACAAAGAAACCATCCCCTGAAATTGACTCAACCTCCATTGCGGATCTTTGGTGTACACCATCAAACTTCAAGATGAACGTCCCAACAATAAGCTCACCATCTTCAAAGATATCAAAAAACACCCAACCTCCTGGTTCTATTAACCCAGACCCACCAATAACACCACATGTACCAACACCAAATGTGACCCCGATGTCACACGAATGAGATTACTCAAAACCAAACATGCGATCAACAACTAAACAATCACATTGCCAAAAAATTAGGTAAACTAAAACCGATATCATATTATTATCATGTGTAGAAACATGCTACACAAAGGTCCATGAACATGTATCACATTACATATCAAACCAAGTATTTACATATGTTTCATAGATGAGGATACAACCTATATAAAAAAGAGATCATGTTTCACATATACATGCCACATATATATATACAAGACACAACACACTTCCAAAAAATGTGTTGATATACAACAACTACAAAACACATCCTTTCCTAGACCTAAGACTACACTGACGACACTAGGACTCTACAATTAAGAACAGTTGCTATCCAACCTTCTGAGGCAACTAATCTCCAAGCTTCTCTTCCTCAATAGCATGATCCTGACCACGCCACTGACCACCACCTACAAAGATGTGCTAAACCACGAGGTGAGACTCATGTCCCAGTGAGAGATATAACTCTCAACCAATGATAATTGTTACCATAGATATATTACTATTAATAGGATGAGCAGATTTAGCTAAATAAATAATCTAAACTTATTACATAGGTTAAGCAGCTATAAAAAATAAGCATAGCATCATGATAAGAAGGAGTACAAAGAACATGTATAACGGTTGATTTCTCTTACCGCATTATATAACAACTGAGCAGTATAAGAAACAAGGCAAGGGCAAACATCCAATGTGAAGTGTGTTTAACCCAAATAATATATAATATGCAATTGTATTACATCTTTTATTACTACCCTGAGGATTTGAGTCGTACCACCCAAATCCAACTGTCCATTGCTAAGTTGAAATCAATGCCATACAAGATCTAGGAAGAGCTGGAATCCAAGATCTTCGTCCCACTCGGTCCATACGAGTGAACACCACAGTGACATCTCAGTCAAACTACCACCAAAGACATATTATCAAGGTGAAAACACCTAGCTCACCTCAGTACATGTCATGACGCTAGACACTAGGGTACGAAATATTGCCACCGAGGTACAACCACAATTTTCCTCAAACCACATCACATATATAATCACCGAGACACAACCGTAGCCATTCTCAAAATAAGGCATGACTATGTACATACTCAAAAAACCTGGGGTCAAGATGACGAGGACACAAAATCACTTGCATTTCACATACTAAACCATATGCGCTATGAGTTTCCCCTAGGAATACTCATTCCACCATCCAACAAGTCATGACGTTAGAATGGATCTATGACCAAGGAAACTACATGACTAGGGTTCTACTTGAATAGTTAAATCCAATTGTGTGTCTTTTAACTACATCAATCAAGTTACATAGAAATCCTAGAAAGATTCTACAAAGATAAGGGTAGATTACAACTGCAGAATATATAAAATGTATAAAGAATAAAGCTTATCACATCACCACATGGTAATGTGTCACTGTCATACATGAGACCATCATCATCATCATTCCACTATGGGATATATATCCCATGTAACATCACACCAAGGATATCACCTCAAATAGGGAACAAAGCCACTGCCAATGTCATAAGACCATTCACATTGTTTCCTGCAAGAAAATCGTTATCTCTCCATGCCTCATAAAGGCTTATCATTACCACCATACACATGATACACATAAATTGGTATAACCACACATTCAAGAACCATAATGTTAATATGATAACAAATTAGGTTTAGAACAGTTTAGGAGAGACAAATCCTCTATCAACATGCTAATTACTCAAGAAAACTAAGCAACATTATCATAGACTTGAAATTAGGGTTAAGTTCAACATAACAAACTGATTTAGGGTATCAAATCAACAATAGATGTAAACCCTATTTATCATTATCTCCAACATTCTAGGAAACAAGCAAGTCAATCACTATCATCACAAGGTTAACCACATAGGACAAAGATAGAGTCCAACAATCATCATCGACCAAAGAAATTGGGGCTCACCATCTTCATCGACTTAAGAGATGAGTTACACTCATCGACCACTTAGGTCAACACATAGCAACCAAATTAAACACAAACCTCTCACCGATTGAAGAGGGAGATCAACACTTCATTGACCAAAGGAAACCATCACATTGGAGACCAAAAGAGAGTCCAACACTCAATCAACCATAAAGGTGAAAACCTTGGCAACCAAAGGAACATCATCAACATCTTCATCGACCAAAGAAATTGATCACCTCAACAAACACTCAAGAAGATCCATTCTTAGTGACGTAAAAGATATAAAAAACTCATCAATTGCATAAACCATAGCTTGATAAACATCAAGCGAGAGAAACCCTCATCAAATTCAAGATCAAAATAGGTTGTTCATCACCATGGAACCAAAAATGTCCAAGGTATAAAAAACAAGATGGAAACCAACTCCAAAACCCTAGATTTGACCACCAACATGAGAGAAACAAAATCATGAATCAAGAGAGAGAACTTCAACATTTCTACCAACATTTCATGTATCAAAAACCTCAATCATTAAGCAAGAAAATAAAACCTTGATAATGAGAAAAAAACCAGCATTGAGTACATGCATGCAAGGATCACAACCTCCATCATCAATCAAGATTTCAGGTATAAGATTAGGGATTCAGCAAAGAGGGGTTTATTCATTCAAGATCACTATAGAACATAAACCCTAGATCATAGATATCATCACCATTATACTTAGAACCACGTTTTTAAGGATAGATTATTTGCATGCAAGTGAAGTTCAACAATAATCAAGGACAAGTTATATAACTCTTCACAAGGATGAAGCAACTCCAACAACAAGAAGTTTTAGAAGAGAGAGGAAACCCTAGCTTTATCACCTCCACATCCAAGATAGCATCACCTCAAAGAGAGAAGCAAAACCCTAGGTTAAAGGAAAACAAGATGGAAATAAAAAATCTAGGCCGAAAAGACAAGAAAGAGGAGTTCTACATGCTCAACCCAAGCACTACCATGGAAAACCATGGATTCAGCCAAGAAGAGAAAAGTTCCTAGAGATCAATTTCAAGAACCACCATGGAGAACCATGGGTTAGGCAAAGAAGATAAGGAAGAGAGGGTAATGAAAGAAAACAAAGATCAAGGGAGGTAAATCACTCACCAAGATCAAGGAACACCAAACGATCACCAAAGAAGGGTTGCTCTAAACCCAGGCTCACATGCAAGAGGTTCGGCCACTAGAGCTCCACTCCACCACTTAAAACAAGGGGACGAGCTCTAAGAAATAAGAGAGATGGAAAGGGGTGAAAAGGGTTTAGTTTCATGCAAGAAGATAGGTTTATATAACCAAGGGTTAGAGAGTGATAAGGGAGGTTAGGTGTCATGTAAACATGTGCCACTTGTCCACCATATCCCATCCATGAAAGAACTAAGCTCATGCATGCATAAAAGGTGATAAAAACAAGGAAACTCAATGACCAACCTAGTCTAGGAAAACTCAACAGTCAATGAGAGCATAGTGAACAAAGAAGACCAAAATCTAGAAACCACATAACATCCAAACCCTAGGGTTTCTTGGTGACTGAAGAGAGGATCATTGGCTCATCTACTGCCAAGACCACTTAGTTACCCTCAAAACTCATCGACCGTAGGAGACAAAACCAAAGGAACATCTAGGTGATCACTAAAACAAGGTTCATCGGTCAAACACAAAGCAAAGTTAACCATCCAAACTAGAGCATCCATGCAAATCCTAAAACAGCAACACAACATGGCACCTCACCAAACCAAGGTACACCAAGGCTACAAGGAGCCACTCTCTCTCCAACATGATGTCAAAACACGCGAGGCAAAACAAGAAAGTGACAAACTACAAGATAAACCTTAAACATGGTTAAATTGGAACCAGGTCCAAAACAAGCACATATGTGCATAACTAGCTCAAACATCATCCAAACTAGACCAAAATTGAAAATAATCTGGCCACATGTTATTATAGAATATCATGAGATTGGATTTAGGTTTTAAGCATCTAATTATGCTAAGAAATCAAGATCAACCAGAAATCTAGGTCATGGGTTTTGCACCAAACATACCAAAAAGAACAAAGTCTGGACTTAAAACCAACATCACCCTATCCCACACACCTCACAAGTGACATCCCCCATAGAAAATCACCTTCAAAACTTAGACATTGCAACCTCTACTATGTATCTACCACCTCATATCCACATACCCTCTGATGGTTCTCAGCTCCAGACTGAACCGTCTGACCTTAGCCAAGATGTGATGGACAAGATCAAACTCTCCATCATGAAGTATCTGCAGGCATCACAGAATCAAAACTTATGTGAGGACATACATAAATCACAACATGAGTTACAATTCTTCAAATGCATGATATGCACCCCATAATTCCATAAGAAATGGAATTTCTTTGCTATGGATGATCTTGGTAAGGCAAATTTACACCCTCATCTCCTACTAATTTATTTTCACCATCTATGAAGCCATACCATAAATCTATAGTAGATAATACATCTATAGATAGGTGAAACATAAATATTTATGCATAATGGGATACCATGAGCAGTTCACTACTTTCTCCAACAATCTGAGAATGCACTAAGCTAACCTAAATATGGCAGACAACTTCCTTAAGAACTTAGAATGCTTCATGTGATGGGATAACAAGAGAGATCCACACTCCTCTTTGCTTTATGACCGAGATATACATATTTTTCAGTTTCCAGTCCCCTTTTGTTTTATTGGATTTCAACATTTTATTATGTATTCTAATTTCCCATCACTTGCATATTGTTTTATCATTTTTTGCATATTTTTGTGATCATGCATTTTCATCCTGGAACGTATGTGGTGCTACCACTGCCAATAGATGACGTAGGATTATATAGTACTTTTATCACTAAAAAATCTCATCACCATCCAAGAAACAAAAAGACACCTTAGTGAATTCCAATTTAAATCTATAAGAGAACAACATATTAACATATGTGTTCAACTACCCCTGATAGGCTTTTAGGGGCATCCTTATTGGATGGAATAAGCTTTAGATGAACATTTCTAAAGTTCATACCAAACATTTTAGAATCACTATCAATTCATGATCATGTTGACAAATTTATTTGGTATTTTAATTGGGTATACAGAGAAGTAGGTCAAAACAAGACCCCTTTCATGTAGGAGTACATGACCTTGCAGTCCAGCTTCAATCATATCCTTGGTTGTTGGGAGGAGATTTCAATGTCATGTGTTGCACTGAGGAGTGATTCTATATAGACTCCATTGACCCACACCACGTGAACAATGCCATTTTTAGAAACTTCATTACACAACATAACCTTTGTGATTTACCAACTACAAATGATACATGGACACGACATCATGGTTCGCATAAGGCTAGACGAAACCGCTTCATGTGCACATATATTTAGAACAACTAACATCTACTTGCAAGTGCACTGATTAACACATCTAGTCTATCTGACCACTTCCCTATGATGGTTCAGACCTCTATAGACACATGTGGACACTGACCCTTCCATTGTGAAAGTTGATGGACTAAACATCCTAGTTTCTATGAGTAGATATGTGAACACAAGCCAGTAGATCCTACTCTCAGAAACTACGGATACAATGTCCATTATAAAATCAAGGCTATTAAGTTCTCTCTATGGAATTGGAGTAGAAAAACCTTATCGAATTAATAGGCAACTACCAAGTCCAAAGAGACACAACTCTTAACCCTCATACATGATTCACGAGATGCAGTTCCTATCAAAACATGATGAACACTATTATATACTTAAAACACCTAGAGGTGATTCTATGGAAGTAGAGTTCAAAACATAGATGGCTTAAGGAAGGCAAAAACATACAAAAAATTTCCATGCATGTTGCAACGCCAATAAAAGAATATCCACCATCCACAACATGGACAATATTGAATCACACACACAGTGCAACCAGATGATCATCACTCATGCCATTAATTTTTTTGAATAATTACTCAAAAACAACAATCTGGGATTAGAATGGTACATTATCTATCATAAAAAGTTCCAATCACAAATAACCTCTTGCATCCTTTCACAGACAAAAAATTCAAATTTGCTATGACTAACCTTGGCATAGATAAATCTCTTGGAACAGACATATTTAGTATGACTTTTTATAGATCTATATGGGAACATCACAAAATAGACTTTCACAACCTTTTTCATGTGATGCATAGACTAGATAACATGGATAAATACATCAAAATCCTCAACCAAACTCACATTGCACTTATCAAAAAGAGAGACCAACTTACACCAACTAGAGGTTTCAGACCCATCAGCTTTATCAATGCATCATACAAGATTATAGATAAACTTTTTAGCTTGAGGATGAAACCCTATTTGAATATATTATATCTTCATCTCAAGGTGCATTTATTTCTAATAGAAACATATAGGATGCATCCATTAAATCCCTAGAGACTATACATAGGTGTCAATCACATAACATGCCTCTACTCACACTCAAACTTGATTATGAGAAAGCTTTCAAGAATTAACTGGTCCTTTCTTCTCTAGTGCCACTATGGATATGGTTTTCCTAACACATGGATTCATTGGAGGCATTCATGCATTAGCACATGTGCCTTCTATGTTATTATAAATGGAGATGCTTTTGGATATTTCAAAAGCTTAAATGGTCTTAGGCAAGTAGATCCATTATCTCTATACATCTTCATCATTTTCACCTCTATCTACATAGGTTCATCCAACTAGGCACACATAACAAACTGATCGATAAGTGTCATGGATGTCATAACTATATCATACCATATGTAAATGACACTATCATTTTCATTAAACCAGAGGAACGTCAAGTTATCAACATTATCCATATTTTGGGTATTTTCTCTTACCTCTCTAGTCTCAAGATCAACTTTCAAAAATCCACTATCATTGGTAGACATGTCAGACCTATTGGATCGGATGATGGGATCTAGGGGGAGTGAATAGAGCTAAAAGCACTTAAAAAATTCATTATACCTTCAAACTATTTCTAAGATAATATGGCAAATATGAACTTCAAGTGAAACTAAAACATACATAGCAAGGGAGAGAGATATTGAACAAGAACAAGAACAAGAACACGATCTATGTATAGTGGTTCCAAACTCCAAACTAGGAGACTGTACATCCACTACCTAGAGAGGTCAACATCTAGGATTTTTCAACCATTGCATACTCCTTATATTCCATTATGAGAGATACAACATATGACCTTCCCTTTCCGGGCCAGGGATACCCAGCCTTTCCTCTGAGGACAAGGGATCCAATAACCTTACAAAGGACTTACCTATCCAATACCAAGAGTCTTCAACCTCACTAAGTACTTACCCACTTTTGCAATGAGTCTTCCATCTTCACCAAGGACTTACCCATTCTTGCAACAAGTCTTCCTCCTTGAAGGAATTACCCACTCTTCTTTGATATTCTGCCTTTGACTTCACCTTTACCAAGGAGAAGCTTTCACCAAGGGTCTCCTTCCCTTCTTCTTCACCTCTCTTAGACAAGAGAGAGAACCTTCATCTTCATGGTAGAAAGAGAGATTGGGAGGTGGAGGAAGTGAGATCCTCACAAGATGTACATGTAGGACTAGCTCCCTTATAAATCTCCTACTCACTCTAATGAATGTATCAAGTGATTAAGCTTAAGAGTGGAAGAGGCTCTTGGAGGTACTCAACTATAATATAGGGACCTTCATAGTCTTTTCAAACCATGGGATGAAGCCCATGGGGTCCTATTTATAGTTGGGGATGGATACTAGCTATTAAAAACATTTAAGGATAAATTCTAGTCGTTTGGGGTGTGGAACCATATCTATTTTTAAGTTTTGCAACACTCCAATGACTAGAAACACTTTTTTTATGTACATTATATATAGTGTGGTCGGTCAAGTTTAATTTTGAAAAGTCAACCAATAGCACTATGTGACAAATCAAATTTGAAGTGTTGGTCGAGTTTATCCTGGATGAAACTCGACTGATGGCATAAATTCAGTTTTCCTGTGTAGGGTGCCGGTCGAGTTTGGCATGGGGTAAACTCGAACAATTCTGGTAGTTTCCAAAATCTATCAAGGGTGTCGATCGAGTTTATCAAATATAAAACTCAGTCGATAAAATGTCCATGTAATGAATTTTGTAAATTGCCACAAAAGTTCTTAAATATTCATTTTAAGTGCTCCTGATTTTTCTAAGATTAATTACAATTCATACAATCATTACAAGTGATTTACAAAATGATTCTAATGGATTTTAGGATTTTTTGATAAAAGTGCACTTCCATTGATTTTGACTTGTATTTCTCCCAGTTAGGATGCATAAGTTTGGGCATTTAGAGTGTGTCTATACCTAATATGATATCACTCAAGTAGAAGTATTATATAAAAATCAGTGGAATGGTTAGTCATCATTAAAACAAGGGTTTAGTCAATTGAAATAAGGGTTTGCATTTAGTCCTTGAGTCAACATTATCCCCCTTTTTGAAGATGACAAACCATTCCATATATGTATTGAAATCATTTAAGTAAAGTCAGACCTTTGGAGAAATCTAGGGTTTTCAATATAATTGAGTTCGTATGCTCCCCCTTAATTGATGCTAATGGAGTTCTCATACTCCCCCTCTGTTGATGTTATTTCTCCTACATGGTTATCTTTCATAACATCTTTGGAAACTATGTCTTCTACTCATATATGCATACTACATATATGCATTCTACTCTTAGTCTTCTCCCAGTTACATAAGACACGTCTTCTCCCCCTTCATCATTTAGAAACTAAGGGGGTCTAAAATACAACTAGTTCATAAAAGGAGATATCAGAAGTTTGAAGGGAGAGTAGAAGAGAAAAAACTAGGGATGTTACCAAGCAAAGTATATAAAGAAAATGAAGATATGCATTTGTACAATCCTAGATGTAATTCTAGCATATATCAAGGCAAAGCTATGCAAGCAAGTAACTCATGATAGTAGTTATGCCTATCAAGGAATGAGTTTAAATATGTATGAAAAAAAGATACAAGCATAACATATTGTTGAATACCAAAACATGAACAAGACTAGAACTACATGTATATGGACTACTAGAATATGATGTCACAAGTTAGGACTACTAGTAGGATCTAGATCATAGAAAAAGATGCACAAGTCAAAGAACTAGCTAAGAGTTGATGTAGACAAATATCCAAACACAGAGATATGCAGTTCTAGAAGCATGAAAGGATATAGCTCACTAGAAAATATGCAACATTACCAAAAGATGATTACCACTAAGAAACTCAAGGTTGCATCAAAGATATACAAATAGATAGATGTAGAAAGTTTGAGCACAATAGAAGCAATTTAGATCACAACCAAGAGATTTAAAGAGATCACCGTCAAAATAAGCATAAAAACTCAAGATAGGTAATTGCAAGATATAGATATACCAAACTAGAACAATTAAAGAGATAGAGTTGTATGCTAGATAGGCGATTTAAAGCAAGGCAATATGCATACATAAAGGTACCAAGGTAGTGCTAAATAATAAGGCTATTAGTTAATAAAGTCTGGTTGAGAGGGAAATTCTCATACAAAAACCAACTGTATATTCTATGCACAGTGTTGTCGATGAAGTTTCTGGGCTGAACTTATTGAACGAAAATAGTTGTTGGCAACACCCATTGGTGCTTGTCGGTCGAGTTTCCTCAGGTCAAACTCTGCCGACAATAGTTATATATATATATATATATATATATATATCCAAAAAAGAATACCTAGAAGCATGATAAAAATATAGCCAATATCCAAACATGTATAAGAAAGTTAATAAATCACTAAGAAAGCATCAGAAACAATTTTTGAGCAAGAAAGTGATGAGAATCACAATATGCCACTTTTGACTCAAAGACCATGTCATATAATGCATACTAACTTGGCAAAAGCACACTATGATTGGATATGAGCAAGAATTACATTACCTCTATTCTTCCCATTTCTTTTCCACTTGTTCCTACCCCATACACATCTCATCTTTCTTCTTTTATGTTGACTGAGAAGTCAATTTGAAAATCAATATCTCATGTCAATCCAATTGTAAGTGACCTACAAGAAGAAAGATGAAATGATCCCCAATCATATTTTTAGGTCCGGAGGGGTTATCTTAACAACCCAAGCTCTACTACTCTAGGGTGCTTTCCTAAAATGGCAATATGTGGAATAATGACCAATTTCATTGCAATGATTACATGATCTCATAGCCCTCTTCCTTGAAAATTGAAGGTCCTTTGTTTTTTTATTCCTTTGGCTACTATCAAGTTCAAAAACATCTCTACCCATTTGTTCAGTAGTATGATCTAGGATTTTATTAAGATTCTTTTTATCATCTAATAATATTTGCATAGGAGATCTCAAACTGTGATTATCATGCATAAGAGAAGTAATAGCATGCAAGAGATATGTTTCTAAGCAAAGAGATTCGGTCATATAATAATCTTTATCAATATGAAGATCAACAACATTATTCTTTATACTAGTAGTGTTGGTATATATATGCCCGTAGAGCCATCCCAAGCGATTTCATGGAGTCGGATATTAATTAATCAATTAATGCGATTATTTGGTTAATTAATGAATTCTGTAATATTCTAATTAATCCACGAGCGTTTTAATTAACGCAACGTTTCTGTTTACCGATGGGTTTAGGAAACCCTATTTCCCTTTGTATCTAAAGGAGGATTGACGGCCGATATCTATATAAGATAGAGAGAGGCTTTTCTGTTTACGCTCACGTACGTAAACCTAGCCGTCGCCGTCCTTAGGAGAGAAAGGAGAGCAACACGCCGCTAGCACGCCGCAGCAGAGACACACTCCTTCCCGCCGGCTTAAGAAGCGCGACGTGGAATTCCAGTCCATCCGCGTGGACGAAGTAGAGACGCAGACGCCTTGACGCATGCGTTCGGAGGACGTCGACGACCACCTGTACGCGCTACGAGCGGCGGACAACACTGCCGCAAAGGAGCGCCGCCGGATCAACCTGCGACAGCGAACGGGAGAGAAGTTCCGTCCGCGTAGACAAGAAGCGTTGCACCGTCGTGCAACGGGATATCGCCGGACTTGCTCCGCGATAAGGTATATCCCGCAAACACTCTTTCTAAATACGTTGTTGTTGACGAGATCATGTTTCGGGTTGCGTGGATTTTATCGCTTCCGCCGCACATGTTTTCTCCACAAAACCCAACAAGTAGAACTAGAACAAGATACAAGGACATTGATTTTAGCAATAAAGAAAGCATTTTATTTTTCAAGAAAGACAATTTTAGAAAGATAAACACTATTTTAAATTCTATTCCTTACAAATAAAGTGTTTGTCCTCATTTTTAGTTTTAAGAAGATCAATATCAAGCATGAGAGAATTTAGAATTTTAGTATGTTCTTCATTAGAACTAGGCATGAGATGTTGAGCTTCTAGGAATCTAATCTTATCAAGCAAACAAGCATTTTCAAGTTTAAGAGAATCTACTTGACTAAGATAAGCATTGTTTTCATCTTGCAAGCAAATATTAACATGTTCAAGATCATCTTTTTATTCAATAAAGTTATCAACAATTCTAGCTAGCTTTTTCTTTTTCTTTTTAAAAGACTTTAGAGAGGCCCGATTAGCATGAATAATTGAAATTAAAGATTCTTGAGTTTATAATTACCTCATTTGAGTCTTCATTTGAACTTTCCATGAGAGCACAATGGCATTCTCCATCTTCATTATAGCTTGAGCTAGATTGTCCACTTTAATCTTCACTTGAGATTGAGTAGGAGAAGTTAGTAGAGATTCTATGACATTTCTCCTTCTTCTTGTGCTTCCCTTCCCTTCTCTTATGATGATGGATATTTTTGCCTTGTGGGAAATCTTCCTTGAAATGACCCTTCTTTACACATTTGAAGCACCAAGTGAAGGGGAGGACTTGCCTTTGTAGAATCTACCCTTAGAGTGCATGAAATATTCTTCAACTTGAGAGGATGAAGAAGCTTGACTAACAAAAGCTTCAACTTGGGCTTTGATTTCATCCTTATTATTTCTCTTCATCTCTTTCTCTTCTTCTTTATCTTATTCCTCTTTCTTTTCAATTGCAACTTTATGGGCTTGTAGATTTCCTACGAGCTCTTCAATGGGAATTTCACCAATGCTCTTGCTTTCTTCAATGGAAGTCACCTTGGATTCCACCTCTTGGGGAGAGTAATAAGGATATTTGAGTTGATCTATCCTCTAGAAATAGGATGAAATAGGATGGAAATACCATTTACAATGGTGTTTAACATTAGGTACATATCCACCACCCTTTCCTCCTTTCCCATCTTAAAGTTTTCACGAAGCCTTTGGAGCATGTAGATTTTACTTTTCTTCACTTGCTTTATCCCCTCATAAGTGACACATAGATTTCTCCATATCTCATAATCTATTTCACAACAAGAAATCCAATTGAAATCGAATAGAAAAGAGAGGCATAGAGAATGTAGATGGCTCTTACATTCAAGGTTGCTTTCTTTAAAGTAGCCTCATCCCATTCTTCTATATTTGTCTCCGGTATCTTGTATAGAGATCCACCGTTCCCATAGCTCAAGACTTGATCCTTGGATGTAGTATTGTAACCTTTGCTTCCAATAGAGGAAATTTCTCCCATCAAAGATTGGAATGTTGATGAGGTATCTCCCACCTTGATAATTGCCCATCTCCTACTTGTGGAAGTATGCTTGGAAAATACATGCTCTGATACCACTTGTTGGGTCTACTGAGGATGGGATCTAGAGGGGGGATGAATAGAAATAAAATAACTTAAAAAATCATTAGACCTATAAGATACTTCTAAGATAATATGGAAAATATGAACTTTGAGTGCAACTAAAACATACATAGAAAGGGAGAGAGAGACTGAACAAGTACAAAAACACATGCTATGTATAGTGGTTCCAAAATCCAAACTAGGGGAGTATACATAAACTACCTAGAGAGGTCAACCTCTAGGCTTTTTAAACCATTTCATACTCCTTATATTTTATTATGAGAGTTACAACATATGACCTTCCGTTTTCGGTCCAAGGATACCCAACCTTCCCTTTGAGGACAAGGGATCCAATAACACACCAAAGGACTTACCTATCCAAGACCAAGAGTCTTCAACGTCACCAAGGACTTACCCACTTTTCCAAGAAGTCTTCCACCTTGAAGGAATTACCCACTCTTCTTGGATGTTCCACCTTTGACTTCACCTTTGCCAAGGAGAAGCTTTCACCAAGGGACTCCTTCCCGTCTTCTTCACCTCTCTTAGCCAAGAGAGATAATCTTCGTATTCATGATAGAAGGAGAGATTGGGAGGTGGAGTGTTACATCCTTGAAATTTATAGATTTCAAGCCTAAATGAAAGTAGGGAACATATAACAATGAATTGATTTGAAGGATCTTGGTTGATGATTCCAAACCCTAGAATCATAGTAAATGTTCAATTTAAGTTAACAATGTACTTTTGAACATATGTGTTCATGTGAGGAGAATATAAGATGCAATAGTTACCAAAGCCTCAAGTTTAGTAATTGGGATTGTGACTAAACTAATGGAACCTTTGGGAGGCCCAAGATATGATTCATGAGCCTTAGGGACACCTTTCAGTCCAATTTGATAATCATAGTTTACATATTAGTCCCTGAGATGATTTTGGATATGGTGGATATCTGTGATCATAATAGGTATCCAGAATAGTCACGGATGATGGATAATCATAATATAAGATAATGAGAGGATTTCTGGGATAATCCAAGATAATATGTGGATTAGATAATTAATTAAAATATTATCCACATTTTTCTTAGAAGACAAATAAAGGAACAATATGTAAGTACCTAAAAGAAATAGGAGGCATGGTTTAAAGGAAAGGACAAGTTTGGTATATAAAAGGTAACCCAATGAACCCCGATTTTAATGAGTTCCATGTGGGGAGGACATTTGATTTAGTAAATGTTATGATGAAAAATAGAGAGAGAGAATAAAGTAAGTGCTTTGGATCCGTGTGCCTATGATAAAAGAATAAAAAGGGGAATATCTCCTTCCTAAGTTGGTTTTGAGTGGTTTTAAGAGAGGTGCCTTTTATATTTTATCTTTTAATCCTAAACCACAATAATCTCTCCCTCCCACCCAAGATATATGAACATAAAGACTTTCTCAGAAGGCAACATATGTGCCTCACAATCAAAAGAGGTAACCCATGGCATGCCTCTATCTTCCTCTGCCTCCGTTCTTTCCTGGTTGGTCGTAGCCTAAGGTCCATATTGTGATCTATATAAGGATTTCCATGATCCTTGCATTAAGGGTAATTGGAAGCCCCCCTCTGCTTCTTATACCTATATCTCCTCCTTCTTGATGTGCCAAAGAAGATAGGTTTCCATCATGGGTGATGCAATG
The DNA here is from genome assembly GCA_963693085.1 of Alisma plantago-aquatica. Lineage (NCBI taxonomy): Eukaryota > Viridiplantae > Streptophyta > Magnoliopsida > Alismatales > Alismataceae > Alisma > Alisma plantago-aquatica. The sequence continues at coordinate 861,682,271 of OY856414.1, read as the reverse complement.
GTCCATTCAACTCCAAGGACCCTTCCATGGTGATCTGGTAGCGACGAATGATCTTCCAGATTTTAGAATTGGACCCTGGCTCCGGCGAGCAACCGCGAGGGTTCCAAGAAGCCGAGGAAGGTTGTTGGGAGTCCTAAGGTGCTACCCTGCCCTTCCTAAAACACCAGGTACATCTTTCTTAGTCCTCCACCCTATCTCCTATTCACATACCTGCTGCAACACGAACTATAAAAAACCTTTCTGTACTCTGATCTCTGGCCATCTCCGGCTGCTAGCAGAGGTTACCCAAAATTGGTGGGGACAGACGAGGCCCTCCAGCCCTCCCCTCGAGGTGTTGTGGCCTGGACGTTCACGAAGACAAGTCGTAGTCACCCGCCTAGGGTGACAACCCAACCGTCACGGTGTTAGGGGTGAGACAGAGTGATTTTTCTCCAATAACCCAGCATGCAGACATAAAGGGAAGGGGCACGAGAGTCATTCCACCTTCATATCAAAGTAGGCTAGATTATAATAAAAGTCCTTTAATTTGCTGATGTGTCATCACTCGATTGGTCAGTTTAGTGCATTATGGTGTTATATTCATAACTAATAATTGCTAACTCTGATGGGGGCAAATAATATATAAAAATTGCTCAAAAACAAGAGGAATCCAAATAAAATATTAGCAGAACCTAATTATGCTTCATGTTCCAAAAGTATGTGCAATACATGTTTTAATGTGATTAATAGAAAGGAAAACCTAGATTCCTTTAAACTGATGCTTAATTGAATAGAATCATTTAATACCTGATTTTGTCATGTATAAAGAGGAAATCCTTGATAAAGATGAATAATTGATGTTTCTAGATTAATAATCTTATACATACTGATTTAGGGTTTTGGAACAGTATGGACATCTTGCTATGATCTAATGTTGATAATGTGATCTAGGTATCACGAATAATTTAATATGCTTAAGATGATAATTAGGGTTTAACCTAATATGCATAATGAGGTTTGTAACCTTAGAAACCATGATATGGTGGAAATAGGATTTTTAACCCTAATTCGTAGTCCAAACATAAGATAACACTAAACCCTAGTTTAGGATCACATCTAGATCTATTTAATGTAATACAAATACATGGTGACACATATGTAGTATGTATATTTTAGATTGAATTCTTTGTTGCTTGGATATTTGGATACACTCTTAAAGTACATGTGATATATCATGCTTGGTTTATGCAATGGCATAAGGTACGTGGTTATGCTTATGAATACATGTATCAAATTCTGAGTTTTCGGAGGTTTCTCGGTGAGATTGAACGAAGGACAAACTACTTGCTTATTTATTTACTTCTTGCAAATTATAAAGTTCCTATGAGTATCATGAAAAGTAAATAACAATATTCTGAACCCTGGGTTAGACTAATCTTAAGGGTAATGCACATGAGCCCAGGAGGGACAGTGATTACTCCTGAGGTAGTAGACCAGATATGGGTCAGAATATGAAAATAAGTTTATGTTTTTATATGCAAGCTAAAGATGTCTTCTTATATGTGTACTTGTAATTATTGTTTGAACCCACATACCTGTATAGAAATATATTGATCGTGTATTTGTTTGTTAGCATTTTAGGTATCAGGTATACTTGATTCGTGGTTATGAGGTTACAGGATAAAGATGTTGAAGACACTAAAGTTATTCATGAAGGTTTAATCTTAGTGGTATATCTTCACACATGTACATGTTTAACTCTTTCTAAAATTTATGTAACTCCTTAGAGGAGCTTTTCATGCAAACATGTAAATATTTGTTCATTAATGGAAATTGTTTACTATTCTGTATTATTTCTTGAATCTGATCTTGGAATTTATGAGTAATGATTCGCGACTTTAACGTTTTTTATACATTCAAAAGTGCGGGTCATTACATTTGGTATCAGAGCCCAGATTCATCAACTAATACTTAATAGTTTATAATTTCAAATCATCCTTAAAAATTAAAGAGGAAAAGTTAGTAAAAAATAATGTATCTTTTAAATTTCTCATCTCACATTTTCGTCTACTTCTCATCTCTTTGCTTAAAAAGCCTTAAAAAGAAAATTTTAATTAGAGAAGTAAAATGTGAAGATATGTAACCTTTTGTGTAGGTCCCTCTAAAGAGGGTAGACACTAGAAAGATACATGTATGGGTAAGCCCTTTCTTATAGGAAGGACTTGGTTTAGGGTATGAAAACTCTAGTGGGTCGAGGGATATGGAAACTCTGAGAGGTAGAGTATAGTCCCTAACCCTAACCCTAAAATCTTAATCTTAAATAATGAACAGGGTGTGGTGGTATGGGACACCACCCATGTAAAACTTGAAATCAGTAATAAGAAAGATAAAGGGGATGGGTTTAGGTGACCTGGTCTCCCATGCATGTGTGCATGCCATTTATGCAAGAGGTCTTAAGTAATATAATAACCCAATAGTTATATATATATATATATATATATATATAAAGATTTGAATATAACTTGCTCAAACCCCTCATGTTGTGTCTAGAAGTTTGGTGATGGTGGCCAAGCCCCTGGAGGGGAAGGTGATCCAAGTTCAGTGAATGGATAGAGACCATGAAGGGGGATTCTATAAATTGAGAAAACATGCGTTGATATGTTATAATGATAAAAGTTATGCCAAATGATATAGGAAAAAAAGATATATATGAAACCTTTAGGGTTAGTGTGCCAACTTGGGGTGGGTCAACCCAAGAGTGGGAAGATGACCTAGGAGGGAGGCAAAACCTTAGATATTGGGATTAGGTTGTGGCTAGAGAGCCTAATCTCCTCCTATGAGCCAATAAGGCACCCTAGGCTAGGACTTTCCATTAAAAGGTAAGTGAATAAATGTATTTAAGTATTGAGATAATCTTAATCCTTACCTAGAGTTGTGAAGAGTTAAGGATATAAAAATGAAAGCACTTATATTCTTTGAACCCAAGGATGCCATTTCTGAGTGACATAACTGGTCAAGCCTAGGAGGGAAGACCAGAAAGGTACCAAGCCCAGGAGGGAAGGTGGCCTGAGTGGATGACCAAGCCCAGGAGGGAAGGTCATGAAATGGTCAAGCCCGGGAGGGAAGACCAGTAAGGCACCAAGCCCAAAAGGGAAGGTGGCCCAAGTCCACGGTGCAGTTGTTTAGGATCAAGCCCCTGGAGGGGAAGATTACAGAAGGTCAAGCCCAAGAGGGAAGATCGACATGGCACCAAGACATGGAGGGAAGGTGGCTTGAGCCCAATATTGAGACAACACTGCATAATGTGTACTCAAAAGAGAGAGATATAAAGGCAATCTAGGTTAAAGAATTATATAAGAGAATAACATGCTTAAAAGATGTGACATCTCAAAAGAAACCCCTAGGAAGGGTAGAGTCCTAATGCAATCCTAGGGTCAAGTAGGGTGTATTTGAGGTACATATGACCGATTGGTTGGGAGTTGATATGCCTTGAATGCACATGACCATGTAGTCGGGAGGTAACAACTAGGTTTACCCAAGGTACATGACTCAGGAGATTAGCTACCACCATGAGGATCATGTAGCCTAATGGGTGAATGTGAAAGGCACTCCCTTGATGCATAAGGATGAGATCACTCCAAAGGTACCTATACCCCTAGAGACCTCCAGGTATTAGCTAAGACTCATAAAACATGAGGTGTAAACATAAAAGATATAAAGAAGTCGTGAAAAAATTAGAGAAGTTATGTTCTAACTTAAGAGTAAGAAAAAGGACACTTGAATTCATGAAATATAAGAATGATATGAAATTGAGAACAAGTAAGTTTAGAGTCATATCGAGCATTATTCAACTTAATATATGAAATTGAAAGGTATTGTGTGAATATACCATCTCCTCTCTTGGAATGGAATGAATTTTGTGTTTGGGATGCAATCAAATGCTTATATCATCTCATTATGAGGGAGGGAGATTGGATAGACACACGTTATGCTTAGAATTGAGATAATGAAGATGAATATCCTACATTGAATGTGTAATGAAATGAATTAGGGTTAGAGGTGTTACCTAACCCTTGTGTGAAAACAATGAATCATAGGTTGGAAACCTAGATGAAAAGATAAATCACCAAGTAATTATTAAGATCACAAAATAAGAATAAAATCATCAAGTGATGATAAGATGGGTATACTATAGATGTGGATATACACGAATTTCAATTTAGGTGACAATATTAGTAATAAAATGAAAATTGATATACTATGGAAAAGTTATTAAAAATATCTAAGTGGGGTGATAGCCCTAAGTTTTGATAATAAGATGAGACATCATTCACCTAGGCTTAGTAGGCCTGAATTTTGAGGGCAAAATTCCTTTTAAGGAGGGGTGCATTTTACATCCTTGAAATTCATAGATTTTAAGCCTAAATGAAAGTAGGGAACATATAACAATGAGGTGATTTGGGGGATATTGGTTGATGATTCCTAACCCTAGAATCATATTAAATGCTCAATTTAAGTTAACAATGTACTTTTGAACATATGTGTTCATGTGAGGCGAATATAAGATGCAATAGTTACCAAAGCCTCAAGTTTAGTAATTAGGAATGTGACTAAACTCATGCAACCTTTGGGAAACCCAATTTACGATTCATGGGCCTTAGGGACACCTTTCAGTCCAATTTGATAATCAAAGTTTACATATTAGTCCCTGAGACATGATTTTGGATATGGTGGATATACGTGACCATAATAGGTATCCAAAATAGTCAAGGATGATGGATAATCATAATATACGATAATAAGAGGATTTCTAGGATAATCTAAGATAATATGTGGATTAGATAATTAATCAAAAGATTATCCACCTTTTTCTTAGAAGCCAAATAAAGGAACAATATGTAAGTACCTAAAAGAAACAGGAGACATGGTTTAAAGGAAAGGAGAAGTTTGGTATATAAAAGGTAACCCAGTGAACCCTGATTTTTAAGTATAAGTGGAAAATGATTTAATGAGTTCCTTGTTGGGAGGATATTTGATTTAGGAAATGTCTTGATGAAAAATAGAGAGAGAGAATAAAGGAAGTGCTTTGGATCTGTGTGCCTATGATAAAAGAATAAAAAGGGGAATATCTCCTTCCTAGGTTGGTTTTGAGTGGTTTTAAGAGAGGTGTTGTGATGACCCCAATTTCTATATACTTTCCTTAGTGACATACACAGATATGCCTGCACTCATATCTATAAATGTCAAAAGGGAAAATATTAGAAATCAAGATAGTCGGCTAAAAACAGAGATAAGCCAAGGTCATGTCCACATCATCAGTAGATAGACACACAACACTTCATTCAATGATAAAATATAAAGTCATACATATTAATACTTGAGAAGGGAGAAGAATAAGTCTATGAAAAAAGAGAAAATACGATTATTACATAGGATCTATAGTATCCTATTACATCATGTAGAAGAATAAAAACTATCTAACTGAAATGAATAAGGTGAGATGTGAAGATCTATCTCATATCCTCCATGATCATTATTTAGTGGCTTCAGGTACTTTGATGTGCTTCATATATTGTCAATTGTTCCTTATACCTAAAGAAATACGAGAAACAAAAACATCAACAAAGTTGGTACGTGGAATTAAAAGCTATACTATGCTCGTATATAAAATACTCAAAATTGGAGAAAGAGAATGAAAACATAATTTAAAGGTGGAAAATCAGGTAATCCCAAGTTATTAGCCTCATTTAGAATGAATATGCATTACTATGGTGGACTTAGCACAAACATAAATGGTGGGCCCTTCCCCGTGTACCTTGTACTCTAGGGATCTCACCATATACCATGTAGTCTAGGGAGGTGCTAGTCAACATTAAAGCTTTCCCTCTCTAATAGGGAGTTTAATGAGCACCACTAGTAACTACATTTCACTTATCTTCAATTATGTTCTTTTATATTCAAGGCGGTAAATTATCAATCATTCATATATCCACATCCATCAATGTAGCTCAATTACATGCAAGCAAGTACATATATTTAGCATCCAACAAGATCTAGTCATATAATTATATCCACGTACCTTTAATTCTCAGATTTGGATTCCACAAGTCCTAGATTATGAGAAAGATAGTAGATCACCATGAAATATAAAGGGTTCTCATTATTCCACCTTAGGGTTTCTTATTAGGGTTTAGGTCATTTGGGATATCATTTTTAGGATACATGTGATTCGAGAGGTTAGAGTTGGATTCTAAGGTCAGGGTCATTCAAAGACAATTAATTGTTTGACATAAAGTTGTATAAGGTATACATTCTGAAGAGAGGGAACTAGAAATTAGGGTTTTTCACAATTATTGAATCAACTATCCTTCTTAGATAGGATTTCGAGTAACATGATGATTAGGTCCCTAATTAGGGTTTAATCTGTTCCCAAGGCAGATTTAAAATCAATTATGACCATTATTACAATATATATAAATATTAAGGGGTCATTAGGACTTGTAGACCATATTTTCTGAAAAGGGGTCAGATCTAGGTCCTGGAATTATTTTATTTAAATATCTTGGATTTTTATGATGAAAATGGTATATTGGTTCGATATGTTCTGATAATCCAATCAATTTCTAGGGTTTTCATAAGTTCTGACCAATCAGGTAATTTCCTAAAGCAATAAATGAAAAATAAAAAAGAAAAGGGGTGGTCGGCTTCGCAGATTAGGGGAGGGATCTGACTTAGCAGATCCTCTCCTTAACTCGCGATCCAGTCTCGGTCAAACTGGGGTCAAGGCGTGATGCAAAGGACGCCACTGCCCCTGAGGGTCATCTGTGCTTCGTGACAGGGCATGGGTAAAAAGGGTAAAATCACCCTTTTGATTGCTGCTCGTGCCATGGCAGTGGAGCAAGGTGACTGCGAGTAAGGATGGCGATGATTTGAAGCATCTAGGTGGGTTCCTGGGAGCGTGAGGATGGGTGGATCCTCTTCGTGAGGTTCCCCCGAGTTTGATGAGCTCAACAGCTCGATCGGAGGTGGACAACAGGTCGAGAATGGTTTCTCACAGGTACAAATAACAGAAAAGTGAGTCTGGCTCCTTACCTACCCTCGGGCTGGATTGAGGGGTCAAGAAGCTAGGTGTGAGGTTTGTGAGGCTAGATGATAGCTCCCTACAGCTTGATGTGCTCCCGACCTTGCTCGCGATGAAGCTCTTGAGCTGGGTTGCGGCAGCTTGTCGACCCGAGGCTTTGAGCCTCTACGACACCTACTGAGGGTGCTCCTCGACTCACCGAGACCCCAGGATGGTGTAGCTGTGGTAAATTGGAAGTAGGAGGCTACTGGAGTGAAGGAGGAGACTAGGTTCAGGAGGTGTGAGGTGCTCGAGATCAGGGAGGTAGAGGTGACCTTCGTTGCAATTGAGGGGTCTTCGTGACTAAAAGGAAGGTAGCAGAGCTATTGGGCTCTTTAAATAGGTGTGGTGATGCCCGTGGTGAGAAACCCTATTTTTCTTGCCGCCGCCAGGGAGAGGAGCGAGGGCTCAGGAGGTTGTTCTCCCTGATCCGGGGGAGATAGCTGATGTGGTGATATTCGTTGAGCTCGGTTTGAGCAGAGGAGTTCGTCCTCCAAAAATATCGTGCGGGCGTTGGGAGAGCCGGGCGCGCGAGGTCGCTGCTGGGTCGACTCTCTGCTGGGGTCGAGGCCCGGGTCCTATGGGAGGTAGGATATGAAGTCTCCCCCCATTGGATTGTTGATCAACGGCCAGAAAGCTCGACCTGTATCAAGGCCCGCGTCCAAGCCTTCAAAGGTTGCGTGACACATTTAAATAAAAAGGAAATTTGAGACTTAGGTCATATGGTCCAAAATAAGTGGAATATGCACCAAATTAAATTGGTCATATCTCCCAATTCGTTGACCCAATTGCAATAAAAATCTAGGGGTAGCTTAATGATGTCATTAAGTAGCTAAGCTACAAATTTGGAGTCAAAATTCGATTGTAGATTATGTCAATTGATTAAAGTCATAAAGCTTGTATTATTGACTTTATGTGATATTAGGAATGGTCTTAAATTAAATTGATAATCAATTTAGTGAGGGAAAAGTTTGAGGGCATATTTGAAATAATTAAAATTGTAGGAGAGAGAAAGTAAATAATATATACAGAAAAAATCACTCTGTCACAGGTGCCTTTTATATTTTGTCTTTTAATCCTGAACCATGATAATCTCTCCCTCTCACCCGAGATATATGAACATAGAGACTTTCCCAGAAGGAAGCACCTGTGCCTCGCAATTAAAAGAGGCAACCCATGGCATGCCACTATCTTCCTCTCCCTCTGTTCGTTCCTACTTGGTCACAACCTAAGGTCCATATTCTGATCTATATAAGGATTTCCATGATCCTTGCATTAAGGGAAATTGGAAGTCCCCCTTTGGGTTCCGTTCCCTGTATCCCCTCCTTCCTGATGTGCCAAAGAAGATAGGCTTCCATCCTTGGTGATGCAGTGGTCCATTTAACTCTAGGGACCCTATCATGGTGATCTGGTAGCGACAGACGATCTTATAGATTTTAGAATTGGACCTGGCTCTGGTGAGCAACTACGAGGGTTCCAGGAAGGTGAGGAAGGTTGTTGGGAGTCCCATGGTGCTACCCTGTCCTTCCCGAAATGCCAGGTACATCTTTCTTAGTCTTCCGCCTCGTCTCCTATTCACATACTTGTTGCAACACGAACTATCGAAAACCCTAGTTTACTCTGATCTTCGGCCATCTCCAGCCGCTAGTAGAGGTTACCCAAAATCAGTGGGGATAGACGAGGCCCTCCAACCCTCCCCTTTAGGCACTGTGGCCTGGACGTTCGTGGAGACAAACCGCAGTTGCCCGCCTAGGGCGACAGCCCATCCGTCGCAGGGTTAGGGGTGAGATAGAGTGATTTGTCTCCAATACCCCAACATGCAGACATAAAGGGAAGGGGCACGAGAGTCATTAGACCTTCATATCAAAGCGAGCCATATTATAATAAAAGTCCTTTAATTCACTGACGTGTCATCACTCGATTAGTCAGTTCAATGCTTATGGTGTTATATTCAAAACTAATAATTGGTAACTCTGATGGGGGCATATAATATATGAAAATTGCTCAGAAAAATGAGAGGAATCCAAATAAAATATCAGCAGAACCTATTTATGCTTCCTGTTCAAAAATTATATGCAATACATGTTTTAATGTGATTAATAGAAAGGAAAACCTAGATTCCTTTAAACTGATGTTTAATTGAATAGATTTGTTTAATACAGGCTATTGCCATGTATAAAGAGGAAATCCTTGATAAAGATGAATAATTGATGTTTCTAGATTAATAATTGTATACATGCTGATTTAGGGTTTTGGAACAATATGGACATCTTGCTATGATATAATGCTGATAATGTGATCTAGGTATCATGAATAATCCAAAATGCTTAAGATGATAATTAGGGTTTAACCTAATATGCATAACTGGGTTTGTAACCTTAGAAACCAAGATATGGTGGAATTAGGGTTTGTAACCCTAATCCTTAGTCCAAACATAAGATAAAACTAAAACCTAGTTTGGGATCACATCTAGATCTATTTCATGTAATATGAATACATGGTGACACATATGTAGTATGTATATTTCAGATTGAATGCTTTGTTGATTAGATGTTTGGATACACTCTTAAAGTACATGTGATATATCATGCATGGTTTTTGCAATGACATAAGGTACATGGTTATTCTTATGAATACATTATCGAATTCTGAGTTTGCCGAGGTTTCTCGATGAGATTGAACAAAGGATAAAATTCTTGCTTGTTTATTTACTTCTTGCAAATTATAAAGTTCCTATGAGTATCATGAAAAGTAAATAACAATATTTTGAACCCTAGGTTAGACTGATCTTAAGGGTAATGCACACGAGCCCTGGAGGGACAGTGATTACACCTGAGGTAGTAGATCATATTTGGTTTAGAATATGAAAATAAGTTTGTGTTTTTATATGCAAGATAAAGATGTCTGATTATATGTGTACTTGTGATTATTGTTTGAACCCATGTACTAGTATAGTGATGAATGCATATTCATCATGTTATTCATTTGCTATCTTGAACTCATTTTTTACTCAATACATCCATTTTCACTCACTAAATATCACAAGTTATCACAAAGTGCAAAATTACTTAATTGAATTGATTTTTAGGGTTTTAACTAAGTTTACATTGATTTTATGCAGATCGTTATCAGGTTCAACCATCAGATGTCACCTACCTCCATTCAACCCTAATCCCCTACAATCACCACCATTCGATCTTCATCTCAAACAACTATCATCCACATCAAACCCAAATGAGTGGGACCCACCTTTATCTGCCCTTGATCTACCCTCACTCATCCTTGGTCTTGACCATACAGTCTCGCCCATTCAGTTTCATCCATATGGTCTCGAGACCGTATGGGCTACCTCACCTCAAACCGTTTGGATCACTGTCATTCAAGACTGTTTGGGATTCTATCTCTCCTCACCATCAGATCTTAGATCTACGACCGCTGTTCATTTGGGAAAATGGTCTGCCCTATCGCTCTCCTTCTAATGGTCCCTTAAGACTGTGTGATCAACACCTTCTTTCTCAAACCGTTTGGGCAGTAACCTTCTCAAGACCAAATGGAGGACCTCTCGCTCCCGATTCCCTCCTTCCTCCCGTCATCTTCAACCGATGAAAACCCTAATCCACAGTACCCCTGCACCCGGTGGCGTAGCCCTACACCAGCCTTGACGCCCTCTCCCTTCTCCATCGTACCGGAAACCACCGCACCACCACCGACCACTGTAGCCTACTCGCCAACGCCATCATCTTCTTCCTTCCGGTTTCTACCTCCCGCCTTAACTCTAGCTACTACCGCCAAGTACCTCCTGCAACCTCACTGCCCACCACCGCCCAAGACCGTTCGGTCAGCAACAGATGACCAAGACTGATAGACCTGCAAGACCGGTAGAGCAAAACCGGATGATCTCATCACGAAGACTGTTTGGACTATTCAATCGGTTTCCAAACCGAACAGAGCCAAAGTAGCAGACCGAATGAAGGAATTCATTCCAAGACCAAATGATCCACCACGGCCAAACCATTTGAGTAAGGGAGAGTCCAAGACCATTTGGTCTATTGTATACGAAGACCGTTTGGTCACTCTCGCATGAGACCGTTTGGAATAGAAGCATTGCCAAACCGGTAGGGTTGATAGACCGATAGCTGGAGACCGTTTGGAGTCGTGAGTAGCAGACCGATAGAGCATTGCTTCCAAGACCGTTTGAAGATCTTAGTATTCCAAACCGTTTGGGCAATGGTCTCCAAGATCGATAGAACCAAAGGACTGTCAAATTGTTTGGTTAGTGCATACTAAGACCGTATGGTCATTTTTCCAAACCGTTTTGAAGAATACTCATCAAAGACCGTTTGAGTAAACGATACAAAGACCGTTTGGTCTAATATAACTAAACTGGTTGGAGCAAAATATCTCAAGACCATTTGGTCAATTATAACCAAACCATTTGGACTCACACCAAAAGCGTGAGGGCCAGACCTGTGCCTATAAATAGGACCATCATGGTCTTCATTTGGGGATAAGATCTGAGACGCCGCCAGGCTGCCCGAGCATAGGATTCGATCCAGATCTGTCCGATCCTGCCACTGCCACTTCACCTGCCGTTCCTACTGCAACTCAAGGAGACTGAGAATAGAAGGAAGAAGGAGTGAGATAGACTACCCGTACTGTCTTGGCATCCCTCTTTCTTCCAGATCTGCACTGACACGACATAGAAGACCGCATCATCTTGACCGAGCTGGGACTACCTTCTGAATCATGCTCATGGCAGAATCCTCTCTCTTTCTTATTCTTCTTGTTTCTCACATCATGAGCGAGTAGTTCCTTTTCACTGGGGTGCGGGGACTAGCCCCGTTGCCCATGCAACCATGTCTTTTCATTTAACATTCCAAGGCAATGTATATAACTTTTCATTTTGTTGCTAATTGATATGCTTGTAGTTGATTACCTGCTTGCTTTCATATTGTTCTTCTCTTTGTAGTACATAATTCCGATTAATGAGGTAGACTCTTGATGAGAAATCTGATAGGGTTCCTTGAGGTTGTAAGTGTATGATCTGTGAGGGGACGAGCCATCTAGCCTACAGTGATGCTTCTGTGGTCTAAACATCCCTCACGGAGGACCACAACCTTAGTTGGATGTTGTATCTTCTTGTTAATCGTCGATGTTTGCTTGCAGACTAATCGCCTACATGTATGTTGATTAGCATGGTTGACTCCCAAACTAGAAATAGAATGGGGTTCCTTGAGGTCGTAAGTGTATTATCCGTGAGGGGATGAGCCATCTAGCCTACGGTGATGCTTCTATGGTCTAAACATACCTTAGGGAGGGCCACAACCTTAGTTGGATGTTGTATCTTTAGAACCATAAGTGCATGATCTGGATGGTGACGAGAAATCTGATGCCTAAGGGGATGCTTATGCAGGCCTAAACATCCCTCTGGGAGGGTTCACAGTAGTTCCATTTTGATAGTTAGATGCTTGCCTAGATGTTATGTGTTTGGATGTTTTTGCATGTGCAGTGGTGGTGAAACCAGATACCATCCCAGTGATTCCATATCATTTAATCTAAAACAACTTTCATTCTACTCGTTTACTTTCCTGCAATTAGTTTAATCAACAAAAAACCAATCAATCATTTTAAATATTAGTCTTGCTTGATTTATATTCGACTAACAAAGATTCTTAAAAATGTTGTCTCTTGGGATTCGATCCTTAACTATACTGCGATAAGACCCGTCCGCTTGCGGGTGGTATTATTGCATGTTGTTTTGGTAAAAGATCGGGGATCTCAACCCCGAGTGAATTTGTTAGTGCGATATTTGCCACGTCAAATTCTGGCATCGTTGCCAGGGACAACAAAATCAATTAGTCAAATCTAGTTCTTATAAGACTAATCTAGGATTTTACTTTTTCTTTTTGAAACTATTGATCATCTACTTGAAGTTCACTCTACTCCATCAATCTTACTCCAAATCTTTTTATTTCAGGTACTTCAAGAAGGACTAGTGCATGCACCGTTTGAACAGTCTCAGACTCACTTCCAGCTTTGATCCCAAGATAGACAGAACCTTTCATCATCAAAACATAGAAAACCAAGAAAGAATGGCTCAAGAGGAGGAAATAGCCTGAAGGGTAGCTCAAGCCCTTAATGCACTGAGAGAAAGATTCATGCAAGAAGCTAGAGTTGCGGTTCCAGAAGAAATTCAAGCAGCACAAGCAGCATAACTACAAAAGGATCTTAGAGAGTTCTCAATCTCCAAGGCTACAAATGTTCATCATCCAGTACAACCCCCTCCCATCAATACTACCAATTTTGAGATTAGGGAACATTGGATCAAAACAGTCCATTCTATGACAAACAAGGAGAGGATAGTCAGGAGCATCTTTTGAGGTTTATTGATCTATGTGCTATGACAAAGCAAAATGGAGTATCTGATGATGCCATTCGTCTCCGTCTCTTTAAGTATTCACTTGCTGATAGATAAATAAGATGGTACAATTCATTGTAGAGCAAACCCATCACCACTTGGGAACAACTACAAAATGTTTTTCTGGAAAACATTTACCCTCCTCTCACCTATGAAATTAGAGGGAGGATAACAAATTTTACTCAAGTCCCTGGAGAAACCCTTGTTGAATCATGGGAAAGATACAAAGAGCTTCTACACAAGTGTCCACACCATGGAATTCCTAAGAATCAACTCATCAAAATCTTCTATAGGGGTGTGTACGATGATATCAAGAGGTTTTTAGACTCCTCATCTGGAGGAAACTTCATGCGATAAAGTTATGACGACGCATGGAGAGTCGTCACCCTTGGACCTAAAAATCAAGCTAATTGGGGTACGTATGTAGGAAAGGGAGTATTGAAGGTAGCTATGGCTGAAGTTATTCCAGAATAAAAGTCAATCACTGAAACCCTCAAACTCCTAGTTTCCAAGCAAGATCATATCAAATCATCCCTTCCAGTATTTGGAAGAGAACGTGCACCCCCTCAACAACAAGAACAGATCAAGTCAGCTTCATTGTTCTGTGAAGCATGTAAAGGTACTGATCATTCCACTCTAGCATGCAATGTTCTCTATGATGTTATTCTGAGCAACACATGTGGGCAAGGAGATAATAGTCAAATGGAGAATCTTAATGCTGTTAACACCATTCCTGGCCAAGGGTATTACAATCTGAATCAGAATAGGAACCATCCATGTTTTCAATATGGAAACCCCTATGGAGCAGTGAACTCACATCAATTTGGTTCGAACAATCAACCACTAGGCCCACCAGGATTTTAGTATAATCAACAACAGAATTTTGGAAATCAAGGAAATTTCAAGGGAGACTTTCAGAATAGGAACTTCAATAATTATCAAAACAATTCCCAGTACCAGAGTCTTAACCAAGTTCCTTATCAACAACAAGGACAACAAGAAGGGCCCGTCTCTCCTGATGACAAGTTAACAACCATGGAAAAGATGTTGCAAACTCAACAAACTATGATAGCTAACCAGCAAGCCCAGTAGAAGGCTATTGAATCTCAACTAGCTCAACCCGCAGCTAGCATAAAGCCACCCGCTGGAGTCTTTGTTGGCCAATCGGAAAACAATCCTAAACACCCAGAACAACTGAAGGCGGTTACCACCAGTTCAGGAAAAGACTATTCTAATTCTCCTATCGAGCCACCTGTGGTTGTTACAGATAAGGATGAACCTGTGATTTTACAAGACTCCACAACTTTTGAATCTCAACCAAAAGAACCAGTAACTAATGGTAAGACGGATAGAGAAAATTCTGAGAAGGTTGCTCAAGAAGAGGAAGAAGCATCACCAGAACCTGATATCCCTATGTACAAACCTCGTATACCTTTTCCAGCTCATCTAAGGCAGACAAAGCTCGATACCCATTTCAACAAGTTCAAGGAAGCCATGAAGAAACTTCATGTTGATATACCCTTTTTGGATGCGCTGGCTGAGATACCAGCTTGGAAAAAGTACTTAAAGTCACTCCTCTCCAGGAAATATATAACTGAAGAATATGAGACAGTCAAGTTATCTAAAACTACTTCAGATATCATCCAGAGTAAGATTCCAAAGAAGCAGAAAGATCCAGGCTCTTTTGGGATTTCCTGCCATATCTGTGATTCTTCATGCAAGAAGGGACTAGAAGACCTTGGTGCTAGCATCTTCATCATGCCACTCAGCCTTTGCAAAAGGCTAGGGTTTGCTGAGCTTCTCCCAACTGGCATGACCATACAACTCGCAGACAATTCGATAAAACATCTGTTAGGAATTATTGAGGATGTACCTGTCAAGGTAGGAAATGATTCCTATGTTCTGTGTGATTTTTTCATCATGGACATAAAAGAATACGCCAGATATCCTCTCATATTTGGACGACCGTTCCTCACCACTGCAAGAGTTCTAATTGATGTTTAAGCACGAACCTTGCTTCTCAGACTTAGTAAAGAAACTCTCGAATTCAAAGTTTTTGAAAGCATGCGAAGACCAAGTATGCAAGAAGAAGTCTATCTGATTGACTGCATTGAACAAATGTCACTCCTCACACAATAAGAATATGAACAAGACGATCCTTTAGAAGTAACTCTAACAAACCCATCTGCTAATAATTCCATCAATGAACAAGTTAAAGAGTGTGTTCTTGACCTTGACACTGCGGAAGAAGATGTTAAAGCTACTTTGAAGAACTCAAGGCTGTGGAAGCTACTGAAGAAACATGCGAAAAACCAGAGGCCCCCGAAATGAAGCCCTTGCCCGAGGGACTAAAGTATGTGTTTCTGGATGATCTCAAGGTTTGTCCAGTTATTATAAATTCCGATCTAATGACCGAATAAGAAGATAAACTCCTGAGAGAATTAAAAGAAAGGAAGAAGGCCATCAACTACAAGATGAGTGACCTCACTGGGGTTAGTCAAGCGTTGTGTATGCATAAGATCCCTATGATGGAAGATCACAAGCCAACAATTGAGCATCAATGGAAATTAAATCCAAACATGAAGGAAGTAGTCCATCGTGAGGTCATTAAACTGCTCACTGCTGGAATAATCTATCTGATATCGGACTCACCATGGGTGATCCCAGTGCATGTAGTCCTGAAGAAAGGTGGAACAACTGTGATACAAAATGAAAACAATGAACTCATCCCCACTCAAACAGTCATAGGGTGGAGGATGTGCATTGATTATAGGAAGTTAAACAAGGCAACTCGGAAGGATCATTTTCCAATGCCTTTTCTTGATCAATTATTTGAGCGGCTGGCCCATCAAGAATATTTCTAATATCTCAATGGTTACTCTGGATTCTATCAAATATCTATACACCCAGACGACCAGGAGAAAACTACTTTCACCTGCCCATTCAGAACATATGCATTTAGAAGAATGCCATTTAGCCTCTGTAACGCACCTGCAACTTTCCAGCGTTGCATGGCTACCATATTCGTCGGTCTCACTGAAACAATTATGAAAATTTTTAGGGATGATTTATCTGTATACGGAGATTCATTTGATTCATGTCTAAAACACCTCTCCCTTATTCTCAAATGATGTGAAGAAACACATCGTGTGCTCAACTAGGAGAAGTGTCACTTTATGGTAAAGGAAGGCATTGTACTCGGTCATAGGGTCAGTAATCAGGGAAATGAAGTAGATAAGGCCAAGATTGAAGTGATTTCCAAGCTCTCTATCCCTATAAATGTAAAATAAGTTCAAGCATTCCTAGGTCATGCAGGCTTCTACAGACGATTTATAAAAGACTTTTCAAAGATAACCAAACCAATGGAAAATTTGTTACTAAAGGATGCTGAATTCAAATTTGACGAAGAATGCGTTAAAAGTTTCAACAAACTAAAACATGCCCTTACTACTACACCCATCATCAGAGCTCCCGATTGGGACCACCCCTTTGAAATTATGTGTGATGCAAGTGATTATGTTGTGGGTGATGTCTTGGGAAAATGCATAGAAAAGAAACATTATGTGATCTATTATGCATCAAAGACCCTCGATGAAGCTTAGAGGAATTATGCTACTACGGAAAAAGAACTTCTGGCAATTGTGTATGCCTTTGACAAATTCAGATCCTACCTTATTGGTTCAAAAATTATTATCTACACGGATCATGCTACTATCCGTTACCTTCTGACAAAGAAAGATGCAAAACCCATGCTAATTAGATGGATTCTCCTATTGCAAGAATTTGATTTGGAGATAAGAGATAAAAAGGGTATAGAAAATGTGGTAGCAGATCACCTCAGTTGCATCCATACTCTGGATACCGAGAAGATTCTGATTTATGATTCCCTTCCAGATGATCAACTAGTGAAGGTCTCAGAAGTTACACCGTGATATTCTGATTGCATGAACTACCTTGCTGCTGAGGTTATCCATCCTAAATGCACTGGAAATGCACTAAAGAAATTTATGCATGATGTGAAACAGTACTACTGGGATGAGCCGTACCTTTTCAAACTATGTGCTGATGGTCTATACAGACGGCGTATTGCTGAGGAAGAAGCTCAACTTATCTTGGTGCAATGTCACTCAGGGCCAGTTGGAGGACATATGAGCTCTAAAAATACCGCCTTGAAAGTTTTGCAATGTGGTTTCTTTTGGACAACCATTTCCAAATATTTCCATGACTTTGTCTTATCATGTGACAAATGTCAAAGATCAGGAAACATAACAAAAAGAGTTGAGATGTTGTTGATCATGTAGCAAGAAGTAGAGATATTTGATGTTTGGGGGGGGTGGACTACATGGGTCCATTCCCATCTTCTCATGAATCATACATCCTAGTGGTGGTGGACTACGTCTCAAAATGGGTTGAAGTTATACCAACCATCATTAGTGATTCCAAACCCGACATCAAATTATTCAAAGCTATTATTTTCCCTCATTTTGGAGTACCACGAACCGTGATATCTGACGGAGGCTCTCATTTTATCAAAAGAAGCTTTAAAGCTCTACTGAGAAAGTATGGTGTAACACACAAGGTAGCTTCACCCTACCATCCACAAACAAGTGGATAGGTTGAGGTTTCTAACCATCAATTGAAAGCTATTCTGGAAAAGATTGTACGCTGCAATCGAAAAGATTGGGCAGTAAAAATCAATGATGCCTTGTGGGCCTACTGAACTGCTTATAAAACTCACCTTGGGACTACACCTTTTTGACTAATCTATGGAAAGTCGTGCCACCTGTTGGTAGAAATGGAACACAAGGCATGGTGGGCAATAAAACAACTAAATTTTGATTTGAAGAAAGTGGGTGAAGCCAGGATTCTGCAACTCCAAGAGCTGGAAGAACTTCAGATGAAAACTTATGAAAATGCATGAATCTATAAAGAACATACGAAACTTTGGCACGATGGTCATCTGAAAAGGAAGGACATACAAGTAGGAGACCAAGTTCTATTGTTCAAATCAAGATTGAAATTATTCGTAGGAAAGCTTCATTCTTACTGGTCTGAACCTTACATTGTCAAGAGCATCTCCCCACATGGTGCTTTCTCTTTATGGAGTGAAAAGTCAGGTGAATTTGTGGCAAATGGTCAACGATTGAAGAGATATTTCACCTATGCTGATACATGCTCTGAAATGATGCTGGATCTCACCAATCCAACATGTCCACCATAGAAGTTGAAGGAATCAAGTCGAACCATCGACGTAAAACAAAGGCGCTTGTCGGGAGACAACCTAATAAATAAAATCTATATTTAGTTTTAATTTTGAATTAGGATTTTCTTTAATTTTGTTTTTACCTTTTAGAAAATTTTACACTAAATAAAATTGCATCACAAGATGCTATTTTGAGTTCTGATTGGTCTTCATTTTTTAGATTTTCAGATGGAGGATGCAAGCTTATTGGAACGCAACCACATCCAGTGGTCCAAACGACATGCAAATTCCCCTCCATCTCAGATTTAGAGTTTGCTCAGGACGAGCAAATTTCTAAGTTTGGGGTGGAGGGTGGGTGGTACGTATCTTACTTTCCACCTTCACCCATCTAAATCAAACTTAAGATTTCATCGTCGCATTTTTGACCTAAATTTTCAAAAATTTCAAATAAAATTTTCAAAATTTTAAAGTTTTCAAAAGAAATTTGAACAGGTATTGGATGAAGTTTTGACACTTTTTAAATCTCTATGCATTTTGAATCATTATACCCTCCTTTTTTGAAGTGGATCCTTAAAAGGACCTTCTTATGAAAATTAGCCTTTTGATTGAAATCATCTTGTGAAGTTATGAATCCTAACATCATGATCTTTATGCAAAAATGGCAAGTGACTGTCGAACTGATAGGGATCAAACACATCATGCTTCCTAACTGACTAGTGGAACAACAACATGGAATCCCCACCGGATCCTCATCAAGTCATTATCGGAGCAGAGTACGATAAAGAGAACGACCCAGTGCACAAATTTGTAAATCAAGTTGCATTCTGATATGAACTCTCTTCTACACTTCTTCTATCATCTTCGTACCCCTCCATCCATCAAAAAGAAACAAAAATAGCCAAAATAGTGCCAAACCCTAAGTTCGGGGTGGCACGCCACTTACCTCTATATCCGCTTCTTCCATGCCCCTCACAAATAAATAGGGGCGTACCACCAAGAAAGGATGCCAAAGCGCACACAAAATGAAATGCAATCTCGAGTCAAATAGAGGAAAGATTCACACACAAAATGCAATAAATGAAATTGCAAATAATATAATAAAAATCTCAAGTCAAATAGAGGAGAGATTTATTTCTTCCTTCCATACCTCCCTTCACTCCCTCCTCTACCTAAAGGCACAAATAAATGCCTCCACCACCCTGAAAGACACCAGTGTCAGGTCAGATGCACACTTGTTGTCCTGCGGGTATCTCTGGACTCTTACGAACCTTTTTGACATTCTTATTGTTGGAAAAAGTGAAGAGGAAGTGAAGTTGGAAAGAAAACTCGGGAATGAAGATATGGTAAGATGTGTTCAGTGGCCTCAGGAAGTTGAGATGCGTATTCATACTAAGCAAAAAGGAAACAATTGTGATGTGAAGAGGAGGCAATCACATGACCAGAAAGTATTCATTTGACGATTGTTTCAGATTTTGTGTTACTTGAGGATGAGCAACGGTTAAGTTTGGGGTGTTTTTATGAATGCATATTCATCATGTTATTCATTTTCCATATTGAACTCATTTTTTACTCAATACATCCATTTTCACTCACTAAATATCACAAGTTATCACAAAGTGCAAAATTACTTAATTGATTTGAGTTTCAAGGTTTTAACTGAGTTTACGTTGATTTCATGCAGATCGTTATCATGTTCAACCATCAGATGTCACCTACCTCCATTCAACCCTAATCCACTACAATCACCACCATTCGATCTTCATCTCAAACAACTATCATCCACATCAAACCCAAATGAGTGGCACCCACCTTTATCTGCCCTTGATCTACCCTCACTCATCCTTGGTCTTGAGCATACAGTCTCGAGACTGTATGGGCTACCTCACCTCAAACTATTTGGATTACTATCATTCAAGACCATTTGGACTTCTATCTCTCCTCACCATCAGATCTTGGATCTACGGCCCCTGATCATTTGGGAAAATGGTCTGCCCTATCGCTCTCCTTCTAACGGTCCCTCAAGACCGTGTGAGTAGCATCTGCTTTCTCAAACCGTTTGGGCAGTAACCTTCTCAAGACCGAATGGAGGACCTCTCGCTCCTGATTCCCTCCTTCCTCCCATCATCTTCAACCTCTGCAAACCCTAATCCGTAGTACCCCTGCACCCAGCGACGCAACCCTACACCAGCCTCGATGCCCTCTCCCTTCTCCATCGCACTGGCACCCACCGTGCCACCACCGACCACTGCAGCCTGCTCGCCAACGCCATCATCTTCTTCCTTCCAGTTTCTACCTCCCGCCATAACCCTAGATACCGTCACCAAGCACCTCCTGCAACCTCACTGTCCACCACCGCCCAAGACCATTCGGTCAGTAATAGATGACCAAGACCGATAGACCTGCAAGACCGGTAGAGCAAAGCCCGATGATCTCATCACGAAGACCATTTGGGCTATTCAATCAGTTTCCAAACCGAACAGATCCAAAGTAGCAGACCGAATGAAGGAATTCATTCCAAGACCGAATGATCCACTGCAGCCAAACCATTTGAGCAAGGGAGAGTCCAAGACCGTTTGGTCTGTTGTATACCAAGACCGTTTGGTCACTCTCGCATGAGACTGTTTGGAAGAGAAGCATTGCCAAATCGGTAGGGCTGCGAGACTGATAGCTGGAGACCGTTTGGAGTCGTGAGTAGCCGACGGAAAGAGCATTTCTTCCAAGACTGTTTGAAGATCTTAGTATTCCACACCATTTGGGCAATGGTCTCCAAGACTGATAGAACCAAAGGATTGTCAAACCGTTTGGTCAATGCATACTAAGACTGTATGGTCATTTTTACAAACCGTTTTGAAGAATACTCATCCAAGACCGTTTAAGTAAAAGATACAAAGACTGTTTGGTCTAATGCAACTAAACCGATTGGAGAAAAATATATCAAGACCATTTGGTCAATTATAACCAAACCGTTTGGACTCACACCAAAAGCGTGAGGGCTAGACATGTGCCTATAAATAGGACCAGTAGGGTGATCCAACCCTATTCTAGGGCAGTATCTCGTGTCATTTTGTACCTTTATCACATTCAAATGCATTAGAATTACATGTTATTCTCCCCAATATGATTATCATTGCAAATACGCTTATGGATGTTCTTTGCACTGTTTTTCAGGTACTTGGACCATGCTTAGATGGATGAGGGAGAGAGAGGGACCCAAAGAAGGCCCCAAAGTCTCCCTCAACCTACCTCCAGTGGCCAAGACTCATCCCAGAGCAAAGACATCCGAAATTGACAAAGCTAGAAGAGAAATCAAGAAGTCAAGCCTCACCACGGTCGTGGCCCCAATGCCACGGTCGTGGCTTTTTTGCCAAAATCCAACAGGTTGCAACAGGGAAATCCTCAGATCGCCCACGACCGTGGCCTCCCAGCCATGACCGTGGCCAGTGAAGATGACACGACCATGGCCATCAGCACGGTTGTGGTCAGAAGAAGAGAACACGGCCGTGGCACCCTGCCACGGTCGTGGGAATTAAATTGCGAAAAGTCAGTTTCCAACAGGGAAATGCCCAGAAAGCCACGACCGTGGCCAAGTCGCCACGACCGTGGCTGATGCTGATCAAGACGCCCGTGGCCCCTCCCCACGGTCAGCCCAACTCCTCCAAAATGACCGTGTTACCCAACACGGCCGTGGTGCCAGCTACCCACCACGACTGTGGCACTCCGCCACGGCCGTGGCCACCACCATTTCACCACTTCCTTCACCCCACGACCGTGTTCACCACCCCACAGTCGTCCCCTACTGCCCTCACCACGGCCGTGGCACACCCACCACGACCGTGGTGATCACCTACCCTTTATAACTTTCCACTATTTTTCCTATTTTACCGCCACTTAACCCTAGCTCCTATATAAGCACTAGTTGCTTCTAGGGCTCGAGAGAGAGCACTCTCTAGCCATCACCTAGCTTCTCCCTTGCATCCATTGCTCCAATCCACCCATTTCCTTGCATTCAACCCCATTTCCATCCATTTTCCACTCATTTCCACCATAGAAACCTAGTTTCTCTAGGTTTCTATCCATCCATTCCACCATTTTCATGCACCCTTGCACCATTGGAGGAGAGAGGATGTCTGCAGCTGTTTGGAGGTAAAGAAGAAGGCCACTTCATCAAGCTTCATGGAGTTTCTTCCTCTTCTACCCCTTTCTTTTCCTGTTTTCATGATCATGTATAGCTAAGCCCCCTTGTGGTGGGCTGTTTGGGATTAAAATGTTACTTTGATACCATGTTGGGGGATAAATTCTTGTAATGAACTCAATTCATATTTATTATGATTAATTCTTGCTTCCATCTCTTTTCCTATCTTATTGCATGTGGTTTGTGCTTCTTGTATGAATTGCTTGTTTTGAGGTTTTTGATGACACTTCATTTCTAGGAGGAATTGGGGTGTATGTGGCAATCTTAGGAATGGCTCCTAGGTTCAATTAGTGGATCCCTAGCTAGCCCCCTTTGTTCCTACATACACATCCCTCCCCCTACAAATGAGTGTGAGATTTAAGTGGCTAGTGTAAGTGAGAGTGATGCAATTTCCTAGGGCCTTCTAAAGGCTAGAGTGGCTAGTGGCATGAGGGTGAACCCCTTCATCTCCACTCTCATCTCTACCCTCAACCCTCAATTGTCCACTATCACCTACCCTAGAAACCTAGATTTGGCCAATCTCACTAGAACTACACCTAACCCTAGTCTTCTACTAGTAGTATAGGGTATGTTCTAATGGCATTGCCCTTGTTGTTTGGTTTGGTAATCTAGATATGAATTGAGCACCATGCATGTTTAATGAACTCTCCGAACTAAAATCAAAGTGACATCCCCCAAACGGCCCACCCATCTTAATCACCTTGCTTAAAACCCTAATCGCTTAGTCTGCTTGTTAATGCTAGCTTAGTCCAATTGCTTTAGTCTAACTTAGTCAATTGCTTAGTTTTACTCTTTAGTGTTAACTTAGGCTCTTGCTCTTGCTAGTGGTTAGTTTAGTTCTTAATTGCTTCTTGCCTTGCTAGAGTAGTGTAGCCTTCCTTCCTCTTGCTTAGTTAGTTTGATAGCTTAGTTTACTAATTTGCTTGCTTTCCCATAATTTAGTTTACTTCTTGCATCTCTTACTTGCTCATTAGTGTAATCAACCAATCGACCTTAAAACCCTAAAAACCTTACTCTCCGCAATAGGAATGTAGCTCACACCATCTAACTCTAGCGCCCCCTCTATCTCCGCGGATCGACCCCGTACTTGCCGCCTCACCTATACTACGACACGACCCCGTGCGCTTGCGGGCGTAGTGTCTTAGTAGACGTAGGTAGTTAGTGTGGGACCATAAAAATATCGAAAGCAAAGATCCCATCTCATCCCGTGCCTCCCGACCTCGTGGATTGCACTTGTTGCAAGCCTCTAGCAGGAGTGCACCAAGCTTTCTGGCGCCGTTTCCGGGGGTAGAGGCACTCGGCCTAGTTAGATAGTGTAGCTTAGCCTTTCCTTTTTCCCTCACCATTGCTATCATTTATTCTTTGTGTTACTCTTGCATATTGGTTCGCTAACTTGGCTCCTTGTTGTTTGTTTGTGACTTGCTCATGTGACAACTGTGCATGCGTAGCACGCGTTCGACTTGCACTGACCTGGTGGTTTACGACCCCGAGATTGGGAGAAGAAGGTGTCAAGCTCGCCGCAACCTACACCGAGAGGCCGAGATGGCACAGAACGACCCGCCACCGGAGGTTCCACCGCCACATCGCTCGCTTCACGAGTACTTCACGCCGGGGAACTACAACTCTCCCATCGCCACTCTAGTTGACCAGATGCCAGGTACTCTTGGGGCTTCTCCCTACATACTTCGGTATGGATAATGAGAACCCCTACCACCACATAGACACGTTCCTTGAAACGTTCTCTACCTTCCGCACGCCTGCCGCCACCGACAACTCAATCAGGAGGACGCTCTTTCCTTTCTCCCTCAAAGAGAAGGCCAAGGAGTGGTACGTCTCGAGGCCAGAGTTGGTCACTTGGAATGAGGTGAAGAATGAGTTTCTCAAGAAGTTCTTCCCCGTCGCCAAGTTATCCTACATGAGAAGATGCATCACATCGTTTGCCCAAAAAGACAACGAGCCCTTCCACAAGGCGTGGGAGAGGTTCCAGAAGCTGCTTCATGACTGCCCTCATCATGAGGTTCCTCTTTGGCAGCTAGTTCAGGCCTTCTACACCGGGCTTGAGGAGAAAAGCCAAAACAACATCGATTCTTCTTGCGGGGGCACGTTCATGGCAAAGCCGCCTGAGGAATCATGGCCGCTGTTTGAGCATCTCGCCGAGAATTCATGCCACCGAGCTTCCACTAAAGGTGGACATTGTGGCCGGAACTACACCCCTCCCCCTTCGTCCGTGGCTCCCGCACGCAATGCCACCGACCCTGATATGATGAAAATGATGGCTGATATGATGCGAATGATGAAGAATCAAGTGGGTGGCTCTTCTAGCCAACCCGCAATGGCTGTGGATACTGTAGACGAGGAAGTTAACGCTTTACATTCCTTTGGTGGCCGCAACAACCAGGGCCCAATGTCCCAATCCTACACCCCCGAGTGGAGGAACTACCCAAATTTCTCTTGGAAACAACAGAACGAGGAAGGGCAAGGGTCGGGGCAATCAAAGCCACGCTACAGCTCCAAGTTCGAGGACGAGGTACTAAGAAGGCTGAGGAGCCTGGATGAAGTAAAAAAAGACGTCAATGCACATGGGCAGTCTATAAACCGTCTTGAGCAGAGGTTGGACCAAATTTCTCTCTCTTTGGCTAGAAGGGAAGAAGGTAGACTTCCATCTCAACCACTACCAAATCTGAACAATGATGGGGTTTTTCTAGGGAACACTCTGAGTGCTTATGTTCCATCATCTTACCAAGCCCCACCAAACCGCTATGCTCCTCCACCTCCTCAAGCGCCGCTCAATTATCAATATGCTCCACCTCCACCTCACACCTACCAACAACCACCTCCACAATATCACCCCCACCACAACAACAACCGCAACCCCAATTCATCCTTCAAAATCCCAACTCCCCTCACCAAAGGCCTCCACCACCCCAACAGCCATAACCACCTCCACAAGCTCCCTCTTCTACCACCCATGAGCATGTGAAGGCTGTGACTACGTTGAGGAGTGGCAGGACCTTGGAGAGGCCCCATGGTATAGTTGTTGGCAGAGATGACACTGAGGCAGAGCAGGTTGATACTGAGATGTAGATTGATGATACTGTGATAAGAGGCAGTGTTGATACTGTGACGCCGAGCAGTGATACTGTGATATCGAGCCGTGATACCGTGATTCCAGTGATACCAGTGGATGATATTGTTGATTTGGACCGATTGGGTTCCCAACTTCCTCCATATCCTAATGCACTTGAGGAGCCGTCCGTTGCAAAGAAAAAGAAGAAGCATGCGGATGATATTTTGGAAATCTTCAAGCAAGTGAAAATCAACATAACTCTTCTAGATGCAGTCAAGCAAATTCTGTC